>CM035423.1:31059220-31176720 GCA_020310875.1 Ceratopteris richardii
TTCTTGAGGATAATCCAATCCATCTAATTATTCATGCGAGTTGCGTAAAGAGAAAAGTGGATATATCTAACAACCTCATTCCTAATGATGAGGTTGTAAAGCCTATGTTTGTTCATATGCATAAATCGGCTCAATCGAGAAACTACATATTGTATTCGGGCCTTGTGTTACATGCATATATCAAACATACCACATCTTGCTAATAAAGAGAAGCATGAAATGCATCACCTGCATCCTCAATTGAGAGCCTAAATCCTGTTTCCACTAGTGTTGAGATAGGCTTGCAATTGTCAGAACCAAAATGCTAAAGTAGTTCCTCAATATATTTTTCTTAACGCACAACAACTCCCTCGTCAATGAATACAAACTGGATGCCATGATAATAATCCAAAAGGCCAAGACATGTGACATCAAAAACATGCTCCAAATCAGCCGTAAGCATGCCAATTTTCTCATCACATGACCCAATCAAGAGAATGTCACTAACATAAAGAACAAGCACTATAAGGTAAGCCCCATCTTTGCATACATAAAGTTTGCTTGCAATTGGATTACATGTAAAACCAAGAGCAATCAAATTCTTATGTGTCTTGTCAAACCATGCACATTGAGCTTGCTTAAGTCCATACAAAGTGTTATGCAAGCAGAAACCATATGCTTTTGACCTTTGATGGCAAATTTAGGAGGTTGCTTCACATAAACCTCTCTTGTAAATTGCCATTCAAGAAATCTATTTTTATGTTTAATTGATGAACATTACAAACACGGTGGGTAGCTACTTTGGATTTGTAGTGATCAATGCTACCATATTCTGACTTTATTTTAATCTTGTAAATGCACTTAGTACCAATGGCATTCTTACCTTTTGGAAATTCACAAGTACAAAATTTGTGAATAGAATCTAATTCTAATTGCATTGCATTTATCCAATTTGAGTCATCACATGCATCTTCGAAAATGTGTGGTTCTTCATTACATGGGGTTGCAATAAGATGTCACTTGATGCATGACAAGAGCTTGATCTTGTTCTACCAAGTAAAACATCACAACTTGCTATCTTGCAATGTCTTTTGCAACCATTTGGCATAGATTGTCCATCCTTGATAGACATGCATTCATCATGTAATACATTGTGAAAACGTACATTAGAAGCGGGATGAATATCATCTTCAATTTCAACTATGTGTAGCAATAGATTTTGCAAATGTTCAACCATGTTTGGCTGGACATTTTCAATCATCTTTGGTTGGAATTTTTCAACCATATTTCTTTACAAATTTGGAAATTTCTGTCGTGTTTGGTTTGAAATTTTCAGCTGTATATTTCGCTGAAAAAATTTCAGCTCTTTGAAGCTCTTTTGGATGTACATGGCTAGGGCCATAGCCAAGAGGAATGAGTGTATCAAACACATCTTGTGACCTAACTCTTGGCTGAAATTCAAATTCAAATAAAAAATGAATTGAATTTTCAAGAGATATCACATCTCATCTTACAATAATTATGTTAATCAATGAATGATATCAACAAGAATCTTCTAACCGTGTCTCCAAGTTCAAAACATTTCCCTTACTCCTTCCATACTCTTGCTAACATGTTCAAAGTGGATCCCCGTTTGCCAAAAGCTGTAAGAAGGGGAAAGCTGAGAGGGTAGATCATGCATGTGTTTGTGCAATGATAATAGTTTGATAAAAAGAGCAAGGCTATACAGCATACAAGACAACTCTAAAAAGAGCAAAGCTATTAAGACAACTCTAAAAGTGCGAATGCTTAAACAGAGGGTTCTCCCAATTATTGCTGACAGGCATACAGACAGCCACGTCTTGTCCGTCGACATTGCTGACGGAACTCACGGACTCGTTGTCGGACTTCTGTCACATACGGTATGCCATGATCCCACGATCTGGGCCTTTCTGCGCCGCCCCCATACGATAATGACTAATGCTAATGCTACGGACGGACACTCTCTGTCGGAGTCGTCCAATATAGGTGGGTGTGCACATTTCACGTCACTCCGGCTCCTGTGCGGCAGTCGACAAAGCTAAGATTGACCGACTGACGGGACCGCCACCCTGTACCCTAGAAAGCTGACAAGCTCTCCTGCTACTCCTACTTAGCGTCATCGGCGTCGCCGATTCGCCATAGCCTAAGGACTCTGATTGCCACCCTGTCATTACCGGCATTACCGGCAGCGGCCGTGCACGGTGGGCCGGTAATGATGCGC
Source organism: Ceratopteris richardii (assembly GCA_020310875.1). Lineage (NCBI taxonomy): Eukaryota > Viridiplantae > Streptophyta > Polypodiopsida > Polypodiales > Pteridaceae > Ceratopteris > Ceratopteris richardii. Next base: position 31,061,442 of record CM035423.1, read on the forward strand.
CCCTCGTCCTCGACATGACGGGCATAAACTCGATCAGTAGGCTACTACAGCACTACTACCCCACAATGACAGTACGCCAAAGATGCCACCAGGTACCCGATTCGGATTCCGTGGCCCCGCTGCAGATTGCCCTTCCTGGCTCAAATGGCTGCATCGTCATCCCCGAGGAGGAGAGTGAACAGTTGTTGTTTCCACTCTCAGCAGCAACCGAGGCCCATCTTCAGCTTCAACCTCTTCATCGTAACAGCTTCAACCTCTTCATCGTAACAGCGTTGGTTGTACCAAACGTTTTTCATTGAGCGTCCTCATTGTCACAGCCCAAACCCTCCCATGCCTTGTATTTCTGAACAGCCTTTTTTTTTTGGGGGGGGGGGGGGGGGTGGTGGGATGGATATCTCTTGTGGCACCAAATTGTTTGCAACTATATGAAGATCCAATAGCCTTACACAAGTACAAAAGGCACCCCAAAAGGCATCAATGCTAGAGGGGTAATTATGAATATTCCAATTTGTGTCATTCCAATATGATTGCAATGGAAGTTCTTTGTTTTGTTCTCTAGGCATGCATGGATGTATCCATTAAAAGCAAAGTTCGAAGTGTTTATGTGCTTTAAATAGTTTCTACTTATTGCTAAAAATTTGTCAACATACGAATTAAGCACCCTCCATTCTAATCGAGGGGAATAATACATGTTTTCTGATTTTAATGCATTTCTGACCGAGCCTGTTATAAACATCAGTGTACAATACCATATACACCTCAAAAAAATGAAGTTGCACAAAGAAAGAACAGGTCTCTCATGGAGATGGTGAGGTGTATGGTCGAAATTCAGGCCTTACCACATAGCTTCTCACTTGAGGCTATTATGTGTGTAGCATATGTCGTTAACAGGTGTCCCACCAAAGCATTGCAATCTATCACTCCATATGAGGCTTGGCATGGCCACAATCCATCTATTGCTCATCTCTGTGTCTTTGGTTGTCTAGCATATGCATTAGTGTCTAAACAACAATGTAGGAAATTCGATGATAAAGCAATGAAATATATTTTTGTTGGGTATAGCTCTAAAGAAAATACCATCACCTGTATCATCCACAGAGTAAATGCATTTTGGTTAGCCATGATGTTGTTTTTGTGGAAGATTTAATTCAACCATTACTTTCATGTACTAAGAAGACATCCATTAGCTCCAAATATGTGTATGCCACTTTGCTTCCTCTTTTTATAGGTGGACAGTCAAGTGCTTGTCCAAATGAGGCAATTTCTCAGCCTTTATAGATTCCACATGATGATGTAGTTCATTCCATTTCTAATGTACATTTACATGAGGCACTTGTTGATGAGAGGCTGATATAGAGGAGGCAATACTATGCCTAAATGACTAGTGAAAACTTTGCGAGATAGCAAATTAGATGCACCTCTATCATATCATAGTGCTTCTTTTGCATCAGATTGCTATGCCATGGTTGCTGGTAGTCTTTGTGATGAGAATGAGCCTATTTCTTTTGATTAAGCACAAAATTTAGAAAATTGGATGGCTGCTATGCAATAAGAATATGATGTTATTATGAAGAATGGCACCTGGACTTTATGTGATTTTCTCTTGGAAAAAATGTGATTGGCACTAAATGGGTATACAAGTTGAACTGTAAGCCTGATGGAACAATTTCCAGGTATAAGGCTAGGCTTGTTGCAAAAGGTTATGCTCAAGAAAGAGCCATTGATTTTGATGAGACATTTGCACCCACATGCCGAATGACTACTATTCATAGCATTTGTGCACTTTCAGCTCATCATGGTTGGCATCCACATTGGTTGGAAATTAAAAGTGCAATTTTTATTGGTGACTTACATGAAGAAGTGTATGTATTTCAACCTCAAAGTTTTGTTTCAAAAAGGGCATGAAAACAAAGCGTGCAGGTTGAAAAAGGCATCATATGGTTTGAAGCAAACACCATGTGCTTGGTATGAAAAGATACATTCCTACTTAATTGCATATGGTTTTGAGAATAGTCAAACTAAGAGCACTTTATATGTTAAGTGTGTAGATGATGTACTTCTAATCATTGCTATGTATGTTGATGACATGTTGATGAATTTATGGCTGATTTGCATGCCTCTTTTGAGATGTCAAATTTAAGGAATTTGCATCATTATTTAGGCAATCAATTTATGCAAGCCCATAGAGGAATGGCTTTGTGTCAAACAGAATATATTGACATATTGTTGTAGCATTTTGGTCTTGAAGATTGCAAACCTATTGCCACTCCTATGGAAAGAGTTTTATAGTTGAGTATTCATGATGTTGGAGATGCATTTGATGTTGTCCTATATCATTAAGTTGTTGGATGTTTAATTTACTTATGCATAAATCGGCTTGATATTCAATTTGTTGTCTCCCACATGAGAATGTTTATGCATTGCCCAAGTGTCAAGCATTGATAGGTGGTTAAGCACATCTTTTGCTACTTGAGTGGTACTTGGATACCTAGATTGTTTTATCCCAAGAGAGGATCACTATCACTAGATTTACATGCTTTTTCTAACTCAAATTGGGCTGGTTACTATGACACTCGTGTGTCCACTAGTGGTTTTTGCTTGATGCTTGGAAGCTCATGCATATCTTGGTTAAGCAAGAAGGAGCCTCCTGTGGCCACTTCTAGTTGTCAGGTTGAGTTAGGGTAGCTTTCATAGTGATGGTTGAGTGTGTTGATCAGACACCTTTTGGCAGATTTGGGTCTTGGTCAGTCTTGAGCCATCACCATCTTCACTGACACTCATAGCATGTTGGTAGTTGTGAGGAACCCTATGTTCCATGCTCTTACAAAGCACATTGAGGTGCATTATCATTATGTCAAGGACAGGTTCCCTATTGGAGAGATTAGTTTGGCATATGTGTTGTTAGGCTATCAGAAAGGAATATCCTTTTATTTAGTAGAAATTGTAATTAGGAATAGATGCGCACTGAAAGGATGTCGCACAAACGTTGTAACTCTTTTCTGATAATAGAAGAAGTGATTGGAAGTGAGCGACAGAGGCATCACCAGACTGTTTGTTTGGGCGATGTGCTAGAGTTTGATTTTGACACAAGTTCTTTACATTGCTGTGTTGTCTGTATTGTTGTTGTTCGGTATTGATTAACTTTGGTACTGTATTAATGTTCGATTGCATTATTAATGAATTGAAAGTTTAGTGGTGATGATAAGTGAGCAGTAGAAAGTTTCTGCATATTTGGGTATGGTGATTGTTATATGTTGTTATGCACTGAAGATTAGTAGTTAAGTCTATTGGAATTGTCAGAAAGTAATGAACTGACTAGAAAAATACATAAAGGACCTCTGTATTACAGACCCTTGACCATCCCAAGAACCCACGTATAGGCGGAATGGAAATTATAGTCAATCCGACCAGATATCAAATTAACATTGGCACCTACCATGGGGCATGGAGTAGCCAGTCGGCGAACAGATCAAGATTTGAGAAAGAATCCTATGGTATATGCCTGTAATGCATTCTGGAGAATCGTACCCAAAGTACATCAGGAATCAACATCCTTGGAAAGTTCCTAGCACATTGGGAACGCCTCCTGGTGGGAGTGGTGACGGACAATCGTCGGTAGGAAAGTGGGAAATATGGGCTAATGGAGTGCCACCTTAGCATTTCCTTGTGCACGGACTACAGGGTATACCAGAAGTGCAACCAACCCCATCCACGAAAAAGTACGGTTGGGGAAGTAATCGTTGGTTCCGTTGACAGTGTGGAAAATTTTGATAGCAGTTTGTGGAGTTTCGGTGGTAGTTCGGACAACTCTGGGGTCAGTTTGCAGAATTTCAGTGATAGCTCTACTTCGGGTTTCGATTTCGAAGAAACTAGTGTATTGTTGGATGAAAGTTTTGGTGAAAAGTTTACCACAGAAGCCAACTACGAGGAATGGCAGTTGGGTGTAGGCGTATGTGATCGACTTAACGATATCAGATTACCGGAGAATTTTCAAGGTGGTGAGACGACACAGCAATAATTAGGCTTAACTTGTTCAAATCATTCAGTAGTGATATTTCCCCTTGATTTAAAAAACATGAGTGGTTCACAACAGTAACAACAACAGCACCAGCAACAACAACAACAACAACAACAACAACACCACCACCATCAACAACAACAACGACAACAACAACAACAACAACAATAGCAGATCATACCACCACGACCGATACCTGCTAGAGTTACATATACGAAATTTGGAGGATTTCCCGATGATGATCCTGATGCCCATGTGCGTACTTTTGAAATCAATTATGCTGTACTCAACTATCCAGCGGATCCGGCATATAAGGCTATAGTGTTCCAATCTACTCTGGTTAATGAGGCTACCGGGTGGTTAACCGAATATGACATTAATCATTTCGGGCAATATGATGATGTTAAGGATGCCTTTTTACAATGTTTTCGATTAAAGAAAAATGCGGCTAAGATCAAATGTGCAAGAGTATGCAACTTTATTCCGTACTCATCTACGACAACTACCGTCGCTGCATGCTAACCTACCGGATGATGTGATTACCAATGGTTTATTAATGGATTAAACCCTCAGCTCAAACAAGTAATGATTATACGATGTGTGGGTGGTATGACCTTGGATGCAGTAATAGCCATGGCATTGCAGTTGGAGCATAAAGTTGGCAGTTTCACTGAAGATCTGGATTGGTTAAAGGCATCCAAGAGCATGAGCGAGGATCCATTGAAACAGGTTTACTGCACAAAATGTAAGAACCTAGGACACACTACTTCCGCATGTGCATTAGACCAAAAATGCGCTATTTGTAATAGGGCGAGTCATTCTACTAAAACGTGTCCATATAATGCCAAAGTACGGACTAGACCGTCGTAAATGCCATAATACAGGAGCAGGGACAACAGGCTACCCACTATGTGCCACCGCATTTGAGAAATACTTCTTATCAAAGTTACAAAACCTACAAGGGACCGCAAGCAAACAATTTCGGACAGACTCGGTGGAACTCAGGTCAATCGGGTGAAGGTATATCTCTTCCACCACCAAGATGCCATTTCTGTGGCAAGATTGGATATATTCGCAGATATTGCAAAGAGGCATCCGAGTATGATAAACGAAGAAAAGAATGACAGCATCCAATGGCAAATATGTTATATATTTGAGGAGTAGATACCCAAGCGACAACAATTCAAACACGGTCCGACAAGAAGTTACAACCGACTGCTGAGATTTTTGAGCTTGGCATTCGAGAACAACAGATAATTTTTACCAAAGCTAGTACGTGGGCCAATCAAGAACCAACTTTCTTCCGCGATCCGGTACTTGTGGTCTAGCAGACAGTACCGAATCTACCACCGAAAGATACGAGTCCGGTGAAAGTGTCACCGGAGAGTCCACCAAATTCAGTATCGGGTACGTCGAATCTTGACTCTGTCTGGAATATTTTATCACAGGCATCTATTACAATGCTGTTGGGGCAACTGTTAGCCTTGATTCCAGGTGTACGACAACAATTCTAGCAACAAATTAGTCCAGGATCTTCGTGTACACCTGCTACGATAACTATCAGTCCAAAAATGGATTCTACGGTGGACCATGTTGTTCCTTTAATTACGGTATGGTATAAAAACCACAAAATTACTCAAGTGTTAATTGACGGAGGCTCTAGTGTGAATATTGCTACAGCTGCACTTTGTAAACGGTTAGGATGGACTCAGATTGAACCTGTTCAGTTTTTTGTGAGAATGTCGGATCAATCCAGGGTCCATCCAGTGGGTTTGGTGCGTAATATACCATTACTCTTCAGGGAGCAGTGTTCAAAATGACTTTTATTATTTTGGAACTACCTGACTCAAGTCTGGATTACAACTTACTGTCCTGGAGGCCCTGGTTGAAACAAGCAAAAGTGTTGCATGATAGGTCTACACAGAAACTTATTTTCAAAAGCAATCATCAGAAATATGTGGTAACCTTGGACGAGATGAAGCCTTGCAACCTTCATGCTCGACCTTACATGGCCGAACCTGAGCATATGGTGGATGGACTTTCAGATGATGAAGAAGAAGCTTTTCTCAATGCTAACCAAGATTTGCTAGCGTTGGGTACAGTCGACTTACAAGCAGTTGTAGATAATTGGAATCCGCCCGTTTATACGATGGTTCCGCTTAACGAAGAAGTGGACCCAATTCCGGATCAAGTTTTGAATGCCACAAATTTACACCAATTATTCCAGTCACCTGAGGATATATCCTTTCCCCGATAGTTTTATGTATCCGAAGATCAACTAATCACTTGTAATTTGGGAGATGAGGCTACTCCGTGACCGGTCAAGCTTAAGGCTGGGCTACCAAAAACTTTTCAAAATGATCTACTACAGTTGCTGACAGAGTTTCAAGATGTATTCATGTGGTACTATCGAGATATGAAAGGGTTGGACCCTCGCATATATCAACACCATGTGATGCTGAAATCAGATGCGCATCCAATTAAACAACCCAGTTATCACATGAATCCTAATTATGCTGCTCAAGTGAAAGCTGAATTGGATTGCTTGTTGAAAGTAGGCTTCATTGTCCCCATTGAGCATGCAGAATGGATTTTGCCTATTGTCATTGTCCCAAAGAAAAACAAGCAATTGCGTATCTGTGTGGATTATAAAAAATTAAATGCGGCAATAGTGCTTGATCCCTTTCCACTCCCCTTTTTGGATACGATGCTTGATGATGTTCCTGGATGAGAAATGTATTCCTTTTTAGATGGTTATAGTGGCTATAATCAGGTGCATATGGCCGAAATGGATATACCAATGACTACGTTTATTACAAACTAGGGCGTATATGCATGTACGATGATGTGGTTCGGTCTCCACAATGCTCCCAGAACCTTTCAATGATGCATGCAGGAAATCTTTTCTCCCTACTTGACTACATTTATGCGGGTGTATCTGGATGATTTTTTGTTATTTGGTGATGCATCAGCTCACCTCTATCACCTACGTTGCTACTTTTCTAAGCGTAGGGAGTTTCGTTTGTGCTTAAATCCAAACAAGTCGGTCTTTTCAGTTTCCTGTGGCAAATTTCTTGGTCATATCATTTCACAACAAGGCATTCAAGTGGACCCTGATAAAGTGAAAGCCGTGTTGAATGCACCTGCCCCTATGACACCAAAGGAAGTTATGTGATTCCTTGGACTCATATGCTAGCATGGATGACATCTTTGGTGGCTTGCACATGTAGCTATACCCCTAAATCGATTGATTACTAGCAATCCTCGACAGTTTGCGTGGATTGAGGAGTGCCAAATTGCATTTGATCGATTGAAAACACTCTTAACCCACACTTCTATTCTGCAAGCACCGAACTGGTAGCTTCCATTCCATGTTTTTGTGGATGCATCAGACATCACAATCGGTAGTGTGCTCATGCAACAACAGGATAAGTGGTTCTACCCTATTTATTGTGAAGAGAGATGGTGGATGCAATCCAAAGATGAGTAGGTGCCGCTACAACCAGCTTCACACCAGCCAACTGAGACTTCAGAGTTGATTAGTAGACCCTTTGAGCTTCCTAAATCCACCAAAATATCAGCCAAGTACTTTGGAACATGTATCCCAAAAGTTTAAGTCAAGACCGACAAGTTGCGAAATGACTAGCTCCCAAAACTTGCTATTTTTGGACATACACCTGCTGGAAAAAATGAACAGTGCTCTCAACCTGGAAGGAATTAGAAAAATTCCTTTTGGGCATAGCAAATAGACTTAGCAAGCTTCCTATTCCAAGTTAAAACACTTCAAATGATGGACTGAGCACTGAGAACAAGTTTCATCAAGTTCTGGAACATTCCCACAATTCTCGGGGCTCTGCAGAGATAGACCAGTAAGCAGTAAAATGCAGATATCTCCAAAAGTATAAATCCAATGACCTTGAAAATTTATAGGTAGAAACTAGACAGTGAGAGCTATCCAACGCACTTTAAAACACTGAAAAAGGTTCAGTAAAACTCGAGATATGACCTTCTGAAGTTACTGCTCTGAGTGAGTATAGCAGAGAACAAAACAGAGAGGTAGATGATAATAAATGTATAGATTCACATATGATTACAACCACATTGGCAATGAATCTTTGCACAATGGGAGTAGAATGATAGAGCTATGGAGTAAGCTCTTCAATCTCTACAAAATGACATCAAGTGGTCACGTACAAGGCTTGCTAATCGCCTCTTCCTTCTTGCTCCTTTTATAGCTATTCTTGGAGGGAGTTTTGAATTCGAATTCGAATGGCTCCACCTAAAAGTGATCCCCAAAGTTAGGAGAGATTCCCTCAGCTCAAAAATTCGTGATTTTGGTAGTTGGAGCCACAAATTTGCTTTTACATCATGGATGAGGTAAGCCATCCTTTTACTTTTTTCTTTTTCCATTTACAAGAGATAAAATGTACTCTTTTACAAGAGGTGTTCACATGACTACTCATGTGACTTACAAATGAGGATAATATCAAGCATATCAAGCATGTAGGCTTGGGCAAAATGCACCAACAGCTCCCCCTCAAGCCTAACATGCTTGGCCTCCAAATAAGTCTTCAATTGTCCTTGATTTCCTGCAAACCAATCATCAACTTGAATCTACTTAATTTCGTACCATCAAGAGCTTTCGTCAACATGTCTGCACATTGCATATCTGTAGAGACGTAGGATAGTTGAATATCCTTGCTCATTAGCTTCTCCCTTACATAATGGTAGTGGACTTCAATATGCTTGGTTCTAGCATGGTATACCGGATTAGCTGCTAGATGTAGTGAGCTTGTGTTGTCACCAAAAATGTGAGGTGTTGAAGAATGAAGTCCAAGATCTGTGTACAAAGATTTTAACCACATGATTTCTTGAGTTGCATTAGCCAAACCTCTATATTCAGCTTCAGTAGAAGATAATGCCACGGTTGGTTGCTTCTTCGATGACCAAGAAATGATTTTTGAACCTGCAAATGATATATACCCTGATGTGCTTCTTCTATCATCTTTAGATCCGGCCCAATCTGCATCTGAGTAGACCTTTAGCTCAATATCTGAAGTATATGAATAGAACAAACCTTCATTCATGGTCCCCTTTAGGTACTTGAGGACTCGCTTGGCCGCTTCCATATGTGGTCTTCTCGGCTTATGCATAAACTGACTCAATATGCTAACACTATAGCATATATCCACCCTTGTGAGTGTTGCATAGTTCAAACTTCCAACCAAGCTTTGATAGCTTGTGATGTCTTCAATTGGCTCTCCTTCATAAGCACTAAGCTTATGATTTTGCTCCATAGGTGTACCTGCACACTTTGTATTTTCCATCTTGAACTTGACGAGCATGTCATGGACATACTTCCTTTGTGTGATGTATATACCTGAATCTGTGTAGATCAACTCCAATCCAAGAAAATAAGTGAGTGGTCCGAGGTCACTTATTTTGAACTCCTCCTTCATTTGACTCTTTACCTGTTTGATTCCTTCAAGATCATTGCCTGTGATAATAATATCATCAACATACACACATAAATAGATCACTTCAGATCCATTCCTCTTTATGAACACAGAGGTATCCGCCTTGCTAGCTTTGAATCCTTGGTCCTGCAAATAAGTAACCAATCTGAAATTCCAAGCTCTTGGAGCTTGCTTCAATCCATACAAAGCTTTCTTTAGTTTGCATACATAGTTAGGATGATGTGCATCCTCATATCCAGGAGGTTGTGCCATATACACTTCCTCAGAAATCCATCCATTCAAGAAAGCATTCTTTACATCAAGTTGATAAAGATTCCAATTTCTAGATGCAGCAAGACTTATGAGAACCCTAATTGTAGGCATTTTTGCAACAGGAGAGAAAGTCTCCTCATAATCAATACCATGGGTTTGAGCAAACCCTTTAGCAACTAACCTTGCTTTGTGTCTATTTATACTTCCATCTGGATTCCTCTTGATTTTGTATATCCATCGAGATCCGATTATCTTCATAGATGGCTTGTTAGGTACAAGCTCCCAAGTGTCATTCTCCTTCAAGGCTTCCATTTCTTCATCCATTGCATCTCTCCAAGCTTTCTTGCTTTGTGCTTCTTCGAATGTGGTAGGTTCTTCATTGGTTGAATCCTTTGCAATGTAGATTGAGTGCTTGGTGACCAAAGAAGTATCATAACCAAACCTCTCTGGTTTCTTCTTCTCCCTCGAAGACCTTCTAAGTGGTTGATGTGAGCTCTCGGGTCCATATGTAGCATCCTGCATCTTTGCTTTACCTTTGTTCTTCCATAGCTTTAGTCTTTCCAAGTCTTCTAGGTCAATCTCCGAATCACTTTCTTCAATCTGCTTTGGCTCCTTTGGTTGAAGTGATGGAAAATCTTCATCCAAGTCATATGGCAGCTTCACTTTCCTGTCATCATCAAACCATGATTTGTTTTCATCAAAAATTACATCTCTACTCACAGAAAATCCTTTATTGGTTGGATTGTACAATCTATATCCTTTTTGGTTTTGATCATAACCAATGAATACACACTTCTCTGCCTTGGGATCCAATTTCCCTCTTACTTGAGAAGGAATGTGAGCATAGGCTAAGCATCCAAATATTTTACAATGCTCTAGACTAGGTCTTCTTCCACTCCACACTTCATATGGAGTGGTTCCATCTAGTGACTTAGATGGAAGTCTATTTATGAGATATGTGGCTGTCGACACAGCCTCTGCCCATAGGTAGTTCGGCAATCCCTTTTCATTGAGCATGGACCTTGCAGCTTCGACAATAGCTCTGTTCCTCCTCTCTGCTACACCATTGAGTTCAGGTGTATACCTTGTAGTGACTTCCCTTTTAATGCCTCTTTCATGCAAGAAGGCATCAAATTCAGAAGAGAAGTATTCTCCTCCACCATCTGATCTGAGTCTTTTCAAAGTCCTACCTGTTTGATTTTCAACAAGAGCAATATACTTCTTAAAGCAATTAAACACTTCATCCTTGTGCTTCATGAAAAACAGAATGGTCCACCTGCTACAATCATCTATGAAAGACACATAATATCTTGAGCCTGATATAGATGGCTCCTTACTTGGACCCCACACATCCGTGTGCACTAGATCCAAAGGATTTTGATACATATATCCTTTCTTATTGAAAGGTTGTCTATGAGCCTTGCCGAGTTGACAAGCTTCACACTTATAAATCATGTGTTGCCTTGTGATATTAGGCAAACCAAGTACACTTTGGTCCCTGCAAATCTGTTTGAGTGTCCTCTCACCAATGTGAGCAAGCCTTTTGTGCCATATCTCCAACTCTGTTAGAGTTTGAGATCCATAGCTAAACAAAGCTATGTTCTTTGTATCTTCCACTTCAAAAGTGAAAAGCCTTCCTGTCTTTTCTCCTTTGGCAATCCTTCGAAAGCCTTGCCTTGGGTCTTCAACATATGCTCCAAATCGATTGAATCTAACCTGCAATCCTTTTTCAACAATCTGTCCAACACTTATTAAATTTTTGGTAATTGTAGGGACATACAAGACTTTGCTTAAGAGGTTCATATTCCCATCTGATGTCTTCACATTACCTATCTTCTCCACTGAGTGCTTTGTGTCATCTCCTGTCTGCACTTCATGCTTGTTATGAGGATCTTCCAAATCAGAAAGTAAAGCCACATTTCCTGCTACATGGTTCGAGCATCTCGAATCAATGTAAAATATGTGATCATCATCCTTACCCTTCTTCGTTGATAGATTCATAATCAATAATGAATCTTCTTGACTTTGGTCCTCTGCATAGTTATTGTAATCTCTTCTTCCTCTATGGCCACTTTGATAGTTGTTGTTGTTGTTGTAATTGTTGTTGTAGTAGTTGTTGTTGTAGCCTCCATTGTACCTGCCTCTATTTGATCCATAGCCACCTCTATTGAATCCTCTTCCTCTTGAGTTCCTCGGGTTCCTGAAACATTCTTCAGTAGTATGGTTAGATAAGCCACATATGTTGCAAGGTTGAGATGATTGGAATCTCCCCCTGCCTTGCTTTCCACTTCTGCCTCTTCCTCTAGCTCGTCCTCTACCTGCAAAGTTTGCTTGGAAAGAGCTTCCTTCATCTTCATTCTTTCTATTCTTTGACTTGTCCTTGACCTTAGCTTTATCAGAATATAAGGCAGAAGTTTGATTACCTCTTGAGGACTCACCACCTTTGCTAATCTTTGCTTCATGAGTGAAGAGTTGGCCCATGAGTGTGTTGAGGTCGGGTACATGCATATCCATGTATAAATCCATGGCTGTTGTGAATGACTCCCACTTGTCGTCTGCTTTGATTCCATTCATGATTTGTCTTATGATTTGCTCCTCTTCAATTACCTCTCCAATGCTTCCAAGTTGGTCGGAAATCTCCTTCATCTTTGTGACATAATCAGTCACATTTTGCTTCGGGCTTTTCTTCATTGTTGTGAACTCCATCCACAATTGGTTCTTCCTTGCTCGAGTGTTGGAAGAGAAGAAAGAAGCAAGTGCATTCCAGGTTTCTCTTGATGTCTTGCATCCCTTGACATGAGGTAAAAGAAAATCAGAGATTGAGTTTAGAATATAGGACCTTGCAAGTGCATCCTTCGAACACCAATTCGAAAGTCCTTCCACTTCTTCATGTGATGGTTGCCCTTTGTTCCTCATGGTTGGCATTGCTTCATCTCCGGATATGAATCCATATAGATTCCTTCCTTGAAGGTAAGCCTCCATCCTTAGAGACCATGCCGGGTAGTTGTTTCGATCCAATTTGTCAATTGTTGATGGAAATCCATCTCCCATGTTGCTTGACTATGCTCTGATACCACTGTGAAGAGAGATGGTGGATGCAATCCAAAGATGAGTAGGTGCCGCTACAACCAGCTTCACACCAGCCAACTGAGACTTCAGAGTTGATTAGTAGACCCTTTGAGCTTCCTAAATCCACCAAAATATCAGCCAAGTACTTTGGAACATGTATCCCAAAAGTTTAAGTCAAGACCGACAAGTTGCGAAATGACTAGCTCCCAAAACTTGCTATTTTTGGACATACACCTGCTGGAAAAAATGAACAGTGCTCTCAACCTGGAAGGAATTAGAAAAATTCCTTTTGGGCATAGCAAATAGACTTAGCAAGCTTCCTATTCCAAGTTAAAACACTTCAAATGATGGACTGAGCACTGAGAACAAGTTTCATCAAGTTCTGGAACATTCCCACAATTCTCGGGGCTCTGCAGAGATAGACCAGTAAGCAGTAAAATGCAGATATCTCCAAAAGTATAAATCCAATGACCTTGAAAATTTATAGGTAGAAACTAGACAGTGAGAGCTATCCAACGCACTTTAAAACACTGAAAAAGGTTCAGTAAAACTCGAGATATGACCTTCTGAAGTTACTGCTCTGAGTGAGTATAGCAGAGAACAAAACAGAGAGGTAGATGATAATAAATGTATAGATTCACATATGATTACAACCACATTGGCAATGAATCTTTGCACAATGGGAGTAGAATGATAGAGCTATGGAGTAAGCTCTTCAATCTCTACAAAATGACATCAAGTGGTCACGTACAAGGCTTGCTAATCGCCTCTTCCTTCTTGCTCCTTTTATAGCTATTCTTGGAGGGAGTTTTGAATTCGAATTCGAATGGCTCCACCTAAAAGTGATCCCCAAAGTTAGGAGAGATTCCCTCAGCTCAAAAATTCGTGATTTTGGTAGTTGGAGCCACGAATTTGCTTTTACATCATGGATGAGGTAAGCCATCCTTTTACTTTTTTCTTTTTCCATTTACAAGAGATAAAATGTACTCTTTTACAAGAGGTGTTCACATGACTACTCATGTGACTTACAAATGAGGATAATATCAAGCATATCAAGCATGTAGGCTTGGGCAAAATGCACCAACATTTATTATGGTAGTCAATGATTAGCCACTGCTGAACGGAATTATTCCATCACTAAGCGTGAATGTCTGGGTTTGGTTTATTTGGTGAAGAAATTCTAGCATTATTTATTGGGCCGACCATTTACCTTTCATGTGGATCATGCAGCTCTGGTTTATCTTGTCTGTTGGTGTAGACCAATCACCAATTGAAGGCTTGGAAGGTTAAAGAGTGAAGGAAGGATCAACTATTGAAGCTTGGAAGAAAGACATATTCAGAGGATAAGAGAAGTGTACACATATGTACATTAGTATAGTTATAGGTGACTTAGATCTTTATTTGAGTAAGAATCTTGTACAAATTATCTATAAATACTTTGAGAAAAGTCGGGGCATGTATGAGAGCATATGTGACAATAGTTAGAAGCCAAGATTGAGGAAGTTAGAAGTCATGAGATAGAGAAAAAGTTAGTTGAGTTAGCTCTCATCACTCAGTTGTAAACTTTTCTGAGTAATTGAAAATTTTGCGCCCGATGTTTCTGAGTGTTCTCCTTCTACAGTAGATCAATTGTGAAATGCTTTTGTACAAGTCTAAGTTGGAAGGTGCTTGACCTCTGTACAAAGTTTTAGCTTCCAATTGCAATCAGGCTTAGAGAATTAAGTGCAGGAACATTGATATGTGAAGTGTGTTCACAGGTTCCTAAAACAGGCGCAGATTTCGAAGTTATTGTTTTGATCATTTCTCCCAGCACAGTTTAAAGTTTTGCATGAGTGAGGGCTTAATCTTTAAGTTGAAAGATAAGCTACTTATGACTAGAAGCATTTTGTAAAACGGGTTCGACATTGTGAGAACCAAAGTTAAGAAGTTAGGGGTGTCAAATCGACTTCTCAGAAGTACAGATTTGGACATAGGTAACTTGTGAAGTAAATTTCTCAAGTTATATTAAAGCTTTTGAAGTAATTCAACTTGGAGGAGATGCGCAATCTCTAGGAGATGATTCATACAAAGTTTCATAAAAAACTTTACATGTTTGATAGATCAATATGGAGAAATAGTGCAGCAGACTTTTCTGTGCTTTATCCTTTTCACAGATTTTCTCAATTTTGATAATTTGGAGATTGGACCTCTAATTTAGTGAAGGTTTTGACTTACTCTTGGTATAGAGGTGCTCTAATCACAAGAGTAGGTTGTTCTTTTGGAGATTAACACTCTCCATCAGTGGTATCAGAGCAGGAGACATCAAAATCAAGGAAAGGAAGGTCCCGACTGCTGCAGATTCAAGAAGTTCAACATTTGAAGAACTAAGAAGTGAAAGCTTGGAGTCAAAAGCCTGAGGAGAAGACTACTCGACATCAAGAAAGGCAAAAGGAGTCTAATTCGAAGTAAAGGTATATACATTGTTTGTAAAGCTTGAAGTTTTCAATATACAGGTGGATACAAGATGGGAGATGCTCTACAAATAGAGAAATTGGATAGGGAAAACTATCCTGCATGGTCAATGAGGATGGAAGCTCATCTTATGAGCAAAGATTTAATTGGTTACATCACAGGAGAAGAAGAGAAGCCAGAGTTCAGAGATCCTAGTGTTCCAACTAGGGAAGAGTTAGCAGATCTGAAAAATTGGATGAAGAAAGATGCTCAAGCTAGGAGCATTATCTATATGGGAGTCAATGATTACTTGTTACCTCATATTAGAGGTCTTGAAAGTGCAACTGACATATGGAATGCTTTGGAGGAGCATTTCCAGAACACTACAAAGTCAAGGAAGGCATCCTTATGGGCAGAGTTTACTACCTTCAAGAAGAAGGCCTCTCAATCCATCTCAGACTATGTAACAAGGATGAAAGATATTGCAGATGCTTTAGGAGCTGTTGATGAAGACATTGAGGAGGATAAATTGGTAAGGCAAATCCTTACAGGGTTGAGAGGTGATGACAAATGGAAGCCATTTATTTTGTCTACAGAACTATCACTTGACCATTTCACTCCTGATTTAAATCAATTGTTAGGTCATATGCTAACATTTGAGCAGGATGTTAAAGGAGATGGTGACAAGAGTACAGGACATGCAATGTACTCAAAGGACAAGAAGAAGAATAGCAAAGGAAAACAACAAGCAGGTGAAGATGAAGGAACAACTACTCAAGCCAACTTCCTAAGAGGAAGAGGAGGTGGCAAAGGTAGAGGAAGAGGCAGGAACAACAAAGATGGAGGCAAAGCTTGCTGGATTTGTGGTAAGACAAATCACTTAGCTAATGATTGTTGGCATAATAATCAGAATAATGGTGGATACAATCAAAATTATAATTCAAGAGGAAGAGGTGGCAGAAATCAAAGAGGTAATTACAGAGGTAGAGGTGGAAGGAATTACTTTGGAAGAAATGCAGGTAGAGGATTCCAAAGTCAACAATACAACAACACCTACTACAATTATGCTTCAGATCAAAAGGAAGATTCAACATTGATAATGAATGCAACTTGTGAAAGGCAGAGTGAAGATCAAAGAGTCTTCTACATTGACTCAGGGTGTAGCAATCACCTGAGTGGTAACATATCTTTGATGACTGATTTGGAAAGTAAAGTTTTTAATCATGTTGTTCAAACAGGTGACAATACAAAGCACAATGTGAAGTCAATTGGATCAGTGAAGGCCAAGGATGGAAGCACCTTATTGAGTAAGGTTTTGTATGTTCCTACAATCCCTAAGAATTTGATAAGTGTAGGTCAAATTGTTGAAAAGGGATATGAAGTAAGGTTCACTAATGATGGAGTATATGTGGAAGACCCTAGCCAAGGGTATAAACAGATTGTTTCAGGGAAAAAGGAAGGAAGATTATTTACATTGAAGATTCAAGGCAACATTGGTCATGCTATGTTCACATATGGAGGTCATAAGATCTCTGAGTTAGATCTTTGGCATAAGAGACTTGGACATTTCAATGAAAGAGGTATTAAAGATATGGTTAACAATGGTTCAGTGCTTTGATTGCCTAATGTTGCAGGTCAACATATGACATACAAATGTGAGGCATGTCAATTAGGTAAGGCTCATAAACATTCCTATTCCAAGCATGGTTTTATGTACTCAGAGAAGCTTGAGTTGGTACACACAGATGTGTGGGGACCATCAAAAGATTTCAGTATAAATGGATCAAGGTATTATGTGATTTATGTTGATGATGCTACTAGGTGGATCACTATCTATGTGATCAAAGATAAGTCAAAAGTGTTTAATACATTTAAACACTATCATGCATATGCAGAAAGAATTACAGGTCATAAGTTGAAAAGACTAAGGTCAGATGGAGGGGGAGAGTATTTCTCAAATGAGTTCAGTGATTACTTATGGAATGCAGGTATAAAAAGGGAAATTACTTGCAGGTACTCTCCTCAACAAAATGGTGTTGCAGAAAGGAGAAATAGAACAATTGTTGAGTTTGCAAGATCCATGATGAAGGAGAAAAATTGCCCTAATTATTTGTGGGCTGAAGCTGTAAATACAGCCACTTATTTGGTCAATAGGCTACCATGTAAAGCCTTGCAGGGTATGACACCATATGAGGCTTGGTGGGGTAAAAGACCTACCTTGGATCATTGCAGAGTTTTTGGGTGTGTGGCATATGCATATGTTCCATCACAATTAAGGCACAAGTTGGAGCCTAAAGCTGAAAAGTATGTTTTCATTGGCTATGATGATAAGCAGATGGGCTATAGATTGTGGAGTCCATCAACAAAGCAATTTATGGTTTCTAAGGATGTTACATTTGATGAACAAAGCACTTGGTATGCAGGTACAATCAATATCAATACAGGTGATGAAGAAGAAGTGAGTCAAAGAAAAGGTAAATCAAAAGTTCAATTATTTGATGAGCAAGAGAATAATGAAGTGCAGGTTGAAGTGGAAGAGACACCAAGATTTGATCCTGAATGTGAAGAGCCAAAAACCTCAAGGAGTGGAGAACTCAGAAGGTCAACAAGAAATAGGTGGCAACCTACAAGGTATAGTTATGATACTTCATTTCTAGCCACAAAAGATTATGCTTATATGGTGAATACAGATGAAGACCCTTCTACATATGAAGAGGCAAAAGGTAAGGAAAAATGGGAGAATGCTATGCAGGAGGAATATGATGCACTATTGGAGAATCAAACTTGGGATTTGGTTCCTAAACCAAATAGTCAGAAGATTATTGGATGCAAGTGGGTCTACAAGACAAAAAGGTTTGCAAATGGAAGTGTGTCTAGATACAAAGCTAGACTTGTTGTCAAAGGCTTTGCTCAAACATATGGTATTGATTATGATGAGACCTATAGTCCTGTGGCAAAAATGACAACCATAAGGACACTTATTGCTATTGCTGCATGTAAAGGTTGGAAGCTATGTCAACTTGATGTGAAAAATGCTTTTTTGAATGGTTACATTTCAGATGATGTATTCATGGAGCAACCTCAAGGGTTCAGAGATAAAAGGTATCCAGATCATGTGTGCAAGCTCAAGAGAGCTTTGTATGGCTTGAAGCAGGCCCCAAGGGCATGGAACTATAGACTTGTGAAGTTCCTAAAAGAACTTGGTTTTCAGGTGTCTAAAGCAGATAGTAGCTTGCTTGTCAAGGCAAGTGAGAATGGTTTCATATACATGTGCATATATGTTGATGATATAATTCTTACAGGTACAGATGAAGAAGGAATACAAAAGCTTAAGAGGCAAATGGAAAAGGAGTTCAAGATAAGTGACTTGGGAGACTTATCATACTTCTTGGGCATGGAGATTACATATACTCAACATGGAGTGTTTGTGACACAAGAAAGGTATTTGAAGAACTTGTTAATCAAGTTTAAAATGGATGATTGCAGGGTAGCACCTACACCAATGGAGGTGAATCACAAATTGAGTAAGTATGGAGGTGAAGAATTCAAGGACATGAGACAATATCAGAGTTTGGTTGGTAGTCTTATCTATGCTACTCTAACTAGACCTGATTTATCATATGCAGTAGGGGTTTTGTCTCAATTTATGCATTGCCCAAGGAAAGAACATTGGATTGCAGGACAAAGGGTGTTGAGGTACATTAAGGGTACACTCAATGAAGGTTTGTATTATGGGTTTACCTCAGATACAAATATCAAAGTTTATAGTGATGCAGATTGGGCAGGTAATCCAGATGATAGAAGATCAACCTATGGATACATGTGTTATGTGGGAGATAAGTTAATCTCATGGTGTTCTAAGAAGCAACATACAGTTGCTTTGTCTTCTACAGAAGCTGAGTATAAAGGCATGGTTGAAGCTGCAAAGGAAGTGATTTGGCTCAAGACCTTGATGAAGAGTCTTGACATTATGCATGGGGTACCAATTATATATGGAGATAACATGAGTTCATTGTATTTAGCTGCTAATCCTGTTTTTCATGCCAGGACCAAACACATTGAGATTCAGTATCACTTTCTAAGAGAGAAGGTGATGGATAAAGAGATTGAAGTAATCCATACTTCAACAAAAGATCAGATAGCTGATATGCTTACAAAAGGCTTGGATGGACCAAAGTTACAAAGGTTCAAAGACATGGCAGGTATAAAGAAGATAGTGAAGACCTCAATTGATGATTGAGGGGGAGCTGTTGGTGTAGACCAATCACCAATTGAAGGCTTGGAAGGTTAAAGAGTGAAGGAAGGATCAACTATTGAAGCTTGGAAGAAAGACATATTCAGAGGATAAGAGAAGTGTACACATATGTACATTATTCCTTTCCAGTTGGATGTGTTGTGGTCCTTGGACGAACAACGACTTGAAAGTTTTCTGATGCTACAAGAAGTGCAGCTGAGGCAAGCTAAGACACATGATTGATTTCTCCAGACTTTGTTTTTACCAAAGGACAATTAGTTCTTTTCTATAATGCTAAGTCTAATTGTTCAGCAGACAAGTTCCAGCTTCGGTGGTTTGGTCCCTACCTTTGCAGATCAGGTTGGACCCACTATTTTTTTATTATCCACTTTAAATGGTACTCTTCTTCATAAACCTATCAATGGGTCGAAACTTTGTCTGTATTGTGCACAGGCAGTTTAATTCGTTGATGATATTTTTTCTTATTCATCCAGTTTCTGTTTGTTTTGTCTTTTGACCTCGATTTACATTACACGTGTTTCGCTTGACGGTCTGACCGTAAACTTCTCGTTTTTACTACATATCCATGATTAGCCGCCGCACTCCACGTTTGGATTCTCATTAATGAAAGTATGTCATCATTATGCATGCATGCTCCCAATCACTGGTGATGATTGCATTTTCTCCTCACTCTTCCATTTGGTGTTCTTACTTAACTATGATCTTCGTCCTCTTTTCTGCTATTGTGTACTTGCACTCTGTGTCTTCCTTGCTGTATTTTGCATTCACTTTTTGTTGCTCGCCATCGAAGCTCTAGCAAACATTACTACATTCCGTGCTGGCCTGTCTCCCAACTTGAGCGAGTTTTTGCATGCACGGGGGCTATTGGCATTCACCGAATGGCCATGGCATTCGGTCGAATGTCACCCGTTCGTTGCTCAAGTAATCGCTGCTATTGCTGATATCTCTTAGACAGAGACCTGTTGGATGATCACATGCCTCAACCCATGCGTAGTAGTGACTCTGAACACCATGGCCGAGGGATTCCATCTCCCTCAAGATGGCAGTGTAGATGTTCCCCTGTTGCCAATGACGACCATGAAACAATTATTCTTGCGCCAGTCGTCTAATGAATTTGCAATCCTATGCCACCCCGAACCAAAGTGTTTTGCCTTACAATTTTTTATGGTTGCACTCAATCTCCAAAAATGCACCTACGACATCTCTCACCCTTTTTACTCTATGATCGACGCTGCTACCCGCGAAGCAGTTAACTGGTCATTATTCTTCTTTCGGTGCATTCACCGAGAATGTCAAGTGATCTCCCGGTAGCTCACGCAAGGTGATATCCCTCAAACTCGACTTCTCCATCTTCTTTGTTTCCTTCTTCCGACGGTTCACCCTGTGCAGTCTCCTCCGATGAATACCCTCCTATTCCACGAAGAATCAACACAGGTTATGGAGGTTGAAAACAACGACAATCTCTTGCAATGCTTTCGGGGAAAGCGTAGGAAACTTAGCCCCTTGCAGAGTCAAGCACAACCGTCATCAATCATCAATCTGCAAGATACCGCCTCTTTTGCACCCATCCTTTCTGCCCCACCTTCTCCTAAGGGTCAAGTTAATACAGACATGGTAATGGAAGATGTTCAACCTATTGATACAGTTGTTTAGCAGCAGACCCACTCTACTAAGAAAGTACCTGACACGGTCGTGGAGTCTGTGAACATGATGGAACAAACACAAAATGAGGTGTTGTTGGTTCAATCGGATGTTCAACTTGTTACGGTAACCCCCCTGTCCATCCTTCTTCACCGAAAGCTATGCCACCTCCCATTTCCCCTTCTAAAGTGCCATTACCTCTTAGCCCTCCTCCTTCACCTCATCATTTGGTAGCCATTTGCCATTCTCAGCCTATCCCTTCCTCTCTCGATTATTCTCCCCCTTCCTCTTTAGAAACCGTCTCTGTTAATCCTTCTAGACCCATGTCTACCTCTATAGTACCTGACTCCTTCGCTCAGTTAGCCCAAATTGGGGACTTTCTTATACGCCTCTCCAAGCAACTCCCTCATCAAATAGATTATGCCCACCAGTTCTTGCGTACAGAATACCAATCCAAAGTCGATTTGCTGCAAGCAGACATCGCACATCTCTAGGAAGAGATATTAGTTGCCAAAGCAGATGCAAGTTTATTACAGGAGCAGATTACAACTTTACAGGGACAAGCGATTGAAAAGAATGACATCATAGCAGCTCAAGATGCTGCGATTCTTCAACTCAAGCAAGCCGTGACGGACAAGGAGGATGCTATGCATGCATTAGGAAATGAGTTAGACACCACTCGTACTTGGTTTATTACGGTAGAGAAGGCTTATCAAGTGCTGGCAGATAAGGCATTACAAGTGGAGACCGAGCTTAAGAAGATGATTGAAGAACTCTTCCATAAAAGCTAGATTCTGGAGGATGAAATTGGATGGACCATCACACTCAAGAAGGATATTGAAGCTAGTCAGAAAGAAAGACAGGATTTTTTCAGGACTATGCAGTTCCAGCAACAAGAATCAGAACACAGGGAAAAGACATTAGGTAGATAGCAAGATCGACTGTCCAGAATTGATGGATTGAAGAAGCAAGGTTACGAAGAGATGCTGCTGTAGCTAATGACTGCTACTTGCAAGAAGCCTTTTTTGCAAAATCAAGCTGATCTTTGCTATCACAAGTCACCGCTTCCAGCTCTGTGCGAACAGATGCCCATCTTGTAGAACCTCAAATCTTACAAGATATGTTAGAATCCTTAAAGCAAAAAATTTCCCGCACGTTTAAACTAGCCCGAACCATGTATATACAAGGAATCCTTGATGATTCTTAGTCTTTGTAAATTTACCTGCTAGGTTTGAGTCCAGCATGCGGGCTAGTGTTAGGCCGCTGGAAAGGAATATCCTTTTATTTAGTAGAAATTGTAATTAGGAACAGACGTGCACCGAAAGGATGTGCAAATGTTGTAACTCTTTTCTGATAATAGAAGAAGTGATTGGAAGCGAGCGATAGAGGCGTCACCGGACTGTTCGTCTGGGCGATGTGCTGGAGATTGATTCTGATAGAAGTTCTTTACATTGTTGTATCGTAGTCGTTGTTTGTTATTGATTAACTGTGGTACTATGTTAATGTTCGATTGCATTATTAATGAATTGTAAGTATAGTGGTGATGATAAGTGAGCAGTAGAAAGTTTTTGCGTATTTGGGTATGGTGATTATTATATGTTGTTATGCGTTGGAGATTATTAAGTCTGTTGGAATTGTCAGAAAGTAATGAAGTGATTGGGAAAATACATAAAGGGCCTCTGTATTACGGACCCCTGACCATCCCAAGAACCCACGTATAGTCAGAACGGAAATTATAGTCAATCCGACCAGATACGAAATTAACAGTGCCCACTCAGGATACCATTGCAAATCTTTTCACAAAGAATCTACCTTGGGATACAAGTTTGAAGCTTTATGTAAAGCTCTAGGCTTACTTCCTTTTGTGGACCCCTGGGAAAATTTCCTTTAACTACAATTTTCCTAGAGGATTTTGCAAGCAAGCAATGCACAAAGTGGATAAACTTTTCCCAAAAGCACAATCATCAAGGGATTTTAGAATGAAAATCTAGTAAATCTTATCATATGTCCTGTCAAAGTCAATCTTTAAGAAGATAGATTATAGTATTCAAACAAGTAAGTCTCCAATTACTAGGTGCGCTTCTATCCTCTTTGCTATGGATAAGATTAATAACTCCTTGATTGATGAACTCTAGAATTATGCCATGATCTGTTTCAAATTATGTAAGTGTTCTAGATGGTTAGCTACCGGATACAAGCATTGATGACTTTGTTATTTTCGTTCTACGAGGAAATAAGATTTCAATGAGAAATAATAGAAATGGATGAGCTAAGGGCAATCATCTTGAAATGCTGAAATGAAACGCAATTTTGGTTTTGTCAACTATATAGTGGTCAATTTACTCCTTGATACACTTATTCATTGGTGTTTGGACTCTTCGAGCTCCATTATCATTCTATTCAATTCTCTATCATCATGGCATGAGAGGTCTCAGGCACATCTGGTGCATTAGGGCCTAGTGCCAGTGTTCCAAGGATGAGCTATAACTTGTAGGGCAAAGCCTATTTTGAAATTCGAAAATTTGATGGCACAAACTTTGCTCTATGGAAGAATCATATTAAAGATGTGGTGATTCAAAGGAGGCAATGTAAGCCAGTAAATGGAATTTCAAAGAAGCCTACTAACATGGATGAAGATGATTGAGATGAGTTAGATGAAATGTTCAGGTCTACCATTCACTTGCACCTGGCAGATAATGTTTACTTTACAATATTAGACTGTGAAAGTGTAGAGGAGCTTTGGAAGAAGTTATGCAATACATATGAAAAAGAGACGGCATCAAATAAAGTGTATCTGATGAAAAAATTATATGACCTTCACATGAAGGACACAAATAGTGTTGCTGCTCATCTAAATGAGTTTGATGCTATATTCTCCCAGTTACAGGCTCCAAAAATGGATATGGATAATGAAATGAAAGTATTATTGTTGTTATGCACCTTGTCATCATCATGGGATACATTTTGCATAGCTATTAGGTATCTTGCATCCACTCGATTGATATGTTCCATGTTTGGATTTCGCTATGCTAACAGAGGTTGATGAGCCTTCTTGCTACAAAGAGGGTATGCAAATAGAGGATCATGTTAAGTGGGAGTGTGCCATGAGGAATGAACTGGATTTTATTCACAAGGATGATCATTGGAATTTAGTACCTTTGCCAAAGGGAAGGAAAGATTTACCATGTAAATGGGTATATAGGCTAAGATCCACATTAGATAGTGCTTCTCCAAAGAGATTGTTAGCATTAGCATCCATGTGAAAGGCCAAATGGTTGTAGGACACTTTTGTATATGTTCTTTAGTAAAACATATAGTGGCTTGGTCAGCCACTATGTGTTTTATTAAAGAACATATAGTGGCTTGTCAGTCACTATATGTTTGACCACATTTGTGAAACCTAGGAAATCTAAGTTCATGCCCTCTATGTATTGTGTAGGTCTACGTATTCAATAACTTTGTGTGGAGCATCGTGCTGGTCTTTTGGAGCTGGGCTTTCTACCATGAGGGGCATCATTGTGAATCCTTTGCAAAAGATAATCCACCATGGTGCATCGCCATCACACCCCTTCAGTTATCAAATGTCACTTTCTAGTCCTATGAGAATTTTGAAGCTAGAAAAGGGTGATAATTATGAGATGTTTGGTTTTTCCTTGACATTCACTAACTGAGAATCCCTACATCTATATTTGTATCATGGAGGGTTCCCTCGAGACTAATGACAGATTTCAAGGTAAATCTTCTTCTAAAATGAGACTTAGTACAATAATAAAATTAAATGGTTGTTCAAGCTAGATAGCCATCCATTGGTTATCCATGTTCACTTGGTGTGCTTCCATCAAACACATGAGGGAGGGGTTGAGACAAATGCAAGTGCTAGCCACTCGAGGCTCGTGGTTCGTGTTGAACCTTGGGGGCAGAATACATGAAGGTAACAATTAAAATTTTTCAAAACCTTCTTGATTGCTTCAACTTTGGAAAGGTCCATGAATCTCTTAGAGTCCAAGGAAGTAATCATTAAATTGATAAGAGGTTTATGGTAAGAAAGGTACTCTTTTCTCATATCTCTTTAATCCTTCTATCGTTTCTAAGACGTTCTTTCCATTTATTGAGACTATCCATGTGTGTATCCTCCTCTATGGCACTGAGAGACTTTTGGAGATTTTCTTCAACTTGCATGTCTAGATTATCTATGCCATTGAGCAGGCGGTCTTGAGATGTCTCTTCATTATCCTTGAAGAGTCTTGCACAACAATTACTTTTAGAAGTCCGAGGCTCCACATAACGAGGGGGAGGAAAGGACGTATTACCCTCAGCTCTATTTGGACTCTTGTTTCTCCTATGAAAAAGTTATAAACCCATTTTCATCTTTCCTACCTTGCATTTTTATTGACATAGAATTAGGTTTCCTTAGAGGGGAATCTTTTGCAAAATGCCTTGTGACAATAGAAGCAGGAGTTGGGGAGGTTCTTATAGAGACTCTCCTACACGTGGTCCACATTTCTAGAGTTCTTGGTCGAAGGACTATTCTAGGTCAATTTTTATAAGCACCTTAGGTTTCTATTGATGGTCAATTTTTGGAGGTAACTCTTTGATTGAAAGAATTGAACCTAAGGTGCTAGATATCCCATCAAGGCAATGCAACCTTTTCAAAGGAAGTTTCGGAAAATTCCACCCAAATTGGGAATATCTTCGGTTTGTGAGTGAGGGGGTTAAAGCTCGGATACCATTTGAAAAAAATTAGAGGTGTATCCCTAATCTGCTAGTTAGCCTACTTCAAAACCATATCTACTTGATCAGTAGATTCAAGGAAATCGAAGGAGTAACTATTAGCTTGGTAATGTACTACTCGTGGAGGAGACATGTCTATAGGTTCAAACACGTTCCTAAGCCAACCACTTAAAACTTCCATGGGTGTATAGGGGCCCTCAGAGAGACCAATAAAGGTGGTTTCTTCAAGGAAGCTCATAGCTGCATCATGTTCCTGTTTTGGACAACATAACCTCTTTTTAAGCAAACCAACTCTCATTTGAGGGGCTAGGGGTTGATACCTTTCATCATCCTTCAGTAGACATAGGGAGACTTAACTTAAAACGATTCTTGACAGAACAATAGACATGCCAACAACAAATCCTTGCATGCAAGAGTTAAATCCTAGAAACCATAGCTAGGTCCCCTCGTGCTCCTCTTGACACCTTCAACCCTCTCGCCTCTCAATCCTAGAAATTAAAATTCATTTACAACTTCGGAATCTACAAGATCCCTCTTGCTATAGTCTCATTGTCCCTTGTGGGGCATAAATCACTACCATCCAAAGTACGCACTGTTGCAGAGCTAAAGAGCGCAGAAAGCAGAGAAAAAAAGACGGGCCCCAAAATTTTTCCGATTTGGACACACAATTTTTTGTAACATAACCACTTTTGTATATAATTTCCGTTGTAAATGCACTAGAGGAGTCCTCTAGATGCATCCCCTCAGAAGATTAGTGAATTACCCATGTACATTAGTAGGAAGTTAGCAATTTAGTGAATAAAGTGCCGGTCTCTTGTGTGAAAGGACCAAACTTAGGGCACTAGTATATAAGTCAAAAGTGACTCATTGTAAAGGACACTTCTTGTCATTGTGAAGAAGAGCACTTCTGAAATTTCGAGTTTGCCTCTTCCTTGCTGATTTTGATCTCCATTTTGCTCATGTATGTGTGTGTGATGCTTGAAATGCAAGTGTAGGACTGTTGTCTACCCCTTCCCCCTTGTTTTGAGTGGCTGTAGTGCGTGCGTAAGCTAGGAGAAGCAAAAACGCGGGTGTTAGTAGTTCCCGTAATTCACTGTTTCTGCCATAACTTGCAGCAGAGTGGTCAGAATTGAGTGAAACCACCACCATTGGATTCGTCTCGTCGAGAGCTTCGAAACGAGTACCCTATTGCCTATGTTCGGAGTTCTGGGCTGGGAGAAAACCTCAAAAAACCAAAACTGCTGAAAGTAGGTTTGCGGCAACACTTCCAGTTTATCAGTAGGTGTGGGTAGTATTGGTCTTTTCTCTTGCTTGGATAGTTAACTCACTTCATTTTCTATCACGTGTGCAAATGTCTTCATACACTTGGTAAGTCACTCCTTAGGATTGATAATTAAATGTGTGTGAAAAGAACTCCACTATATGCACTTGTATGGCAATCGAGGTATAGTCTCATTGGTACAAGTCCTTGAGTCATTGCGGCTCAAGTACACACGTTTTTGGCGCCGTTGCCGGGGAGGCACTCCACCAAGTTGCCTTCGTGATAGTTAGAGAGCAAGTGTGATCGAATCGTACTTGTAGAGGTGAAATTGTCCATTGACGAGTAGTATTCCATTTCAGCACTTGTCACTTCTCATCCTCGAGGTGTATGTGATAAGTTTTAGGTTTAGGTGTAGGAGGAGGGAAGAGAAGGAGGAGTTAGGGTTAGGTTAGAAGGAGAGGAGAAGTGAGGAGAAGAGGAGTAGGAGTAGCCAAAAATTCCCAAAACTACCAAAAAATTAGCAAACTTCAAATTCTGTCAAAAAAGTATAAAAAACCAAAAATTTGGCTCATTTGACACTTCACTGTGTGCTGGTGTCGTCTGCTAGCAGCGACTGGTATCGCGAGTGAAGTATCGTGGAATTCAGGCTCTTAAGGCTAGAGATTGTGCTCGAAGTGCAAGCAAGGATAGATAGAGGTGAGATTCTACTCAGATTATTTGCCAAAAACTCTCTAAAAATGCATAAACATGTAATTAAGGAAATGCGCAGTATCGTGGGAGGGGGAAACTGATTTCTTTGCCATCTTTTTGTGTAATACAGAGGTATAGGAGGGAAGAGGAGAGTAAGAAGAGCAAGGGGGTAAAAAAATCTTTGGAAAAACTTGCATTTTGGCTTGAGTATCGCGATCGGTTGAGTTTTGGTATCGCGATACCAAAATTCCCTAGTATCGCGATACTCGCCGAAGTATCGTATCGCTTGATACCTGCATTGGTATCGCGATACCATTTTTGGTATCGTGACCCCGAGTTGGTATCGCGATCGTACATTTTCTGTGGTATCGTATCGCTTGATACCGATCTTGGTATCGCGATACCATTGTTGGTGTCGTGTCGCTAAGTTGGTATCGCGATCGCGCTTACTGCAGAGGTATCGTATCGTCCGGTACTAATACTTGGTGTCGCGACACCATTGTGGTGTCGTATCGCCTAAAGTTTCTAGTATCGCGACCTCACCTTACCGAGTGGTATCGTATCGTTTGATACGGTGGTATCGCAACACGATTTTAGTGTCGCGACACTGCTTCAGTATCGCGATCAGGCCCTCTCAAGTGTCGTATCGTCGACTGCTTGTCTTGGTATCGCGACACTACTTCGGTGGTATCGTAACGTCTCCCGTCAAGGATCGTATCGCGACACCACATTGAGATCGTATCGCCTCTTATCTCCAGTATCGTAACGTCTACTTTGCCGGTATCGTATCGTGGTATTTCCCAGTGAAGTATCGCGACACAATATCTGGTATCGTATCGTCTGGCACTAAAACCTGGTATCGCGACACCAGACTGATATCGTATCGTCTGGGTGTCTGGTATCGTATCGTTTGGAGCTCTGGTATCGTATCGCCGAGAGCCGTATCGCCAGGAAGTGGTATCGCCGAGATAAACCCTTTCTTTAGTCAGACACTTTGAGCCTTTAGGAGAGCTAACCAAGGGGAATCTAAGAAGCATAAAGGGAGGCTTAGGTGTGTGAATGAACTTGAGGTCAGGAAGAGTGCTAAGTAGCCGAAGGAGTGTCATCTCTTCTATAGGAAGCACTGCTCAGGTCAGTCACCACTCCGTCTACTCAGAGACCTCTAGTGAATCTGAGGAAGACATACCCATGGCATCTGAAGACATGCAAGGTCCAGCACCACATAGGAACTTCATGTCTACAGTGGAAGGCGAGTACCGCACTGCCTTACAATATGTGTCCACAAATGCCCAGGAGATTCCTATCTACCTGGATGGCTTAAACAGGTCAGTTGCCAGAATGGCAACAGTACAAGATGTCACCATCATACCACGACCAGCTGTCAAGTACGAGGGAGGTGCTTACATTGACAAAATGGGTCACATCTATATAGTAACTGAATTTCCAGAGAAGATCAATGAAAGAGGAGAGTTCATGGATCCCAACAACCTTGAAGAGTTAGTGACCACCCCTAGAGGCAGATCGCAAGTATCACGGGTCTTGAGAGGAGACTTGATACCTCAAGACGACTACTTGTTGGAAGTCTACATGATTCAAGGAGCAGACTTATTGCTTCAAACTGACGTACCTGTTCAAGGAATAGGAGAGAGCCCCATGACCTTCTATGAGTTGAAAGACCCAGAGGACGAAACTAGACTCACTTACCTAGATAAGAATCGAAGAAGATATTGGCCGGTAGGTGTCCTAGACAAGGCTCAGCTGAGATATATGGGTGCGCCTGTATTTCCTCAGAGGGAGCAGGCAACTACCTCGCAGAATCCTTTTGGAGATCAACAAGAGACGGAACATACCACATCAGGACAGACCAGTCAAAGAAGTGTGCCCAACCGTACTCATGTACAGTTTGCAACTCCAGGTGAGCACACTCATAATCAGACTCACACAGGGATGGGGAACCATTTCCGACCACCGGTCAGACCACGACCCCCTGTGGGAGGACAGCCAGGAATACCTCCATTACGACCAGCTGTCCCGGTTTTCCCTGTAATGCCCAGACCCCCTGAGCCAATGAGGAGATTGAGACCAATCCAAGTAGCTAAGTTTATGAGAAACCATTACGATGGATCAGGGGAACCATATGATCATATTGCCGAATTTAAACAAGTTCTAAGAGCAGAACAAGTAGAGGACTTCTTTGTGCAGTATGAGTCTTTTGGACTCACCCTCACAGGAACAGCTCTAACTTGGTTCCAACCCTTAGATCCCAATCGATTTGGAAACATGGAACAATTCTTTCAAGAATTTATAGGAGAATTTACAAAAAGAGGGATTAAACACAATTCTGCATCATTAATCCATAGCTTTAAGCAAAACCCTAATGAAACTGTGAAGACTGCTGCCCGAAGATTCAACCAATACGTGGATAGATGTCCTACGGCTGAGAGACCGACTCAACAAAAGATGATTTCATTGTTTTTAGATGGACTCTCTAACGGGACCCTAAGAACCCTAGTGTATGTAAAAAGGTTGCAAACATTGAGTGAGTGTCTTCAAGAGTGCATCGACTTGGAAGATAACCTTGCTGAGGATCTCAAAGGTACTACTGATCTCACAAAATCAGAAGACTCAAGAAGCACAGTGACATCCAATTCTAGTAATATGGAAGAACTTGCAGAACTATTAGCTAAGAAACTAGGTGTCCAAGGACAGAGAGCTTACCAATATCCAGCTCAAAGAGTGCCTATGATGAGGAGGTGTAACTTATGTGGAGGAGAACATCCCACACACTTGTGTGCCAGAGGAGGAGCTGGTGCACAACCAATGTATCCACACAACAGACAGCAACAACAAGGGACTTCTTCATACTGTCACATCGAGCAAAAATATACCAATCATACAACTGAGAACTGTCCCTTTAATAGGCAAACACGACCTGTCAATCCACCACAATACCGACCTTATGGATACCCACCTAGAGAGCTTGGTAGGGAGATGCCTAGATACAATCCGTATCCGGTAGGAGCTCCAAGACAGTACGAGCAAGCACCGTACCCACCACCACAACCAGTGTTGGGACCCCAATTGTCACAACCTCAACAAGTTGTACCTGTGAAGTATACTCAACCAGAAGAAAACTTGGAGAGAGCCATAATACCAGCTTCAATAGCGACCAATGTAGAATCAACCAACCAAGGGTATGAACCTCCACCAGGAGAGTACTATCCATATGAAGCCAACATGATGGAATATGAACCAGCATATGACATGGCCTATTATGGATATGAAGGATTTGATCAGAATTATGGAGCGGAAACTGCAACTTTAATGTATACAATGCCCAAAACACAGCAACCATTGAGACCTCCCATTAGACCACCCGTGCAGAGAGGACCGTGTTATAGATGCGGAGGGGATCACTTCATTCGGGAGTGTCCTCGACCTTACAACCCCCCACCACCCAGGGTTTGGGAAGGATATTGTAGTGATTGTGGGAAAGAACATCTTTTCAGAGATTGTCCTAAGAACCCTACAAAAACTCAAGGTCCTGCACCAATCAATGTAATAGAGGTCATAGAAGAATCTGGAAGTGATAAGGAGTACACTGTACCGCTGAAAGCTATTACTAGAGCTCAAACAAAACAACAAAAAGAAAATAAACCGGAAGAAAAACCAGAGCACTATAAAACAGTAGAACCAAACATTCAAGTAGTCGAGGATTTAGAGAACTCACGTGAGAATGCCCAAAACACCAAAGTACAAAAATGGAAAGAAAGACGAGAAAAGCTCAAAGAGAAATGGGCAAGAAACAAGAGCAAAGACGGCAAAAAACAAGCAAAGGGTTCTAGAAAACATAACGAACAACAAACGCATAAGGAGATCCCTGAAACACCACCAACTAGCTCAGAGGAAAAGAAGCCAGAATCAATTCTAGCGGACCCAAAACCCGAGGATTTGGACATGTGGCTAAAAGCATACCAAGCTAGAATCAAAATGGGACCAAACCAAGAACAACATGAAAGACTCTATCCTCAAGGGGAAGTAGAGAAAGAAAGACTAGCAATATGCAAACAGCTCATAGAAGTAGCACAGGCGACGCTAGAAAAGACTATCCCAATTTTGCCTGAAACAAGGATCGCACAGGAACTATATGAAGAGTGCATACAACCTAAGGATAAAGAACCTAGTCGAGAAGATGATCGAAATGAACGAGTGAAATCTCAAGAAGAACAGGTATCCACAATACCTGACCTAGAGGAAGATTGGTCCAAAGACTTGTGGAAAAGAATTAGAGAAGAGCAGTGGAAAAAAGAGGGAATCAGTCCACCTCCTTTTGAGGAAATAATTGGAGCAGAAAGTCACCATGATCATAACCTAGAGGAAGCATATGAGGAAGTGTCAAGATTTGATAAAGGAAGAGAGGAAACCATGAGCATCTCAACGCTGCCTAACTACATGGGAGAATATGAAAGAGAGTCGATAATAATACGAGCACCCACAGTGCATGGGAAAGAAAAAGAAAACTCAGAAGAGAGTTCACACAATCTAACAGAACTTAAGAAAACAAAGGTGCAATGCAAATTGACGGTGGAAGAGCTGCTTCAACTTAGACCACATCTATGGAGACAGCTAGCAAATCAAATAGAACAGCCGGCAGAGACAAGAGAAATGAAAGGAAAGGAAAAAGAAAACCACTCCAAAATACGAGTTCCAGTTGATAAAGTAGGAGAATTTAGTGAAGGAGATGAAGGTAACACGTGCTTACCTGTCACCTACAATGGGTACATGACCAAGGCCATCTTAGACACTGGAGCCGGGGTAGGAATTGCAACGAAGGAAATTTGGGAAAAGTGGGGTAAACCAGCCTTACGACCCACTCGCATGAAGTTACAATTAGCAGATGGACATGTAGAGAGACCCCTAGGAATACTGGAAGGAATTAGGTTAACCACGTGTGGGGTAGAGTTTGAACACACATTGGCCATATGTAAGTTTGAAAAAGCAAACAATTATGAAATGATATTAGGACGACCATTCATGCGACAGATGCGAGTAGTACAAGATTGGGGCAGAGATTCATTATATCTCCAACATCAAGGGAACACTACCAAGATAAACCTGCACACATTCGCTTATAGGGATGTCCCTCCATTACAATGGAATCCAGTTCACAAAGAAGAAGATGACCTA
Organism: Ceratopteris richardii; assembly: GCA_020310875.1. NCBI lineage: Eukaryota > Viridiplantae > Streptophyta > Polypodiopsida > Polypodiales > Pteridaceae > Ceratopteris > Ceratopteris richardii. The sequence continues at coordinate 31,094,453 of CM035423.1, forward strand.
TCCATTCACAGTGCTGGATCAAGTGACCAATCTTGGATGCATGAGGATGCCCAGTTGTGGATGTGCAAAGAAGCCAAGAAGGAGGAGTGTAAAAAACAAATGTGGCCAATAGGGCACCCTAATTATCGATCGGTAGAAGACCCCGATTATATGCCTCAAATTTTTTCAGATGAACTCTTTGAACCACATGGCTGGATGGAAATCCTAGCCACATTAGACGTTTGTGTGAATGAGGAAGTCTTGACGATGAACGACTGTATAGACGAGGAAGGATATGATGTGAACCTCTACATGGTGGTCCTCCAAGAAGTAGAAGCAGGAGAAATTGTAGAGGAAGAGGAGAAAGAAGAGTATGAAAGCATAGAAATGGAACCAGAGTTCGACTCGGAAGAACAATATTTAGAAACTATGCAAAAAGAACCAAAAGAAAAACCGACAGAAGTCTTAGCAATTGAGACTGTCCCAAGAATGCATGAACATAGAGAGGACGCAAGTAAAGTGGAACCTGAACCAGACCACTTCGAAGTTCCAGAACATTTTAAAAGATACGAAGTGGAAGAAAGGAAAATAGCAACTCAAATGCCTAAACGAGAAGCACGACACGGAGAAGCCTATGATAACAAAGAACAAACCAAAAAAGTGGTGGTAACGATAGAAGACGGAGAAGAGAGGTGCACGTATATTGGGAAAGACGTATCAGACGAGGAAGAAGAGGAACTCATACACCTTATCCGAGAATATCGAGATGTATTTGCTTGGACGTACAAAGACCTTAAGGGTGTAGAACCTAGCATATGCGCTCATCGAATCCCTATGACTGCAGATGCGAAACCTTCTAAACAACGCCCTTACACGTATAACGAAGTTTACGCTGCAAAAATAAAGGAAGAAATTGACAAACTACTAGCGGCAGGATTCATTTATGAGATTGAACACACAGAATGGGTATCGCCACTAGTTGTAGTGCCCAAGAAAAACGGAAAATTAAGGGTATGTATCAACTTAAAAAAAGTAAATGCTGCAACTATACGCGACAACTTCCCTTTACCAATCACAGACCATCTTTTGGAAAGAGTTGCCGGCAAGGAGGTCTATAGCTTCTTGGATGGATTCTCTGGTTACAACCAAGTAGCTATTGCAACTGAGGACCAGCATAAAACCGCATTCGCGACTGAATGGGGAATCTATGCATTCAGAGTGATGCCTTTCGGGCTCACTAATGCGCCAGCCACCTTCCAACGATTGATGTGTCATGTTTTCAAAGAATTTCTGAGGAAAAGCATGGAAGTATACGTAGATGATCTGTGTACATACTCAAATAAACGACCAGAACACATACCGGAACTGCGGAAAATATTCAACAAATGTAGGCAGTATCGAGTTTGCTTGAACCCAGAAAAATGTGTCTTCATGGTAAGACAAGGAAAAATCCTAGGACACATTGTTTCAAAGAATGGGATATCTACAGATGAAGATAAGATTAAAGTCATACTGGACTTACCAAGACCCAAGAATGCGAAGGAAGTGCAAGCCTTTATGGGACATTGTGGATATTACCGTAGGTTTATTCACATGTATGCCATAATAGCTAAACCTTTATACGGTCTATTGACTCAGTTCACTTGGACGGACGAGTGTGAGAAGGCCTTCAACGAGCTTAAAAAGAGGCTGAGTACAGCCCCAATTCTAAAATCACCCAACTGGAACAAGCCTTTTCATATTCATGTTGATGCTTCTAACTATGCAATTGGATGTATCCTTGCTCAACCGGCCGATGAAGGAAAGCTTGATCATCCAATCGCTTACGCGAGTAAACAATTAAACCAAGCGGAGAGAAATTACACGACTACTGAAAGAGAGGGCCTAGGAATGGTCTACGCAGTAAAAAAGTTTAGACATTACCTCTTAGCCAACAAGTTCAAATTCTTTATTGACCATCAAGCCTTGTTGTATCTAGTCAATAAGCCTTGCAACACAGGGAGATTGGTACGATGGTTCTTGTTACTAATGGAGTTTGACTTTGAGGTAGTGGTCAAAAAAGGAAACACACATGTGAGAGCAGACCACCTTTCTAGATTAAAACACGGAGAGCCACCTAGCGGAGTACCGGATGATTTACCAGATGCTTATCTGTTTAATCTTGAGGTATGTCCAAAGTGGGCGGAACGACTAATTCCTATACTCACCCATGGCCCTCAACACTCAATAAATAAGGATAGCAAAAAAGAGATTCTTCAAACAAGAAATTTACACATTGTTGCGGGAAGTATGTATTATAAGGAACCAAACGGTGTCTTATCAAGATGTGTCGAGGAGGACGAGCAGAAGCAATTAATTCACCAGGCACACTTAAACAAGTGGAAAACCCATCAAGGAATGCAGGGAACAATACGAGAATTAAAGAGGTTAGGAGTATATTGGCCTGATATGTCCAAGGACGTTCACGAACATGTGAGTAATTGTGGGGAATGCAAGGAAACTAGCCCTGAGGATCACGTGTCCTTACCATTTTCTACCATAGCGCCTAATTGGAGTAAATCATTAGTGCAATTCCTCAAAACCAAAGAGCACGAAATAGGAGCTAGCCTAGCAAGGAAGCGATCCCTAGAAGAATTGAGCAAAGATTATGTGATAATGGGAAAACAGTTGTTCAAAAGAGGAAGAGACAATCAACTCAGATTATGCGTGCATGAAGGAGAGTATCTTCCCATGTTAGAAATGGCACACGCAGGAGCTGCGGGAGGACATTTTTCAGCAGATAGAACGGTCAAGATGATTCTCTTTGCAGGCTTGTGGTGGCCAACTCTACATATGGATGCTGAAACATATGTGAGAAGTTGCGAAATATGCCAGAGAGCGAAATATCCCGTTCGAAGAGACGACATGCCTTTAAGACCCATGGTTTGTGCAAGAGCGTTTACCAAGTGGGGAATTGACTTCATAGGACCCATCAATCCACCAGCTAGAGGATCACATGCAGAATACATCATAGTAGCCACCGATTACCTGACTAAATGGGTAGAAGCCAAGGCTACTAGAAAGAATGATGCTCAAACAACTGCAAAATTTCTCTTTGAGCATATTTTCACGCGTTTTGGATTACCTATTGAGATTGTGAGTGATCGAGGAACACACTTCCTAAATGAGGTAATAGAATCACTTATGAATGAATTCCTAGTAATCCATAAGAAATCTGCCCCATACCATCCCCAAGCCAATGGACAGGCGGAAAGTTCCAACAAAGTACTATGTACGGTATTGACAAAGATTGTCAATAATGGAAGGTCAGATTGGGACAAACAATTGCATCACGCAATTTGGGCCTTCCGAGTGGCATATAAAACGGCCATTGGAACTACACCTTTCAACCTAGTGTATGGGCAGAATGCAATCTTGCCAATTGACTTCTTAGTGCCTACCTTAAAAGTAGCTCAACAATATGAGTGGAGCGGTCATGAATTGTCTCAGCAATTAGATCAAATCGAAAAGCTGCATGAGACTAGATTGCAAGCGGTAGCAGGCATCTATGCCGCTAAGCGGAGACAAAAGGCATACCACGACTCACATATTAAAGATAAGGGACTCAAAGAAGGTGATTTAGTCTTGGTGTACACCCTAAAACAGCACGCAAAGAAGCTCCAAAAACGCGGATATGGTCCCCTGATCATAAATCGAATCTCCACTAGTGGTGCAGTCAATCTCGCCACACTAGACGGAGACATTCTTCCCAATTACATCAGTGGATGCCGAGTGAAACGATTCATGGAGCCTCTGACCGATGAAATGCTAGCTAGACTGTTGGGAGCTCAAAATAGGAAAAGGGAAGAAGAGCGAATACGAGAAGAAGCGAGACAGGAAGCCCTAGAACGCATCAAGAAACGGAAAGAATGGATGAGGCAAAGAGACGAACGCTATCTCCAAGGTGAAGAACCTATCCCTATGGCTAATTATCGAGTCAATAACCCTGATACGAATGGTGTGTACAACGCACAGCCTTACTTAAACTTAGGGATTGGACAGACGGAGTATAAATTGATAGACGCATTAATCGACTCAGGAGCAGGACTTAGTTGTGTACGAAACAAGGTCATAAAAGATCAGCAGTTGAAGGTGAACCCCACAAGTGCACGGTTGATAGGAGTGGGAGGTCAAACCCTAGAATGTATTGGAACGACAAACATATCTCTACACATAGGAAATTCCTCCATGAAACAGAGAGTGTTAGTCTGCAACGATGAGGACCTGATAGAAGACTTGATTTTAGGACAAGACTGGATTATCGAGAATGAAGTATGTATCCATCTAGCTCAAGGGTATATCTCTGCCAAGATAGGGCACAAAGAAATATTTAGCTTGTTAGGAGAGAAGCCACTGTGCCAACCTAAGATTGTGGAAAATTCGGAGAATAGCTTAGGCAAAGAACCACAAAGGGAACCCTGTACCCAGGCCCCTAAAGCCAATATGGAAACAGCAGAGACCTCGAATGCAAGGATGACCACAGAAGAACCTGAACATTCCCAAACGGTCAAGAAAAGTTCAACCACTACCCAAAACTATCAACAGGCTACCCAATCGACCTATTGGAGAACCTCAAGTACAGGTTCCTGTCAGACACAACACAAATACAAATGGGTGCGCAAGGATCAAATGAGCATTCAAGGCCAACCAACACCCAACCCAGAACCAGCAAGAGGAGTGACCAAGTCTATGGAAAAAGTAGTGCAAATTTGGGTTCCGAAACCCTTACTCGAAGCTCAGAGAGGCCGACAACAGATATGGATTCACAAGAAGGCTGCTCGGATTGCAAAGAAAGCTAGGACAACCCAAGAACATATCTCTTTTCAAGAAAGACGAAGCAGCAGACCCAGGAAATCTCAACAGCGAACCCTAGGCACCGATTTTGGTGCTCTGAGTCAGATCAAACCAACACCAGCCAATCAAGGACGCAACAAAAGAACATGTATCAAAAGGATGACCACGAGTCAGATATGGAGGCCAAAGAAAGTGCAGAGAAAAACTTCACCATTTGACAATCCCAATTGCACTCATGAAGTACACAATGCACCTAAAGTATGCATAATAGGGCAACCTTACACGGCCACGCATTTGGCACATGATGCTCCAAACAAGATTAGTGGTGCACATTCTCCCAGGGAGATTAGCTCTCAACTTGAACTCAAGTAGGAATGGATCTACAGTGTAAATAAATAAAAGCTTCGGCTATGCTAACAGTTGTTCTCTTTTAGGAAAATTAAAAAAAAAAAAAAGTGGTAAGAGATCTCACTCAGGGACTAGTGGAAGAAAACGGAGTGAAGTGCGACAATAATCATGATATTGCACTACACTGTTGCAAAGTTGCATGTCAAGCTAATGCACTTCTCCTTGTAAGTGCAGATGGCTTCTGAAGACTCTGAAGCTACGATCCAAGAGGAGGTCCAGGAATTTCCTCCTCAATGTCTTACGAAAGCAAAAGGACATTGGTTCAGAGATGAGCAGCCGGTTGAGGAGTATCTCTTCTTGGCCAACATAAAGATCATGGACACAGAGCATCAGTTTCCGATCATGTCCCAGGACTTTAAAGTTTTACATGGACTGCCATCCACAATCGACATTATGAAGAAAGCAGGAATTAATAAGTATTTTGAACTACCGATCTATAAACCGGACTTCCAACGTTGTACACAAGTCATGAACACCCTTCGACCAGCACTACATGATCCCTTGGCACCAGAAGCCACTGTGATGGACAAGAATGGAGAATGGGTGGTGATTCAGTTTTCCCATGAGTTAATCAAAGAGGCATTTGGATGGGAAAAGGATGGTGTCAACACGGTCAAGGAAGAGAGTCGTGGTGCAAAAACAAGAACCTTCGTAGACATTAATAGGGTGGACATCGAAGAAGAAGTCAGATTGATTCACCAACATTTCTGCTTCCCAAGTATGAACAGATACACGGCACCTCAAAAAATCATTGTGCAATTATTGTCTCATGCCATAAAACAGATCGGCAATCAGGTAAACCTTACACCCTATGTGCAAGAAAGATTGTTCGAGGCGAAGAAGAAATGGGGAAATAAGAAATTCCTCAACGGAACAACGGCCCTAACCATCATGATTTACCATGCATTGGGCATGCGAGAATACTTACAAGAGATGCCATCTTCGATGGAGTTGGCTCAATTTGTCAAAGCAGCCACTGTACCGAAACAGAAGAAAGGTGCAAAGATCGTAGAAGAAGCAGAAACAAGCTCGCAACCCCGAATGAGAGGCATAATGAGAGGCACAAAACGACCTCGAGAAGTCCAACAAGTAGAAGAAGAAGTACCAAAATCAAAGAGAGCCCATATACTACCGAAAACAACTACCCAAGGGACTAGACAAATTACGAAGGAAGAGCTGACTCAAGCACTGGAGGAGACTCACAAATATACAGAAGGGCAAGTTAATTTGCCAGTGCAAGGTCACCACTATAAGCAATCACAACAAGCAACAGACCAGAAAGCCAAGCTCACAAAAGTTCATAGATATAAAGAAATAGGCTTGGATAATTCTAGTTCGGTCTCGGAGAAACAAGAAGAACCAGACACTTCATTGCTTAATGTCGATATTCAAAGTGAATCAAAAGATGATGGACATTGGGATGAATTAAATGAAGTGGACTATGGCGCAACCCAAGACGGCCACAACGAACAGGATCAGACAAAAGAGGTAGACACAAATGCTACTAAACAGCCGGAGGAAGAAGAAAGGCGACAACCTGTTCAATCAAGGGACGCCTCCACTACCCATGTCAAAGAAGGGAAATCCGATAATGAGGAACCATTAGTGCTATCAGAGGATAAGCCTCAAGAAGAAGGACATGATGAAGAACCCTTCACTCCATTAAGGGTTGTGGCAGAACCATCCCCCATGGACGTCACGTTTCAAGGAAGTGCCACGAAATCTAAGGATCAAGGTAAAGACAACGAAGAATTGAATGTACAACTACAAGTCCGACAACCACATAAAGAAACTATTCATGTGGAAAAAGGGAAAGATGTACACACAGGAGAAACACCAAGTATACCAAGGACATGGCTAAACGTCGATATAGCTCAGCTCAAGCCTGTGGTGCAGGATATGATTCGAACTGCACTAGACACTCAACAGTTAATGCTTGATGCTGATGAAGATTACGATCAGGCCATGCGTGAAAAGCAGGAGCTTCAAAAAGAAGGCGTAGATCTGGCTAATAGGTTATCAAAAGCAGAAGCTCAAGCCTTAAAGAAACACGAGGAAATAAAGAAGACCAAAACACAATGCCGGATATTAGAAAAGGAAAATGCCCAACTAAAAGAACAAATCTTGGAGCTCACGAAGAAATTAGATATGACAGAGAAAGAGAAGACAAGGATCAACGCTCGTGGTAGAATACTCGAATCACAGCTCAAGGTGAGTATGGAGGAAGCGGAAAATTTAAGGAACAGGAACAAGGAACTCATGACCGCCCTCCTCAATGATCAACCACCAGCGGAAACTAATCATTCAACGGAGGACATAAAAGAACTGGAAGAAAAGATCACCAAGATGGCAGATCAGCTCAAACAGGAGCAAGACACCATTGCTGACTGGGAGCAACGGTATATGAACGACACTGCAGCTCTACGCAAGAAATGGAAAAAAGCTGAAAATGATTATTTCAGACAGTGTAAAGAAGACACAGATCATATGAATATAGTGGCTCAAGAATTGATCAAACATCAGGAGATGATTGCCAAGGCTGAAGCAGAATTAAAGAATAAAGATGACATCATTAAACAGCTGCAGGAGCAGATTGAGCTAAAAGAGAAACAAGGGACACCAGTAGTTCCTCCAGAAACCACGGCTACTGTGGAGGAAGAGGTACGTCCTCTCTCTTCCCCCTTGTGTCATTCTCCAATGAGGGCAGAAAAGGAGGTTCCACTAGAACCTAACACACGCGACATTGCAGAATTGAGCAGACCAGAAAGGGCACTACTGGTGTCCCAGCTCACTGCTGAATTTGAAGATCAAATAATTCAGATAATGAAAGAGGCTCAGATTGAGCATAAACAATTGGATCAAATTTTGAAGCCATTCAACGTACCATACGGCCTACTTAAAGAACAGACGCGGCAGTATATAAAATCTGCAACGAATAAGGATCCAGACCACAACCTCCACTTTAAACATGACACGTTCAATTACACTCAAGAGGAGTTCGAGAGAGCAGATCCGATATGGAGACGAAAGCTTTTGGAAAAGAACCCTACATTGCGGGTACAGTGGGAAGCATCTCCATATGCACTTCAAGTCAATCCATCTTTTTGTCCTGTACCCCGCAGACGATCTTGGGCGCAATTTTGGGAAGGACAGCGCCAAGGCAATATTAATAACCAGTGGCTCAATTATCCATTACTACCTAGTCCGCCACATAACTACCTACCGACAGAAGAATATATGGTCAAAACAATGGAATTTTGGATTGCAAGATATGCTACAGTTCCGGACTTAGCCGTCAAAATGACCAACAAAATATTCAGCATGCTTATTACAGTTTTGAAGGTGTTCCAGCATGCTAAGTACACCTTTTTAAATTTCATCGGCATTACGCAGGGCTCAGAAGCATTAATTTTTGATTTATCTACTATTCCCAGCCGACTAACTATCATGGCATATTATTCTCGTCTCATGTTTTTGCCATCGACGTATATGCAGACATTCGAAGAAGCATTCTTCACAGGCTTCTTTGAAATTGATTCAGAAATTTTTGTGAAGATGACTTCAAATTTAAATGCAAGACTGGTGGCCTATGAAACTAGCTTCTTCGCTGATCACAGACAGGCGCCAGAAGACGGAGTGAAGTCAAAGCAATGGAAGGAATTTATGATATGTCATGCAAATCTGCTGAACCAACGAGAGCAAACAGCCATCCAAACATACACGCGTCGCCTCAGAAAGCCTGTCGAGGACGACAGAGTTCAGGAGGAGGGACGTGTAGAGGGACAATCAAGCAAAAAGAAAAGAAGAAGAAGGTCCAAGTCCAAAAGTGCGCAGTAAAAGATAAAACATCAAATGATCAAGGACCACTCTCTGCAGGAAGCCCCGCAGGGGTGCAACACCCATCTCTGCACAGAGCCCCGCAGGGGCACGCACCAGGCTACAAAGCTAAACCCCAGGGTCCCGAGTAGTGGACTTTTCAAACATCAGAGTAGGACCAAAAGTTAGAAAGGGGTAGAGGCTGAAAAGTTGAAGAGGGTGACTAAGAACAGCACATTCCTAGTCATTGGTGGCGTGCGTGGCAACCCGAGTCAACAGGCAAGACAACTACATCAGGCTCTCGAGTTGTAGAGCTTGAATCAAGAAGGCCATCGAATCTGCATGTCTGTTTAACTGCAGACAACACTGACCAAGGGGAGCGTGCAGTGGAAAAGCTGAAGCGCCTCTAAAACGTAATGCAAGATCAAGAAGCAGACAACACTACCCACGGGACGCGTTCGCGAAGCAAAGTCTGTCAAGGGACGACAGAGACGAAGAGGGGGAGAGTGTTGCAGAGCTAAAGAGCGCAGAAAGCAGAGAAAAAAAGACGGGCCCCAAAATTTTTCCGATTTGGACACACAATTTTTTGTAACATAACCACTTTTGTATATAATTTCCGTTGTAAATGCACTAGAGGAGTCCTCTAGATGCATCCCCTCAGAAGATTAGTGAATTACCCATGTACATTAGTAGGAAGTTAGCAATTTAGTGAATAAAGTGCCGGTCTCTTGTGTGAAAGGACCAAACTTAGGGCACTAGTATATAAGTCAAAAGTGACTCATTGTAAAGGACACTTCTTGTCATTGTGAAGAAGAGCACTTCTGAAATTTCGAGTTTGCCTCTTCCTTGCTGATTTTGATCTCCATTTTGCTCATGTATGTGTGTGTGATGCTTGAAATGCAAGTGTAGGACTGTTGTCTACCCCTTCCCCCTTGTTTTGAGTGGCTGTAGTGCGTGCGTAAGCTAGGAGAAGCAAAAACGCGGGTGTTAGTAGTTCCCGTAATTCACTGTTTCTGCCATAACTTGCAGCAGAGTGGTCAGAATTGAGTGAAACCACCACCATTGGATTCGTCTCGTCGAGAGCTTCGAAACGAGTACCCTATTGCCTATGTTCGGAGTTCTGGACTGGGAGAAAACCTCAAAAAACCAAAACTGCTGAAAGTAGGTTTGCGGCAACACTTCCAGTTTATCAGTAGGTGTGGGTAGTATTGGTCTTTTCTCTTGCTTGGATAGTTAACTCACTTCATTTTCTATCACGTGTGCAAATGTCTTCATACACTTGGTAAGTCACTCCTTAGGATTGATAATTAAATGTGTGTGAAAAGAACTCCACTATATGCACTTGTATGGCAATCGAGGTATAGTCTCATTGGTACAAGTCCTTGAGTCATTGCGGCTCAAGTACACACGCACTCAAGGATTTTAAGACTATAACTCTATGGAAATGGATTCATTCACTTTAACCGATTGCAAACTTCAATGCGAATTGAATCCCTTGTTGCCTATGACAGGGTATATGTGGGCTTAAGGCTAGTGTGTGATGCCATATACCGTGGGCTTAAGACCAGTGTAATGCCTTTGAACAGTACTAAAACCACTTGCTATGGTAAGTCCTTCGTAGTGTTGCCTTCGGGTAATCGAACCTCTCCTTTTTAGGTTATGAGGGGTCTCATGGGTACTATTTCCATTCACTTATAGAGTTGTTCTTGTTGGAGTTAGACGTCTGCGAAAGCACGTAAACAACACAAGGAAGAAGAAGAAGCTTGGAGCACAACACACAATACTGAATGTATTACTAGAGAATGTACAAAGATAAGTAGCCCATTAGGGCAATAGGCATATATACAAGTCGGGGGAAAAAAACCTCCTAAAGAGGGAAAAAGTACCCGGACGGTCCTAAAGTGTTCACACACATCACTACCTAAATATATCAACAAATCCCCCCTGGGAGTGATGCGGTGAACAAGTAGCTGGCACTCATGTATAAGGAAGTGCCAAGCTATGTGGAAATCACTCCACAAAAGGAAGTAAGCCCAAAGCTTTGCGGAAAGCTTCAAACTTCTCCCTAGGCAGAGCCTTCGTGAAAAGGTCTGCAATGTTCTCCTGCGTGGACACATATGCCAAGCTGATCTCCCCAGCAGAGAACCTCTCCTTGACATAATGATAATGCACCTCAATATGCTTAGTGCGAGCATGGAACACATGGTTCCTCGCAACTGCCAATGCACTCTGACTGTCAGTGAAGATGGTGGTGGCAGAAGACTGATCAACACCCAAATCAGCCATACAGCATCTGAGCCACACACACTCAACAGTAGCTGTGAAAGCTACCCTATACTCAGCCTCACAACTGGAAGTGGCCACAGTAGGCTGCTTCTTGCTCAACCAAGATATACATGAGCTACCAAGCATGAAGCAAAAGCCACTAGTGGACACACGAGTGTCATAGCAACCAGCCCAATCAGAGTCAGAAAAAGCATGCAAATCTAGCAGTAGTGATCCCCCCTTGGGATAAAACAACCCAAGTAGCCAAGTACCACTCAAGTAGCGAAAGATGCGCTTAACCGCCTGCCAATGCTTGACTCCTAGGAAATGCATAAACCTGCTCATCTGTAAGACAGCAAACTGAATATCTGGCCGAGTAATGCATAAGTAAATCAAGTATCCAATAGCCTGCTGATAGAGAACAACATCAAATGCATCTCTAGCATCATGAAGACTCAATCGTAAACCTGTCTCCATAGGAGTGGCAATAGGCTTACAGTCTTCAAGGCCAAAACGCTACAATAATGTGTCAATATATTTACTTTGACACAAATCCATTCCACCATCAACTTGCATTAATTGAATGCCCAAATAGCGATGCAAATGCCCCAAATGAAACATCTCAAATGAGGCATGCAAATCAACCTTAAAATCAGCAATATGCTTCTCAATAGGACTAGTGAGCAGCATGTTGTCAACATAGACAACAATGATCAGAAGCACATCATTAGCATGCTTAACATATAAGGTGCTTTCAGTTGGACTATTCTCAAAACCATGTGCAATCAGATAGGCATGTATCTTCTCATACCAAGCACGTGGTACTTGCTTGAAACCATATAATGCCTTCTTTAACCTGCACACCTGGTTTTCATGCCCTTTTTGCACAAAGCCACGGGGCTGAAAAACACACACTTCTTCATGCAAGTCACCATTCAGAAATGTTGTTTTAATGTCCAATTGATGTACATTCCAACCATGATGGGCTGCAAGTGCACAAATGCTCCGAACAGTAGTCATATGGCATGTAGGTACAAAGGTCTCAACAAAATCAATGCCTCTTTCTTGTGCATAACCCTTTGCAACAAGCCTAGCCTTATACCTGTCAACTTTACCATCAGGTTTACACTTTAGCTTGTATACCCACTTAGTGCCAATGGCCTTCTTGCCAAGAGGCAAGTCACATAAAGACCAAGTACCATTCTTCATTATTGCATCATATTCAGATTGCATAGCAGCCATCCAATTTTCTGAATTTTGTGCTTCATCAAACGAAACAGGCTCATTCTCATCACAGAGACTAGGTGCAGCCATAGCATAGAAATTTGATGCAAAAGAGGCACTATGAGAGCCTGATCGAGTATGATATGACAGAGGTGCATCTAATTTACTGTCACGCAAGGTCTGCACCAGCCATTTTGGCATAGTTCTTGCTTGCTCAATATTAGCTCTCTCATCAATAAGTGCATCATGTACATCTGCATCAGAAATGGAATTATTTGCATCATCACATGAAACCTGCAAAGGCTTAGAAGTTGCCTCATTGGGACCAGCACTAGACTGTCCACCTGTAAAAAGAGGCAACAAAGTATCATACATGTCTTTGGAGCTAACAGATGTCTCCTTAGTACATAAAAGCAATGGCTAAATAACATCTTTCACAAAAACAACATCACGATTAACCAGAATACGTTTAGTCTGTGGATGATACAGATGATAGCCTTTACTTTCAGAATTGTACCCAACAAAAATACATTTACTGCTTTATCATCCAATTTTTTGTGATGTTGTTCAGGCACTAATGCATATGCCAAACAACCAAAAACACGTAGATGAGCAACAGATGGCTTGCGGTCATGCCAAGCCTCATATGGAGTGATAGACTGCAACGCTTTAGTGGGACACCTGTTTAGTACATATGCTGCACACATGATAGCCTCAAGCCAGAAACTATGTGGTAAAGCCTGACTCTTGACCATACACCTCGCCATCTCCATGAGTGACCTGTTCTTTCGTTCAGCAACTCCATTCTGTTGAGGTGTATGTGGTACTGTACATTGTTGCTTTATCCCACGTTCAGCCAGAAATGCATTAAAATCAAAATACATATATTCCCCCCCTCGATCTGAACGGAGGGTGCCCATTTTACATGCTGATAGATTTTCAGCCAAAACCAAAAACTTTTTGAAGCAAATGAACACTTTGGACTTTGCCTTCAATGGATATACCCATGCATGCCTGGAAAAATCATCGATGAAAGTCATGAAGTAAAGATAATTCCCAAAAGAAGGTGTCTGCATAGGACCACAGACATCACTATGTACAAGCTGCAATTTCTAAGTAGCCCAAATAGAACCATCTTTTGGAAAGGACAAACGTTGCATTTTGCCCAAAATACAACCTTCACAAACATGTTTTCCAAGTGCCTCAAGTTTGGGCAAAGAGGACACCATTTCATATTTCTGCAGGCATAGCAAACTAGCAAAATTCAGATGACCAAAGCGTGCATGCCAAAGATTTGCATCTGACATAGCCTGAGAATCATTTACTGCACATGCCAAATCATTTACAGATATTTCATAGTCTATGAGCTTATACAGCCCACGACATAAAATGCCAGAAGCAATAATGGCATCGCCATTTGATAGATCATGAATTGTACACCTGTCATCAACAAATTTCACAACCAAGCCAATCTTGGCTAATGCAGAAACTGATAACAGGTTCTTCTTGATCCCTGGCACAAATAAAGCATATGACAAAGTGAAAGAACTACCATCAATAGTGATCAAAATGATCTTACCAACTCACATAAAAGGATAAGAGGAGTTGTTGGTGCATGTAACAATATTCTCTGTCTGAGTCTACTGCAGACATGCACTGCGCGTGAGAAGATGGGTCAAAACTGCAAACCATAGTAAACGCCCATTCTTCTTCCTGCACAAGATTAGCAGACTCCATTTTTGGTGTAGAGGCTTCTGCAACAACCATTCAAGCCTCTTTCTTCTTTGCCTCTTTTGCAGCTAGTTTTGGAAAGTTCTTTATGATATGATCATTCCCTTTACAGTACTTACAAAACAATTTCTGCTTTTCTGATTTTTTCTCATCTTTATCTTGGTTCTTCGAATGTGCAGCATTTGCAGATTTTTGCTTACTAGTAGAAGAGCTCCATTTTCCTTTGCCCTTCTGGCTAGCCAGTAAAGCTTGATCTGCAACACGCATAATGGACCTGTTCTGCCTGGACTGATCTTCATGCAACAAAATAGAGACTAACTCCTCAAATGACAAGGCATTTGGATTGCCCTTCATCATCAACCGAAGAGTAGAAGCAAAACTCTGATATGAATCAGGAAGACCATTCAGAACAGTCTGCACAAGTGAGCTATGTGGTATAACCTCATCAACAGAAATCAATTGTTCCTTCAAGTCTTTGATCTTTGTTAGGAAATTGTCCATAGAATCACCTTCATTCATGTGCTCACTCTCCAACTGTTTGCGGAGGTAAGCAACACGAGCCTCATTCCTAGCTTGGTACAATGTGGTAAGTGCATCCCAAGCATCCTTAGCTGTTATGCAAGAGCGAATATGAGGAATAATGGCACATTTGACAAACAAAGCTATCAATGCATGTGCCTGGGCATCTGTGCCATCCCAATGAATCTTCTCTGTAGTAGGTGTAGCAGAAACTGTAGCACAAACAGGAATATGCAGAATACCATCATCTTCGACACCTTCTACATCAACTTCAATACCGGCAGTTGTAATAGTTGTAGGTGTGATAGGACGTAATTCGACACCCTGCACAATGTTCCACAATCCTTTTGCAACCAACACATGTCGCATCATATAAACCCATAACAGGTAGTTGGTACCATCCAACTTATCCTCAACAACCAACATACAGAATACATCACTGCTTTCAGCCATGGCCGGTGACTAAAATACCTTGATGCAGAAAATTGACTGTATCTCAAAAAGTTGAACAGAACTGCCTAGACGAGTTCTGCTAAACCTGTAGCAGACTTCGAGATGCTTATACTGGCAAACAAAAACTGGTATATACCTTTGGCACAAAAAGACAAAATATCCTGGACAAGCATTGTGATAGTGCATTCGAAGGCCGAAACGAGCTCAGATCGCGATTTCGACACCACAAAGCAAAGCACTTTTGATCTCAAAAACACCCTGAGTATGCTCACCAAATTTTGTGCGAATCTGAGACTGCAAACAGAGGAGTGTCGATGGTGCCCTAGATGAAGCGATGACCTGCTCTGATACCAATTGTTGGAGTTAGACGTCTGGGAAAGCGTGCGAACAACACAAGGAAGAAGAAGAAGCTTGGAGCACAACACACAATACTAAATGTATGACTAGAGAATGTACAAAGATAAGTAGCCCATTAGGGCAATAGGCGTATATACAAGTGGGGGGGAAAAACCTCCTAAAGAGGGAAAAAAGTGCCCCGACGGTCCTAGAGTATTCAAACACATCACTACCTAAATATATCAAGAGTTCTTTTAGTCAATTCAAGCAAGGGAGATTAGGCTTCCGCCGAACTTTTTCTTTGAATAAAAAAAACAAGCACACCCTTGAAAACCAAGCACATCTATGGTTGTTCAATAATTGTTGACAGGCCGTAGATGATGAACCTAAGGTGGACCTCTAAGGATGTCCCTCTCATCCTCAACATGACAAGCATAAACTCAACCAATAGTCTACTACAGCACTACTACCCCACTTTAAATTGCAAATGGTTGCAAAGGGTTTTAAGCAACAACATGGTGTTGATTTCAAGGAAATCTTCTCTCCAACACTAGTCAAGATGACTACATTGTGCATGTTTCTTGGTCTCAATGCAATGAACTTAGAGCTAGTCCAAATGAATGTGATAATTACTTTCTTGCATGGAAATCTTACATGTGAGGTCTACATGGAACAACCATAGGGTTATGTAGTTCTTGGAAAATAAATTCTAGTTTATAAGCTAAATAAGAGCTTATATGGACTTAAATAGTCCCCTAGACAATGGTACCAAAATCTGATGTTTTTATGGTCTCAAGGCTTTTCGTAAAGCAATGATGATCATTGTATCTACACAAAAAGATACTTAGATGTTGGCTTGATATGTTGATTGTTGGGAAGTCCTCTAATGTCTTTTCATTGCTAAAAAAGAAGTTGATTTAGACATTTAATATGAAGGATTTGGGGGATGCCAAACATATTCTTGGCATGTGCATTACTCCTAATAGGAGTAAAAGATGCATATACTTATATCAAAGTGAGTACATATCCAAAGTACTTCATATGTTCAATATGTAAGGTGGCAAAACATTGACTACACCTTTACCTACATATGTGAAATCTAGCAAGGATGATTGCTCGAAATAAGATGCGGAAAAAGAGTTCATGAACAAAATTACTTATCAATATATTGCTGGTAGTCTCATGTATGATGTGGTAGATATGAGACAAGCCATTGTATTTGCAGTGGGAGTTGTGCGCACATATATGTATAATCTTGGCAAGAAGCATTGAGAACTGTTCAAGATGATTTTGAGATATGTGGCACTTTGGACAAGTGTCTATGCTTAGGTCGAGGAAAGGCATCCATTATTGGTTACACAAATTTTGATTGTGTTGGTTGTGTAAACCATCAAAAGTCTACGTCAGGGTACATTTTTCACTTTGCTGGAGGTGCCATCTCCTTGGAGATCTCATCTTCAAGAATGTACAATTGTTTCCACTACATAAGAAGATTATGTTGCATCTAGTGAGGCATGTAAGGAAGCATTGTGGCTTTCTCATCTTGCCAGTGATATGGTTCTAAATCACCATGTACCTTGTTTGCTCAATGATATTCAAAGTGCCATTGCTTTGGCTAAGAATCAGTTATATCATGCAAAGAACAAGCACATTGAGGTGAAGTAGCACTTCATTAGATATTGATTGGCCACTACACACATTATTCTTGAGAATGTTCATACTGGAGAAAATGTTGCAGATGCTTTCACTAAAGCTATACCACAAAATAGCTTTGGACATTATTATCACTTGATGGGGGTTACTTGATTCATGATCATCCACAGTTAACTTGTACATTATGTAACATTCCCATCAGGCAAGAGGAATAGTTTGTATACTATAACTCATGTATCCTTTATTATTCTTTATTTTTTCTCCCATAGTTCACTTTGGCCATAATGGCCTTTAGTGGGAGATTGTTAGCGTTAGCAGCCATGTGAAAGGCCAAATGGTTGTAGGAAACTTTTGTATATGTTCTTTAGTAAAACATATAGTGGCTTGGTCAGCCACTATGTGTTTTATTAAAGAACATATAGTGGCTTGTCAGTCACTATATGTTTGACCACATTTGTGAAACCTAGGAAATCTAAGTTCATGCCCTCTATGTATTGTGTAGGTCTACATATTCAATAACTTGGTGTGGAGCATCGTGCTGGTCTTTTGGAGCTGGGCTTTCTACCATGAGGGGCATCATTGTGAATCCCTCGCAAAAGATAATCCACATATATGTATAATGAGCATTTTTGTTGGTTCAGTCCTTCATTAAATATAACTAAATTCCTCACGCAAGTTATAGATTGAGATTGATGATTGCTAAATGTAAAGAGATATCATTGACATATATAAAAACATTAAGAAAATTTATGTTTTATATGTAGCGTCAAGATGAAGATGTAAATAAATTACTATGTGTACGAGTTTTTGTTGTAAATAAATAGATTACTGCGTGTACGAGTTTTTTTTGTAAATTATCTTCTACACGAGTGCAATCTCACTTTAGAAGAGCTACTCAAGGTTAAGCCTGAATTGTGGAAACATGTAGGCAAGCAAGTGCCAGACATAGCAAAACCCCGTTCCCAAGTAGGATCTCACAGGACACTGCCAAAAATACCCTTGGACAAGATAGGAGACATGAGCGAAGGAGAAGAAGGAAACACCTATCTCCCTATCACTCATCAGGGTTACACAACCAAGGCCATTTTGGACTCAGGTGCAGGAGTTGCAATTGCTACCACTTCCCTATGGAAACGATAGGGCAAGCCAGCACTCAGGCCCACCAGAATGAAGCTACAAATGGCCGATGGTCACATTGAGAGACCCTTAGGACTCCTAAAAGGAATAACTCTCACCACTTGTGGTGTAGAGTTTGAACATACTTTTTCTATATGTGTCTTTAGCAAGAATCATGCCTACGAGATGATTATGGGAGAAGAAGAAGCTTGGAACACAACACACAATACTGAATGTATGACTAGAGAATGTACAAAGATAAGTAGCCCATTAGGTGGCAAAACATTGAGTACACCTTTACCTACATATGTGAAATCTAGCAAGGATGATTGCTCGAAATAAGATGCGGAAAAAGAGTTCATGACCAAAATTACTTATCAATATATTGTTGGTAGTCTCATGTATGATGTGGTAGCTATGAGACAAGCCATTGCATTTGCAGTGGGAGTTGTGCGCACATATATGTATAATCTTGGCAAGAAGCATTGAGAACTGTTCAAGATGATTTTGAGATATGTGGCACTTTGGACAAGTGTCTATGCTTAGGTCGAGGAAAGGCATCCATTATTGGTTACACAAATTTTGATTGTGCTGGTTGTGTAAACCATCAAAAGTCTACGTCAGGGTACATTTTTCACTTTGCTGGAGGTGCCATCTATTTGGAGATCTCATCTTCAAGAATGTACAATTGTTTCCACTACATAAGAAGATTATGTTGCATCTAGTGAGGCATGTAAGGAAGCATTGTGGCTTTCTCATCTTGCCAGTGATATGGTTCTAAATCACCATGTACCTTGTTTGCTCAATGATATTCAAAGTGCCATTGCTTTGGCTAAGAATCAGTTATATCATGCAAAGAACAAGCACATTGAGGTGAAGTAGCACTTCATTAGATATTGATTGGCCACTACACACATTATTCTTGAGAATGTTCATACTGAAGACAATGTTGCAAATGCTTTCACTAAAGCTCTACCACAAAATAGCTTTGGACACTATTATCACTTGATGGGGGTTACTTGATTCATGATCTTCCACAGTTAACTTGTACATTATGTAACATTCCCATCAGGCAAGAGGAATAGTTTGTATACTATAACTCATGTATCCTTTATTATTCTTTATTTTTTCTCCCATAGTTCACTTTGGCCATAATGGCCTTTAGTGGGAGATTGTTAGCATTAGCAGCCATGTGAAAGGCCAAATGGTTGTAGGACACTTTTGTATATGTTCTTTAGTAAAACATATAGTGGCTTGGTCAGCCACTATGTGTTTTATTAAAGAACATATAGTGGCTTGCCAGTCACTATATGTTTGACCACATTTGTGAAACCTAGGAAATCTAAGTTCATGCCCTCTATGTATTGTGTAGGTCTACGTATTCAATAACTTTGTGTGGAGCATCGTGCTGGTTTTTTGGAGCTGGGCTTTCTACCATGAGGGGCATCATTGTGAATCCCTCGCAAAAGATAATCCACCATGGTGCATCACCATCACACCCCTTGAGTTATCAAATGTCACTTTCTAGTCCTATGAGAATTTTGAAGCTAGAAAAGAGTGATAATTATGAGTTGGTTTTTCCTTGACATTCACTAACTGAGAATCCCTACATCTATATTTGTATCATCGAGGGGTCCCTCGAGACTAATGACAAATTTCAAGGCAAATCTTCTTCTAAAATGAGACTTAGTACAATAATAAAATTAAATGGTTGTTCAAGCTAGATAGTCATCCATTGGTTATCCATGTTCACTTGGTGTGCTTCCATCAGACACATGAGGGATGGGTTGAGACAAATGCAAGTGCTAGCCACTCGAGGCTCGTGGTTCGTGTTGAACCTTGGGGGTAGAATACATGAAGGTAACAATTAAATTTTTCCAAAACCTTCTTGATTCCTCTAAGGTCTTTTCATTGCTAAAAAAGAAGTTGATTTAGACATTTAATATGAAGGATTTGGGGGATGCCAAACATATTCTTGGCATGTGCATTACTCCTAATAGGAGTAAAAGATGCATATACTTATATCAAAGTGAGTACATATCCAAAGTACTTCATATGTTCAATATGTAAGGTGGAAAAACATTGACTACACCTTTACCTACATATGTGAAATCTAGCAAGGATGATTGCTCGAAATAAGATGCGGAAAAAGAGTTCATGAACAAAATTACTTATCAATATATTGCTGGTAGTCTCATGTATGATGTGGTAGATATGAGACAAGCCATTGCATTTGCAGTGGGAGTTGTGCGCACATATATGTATAATCTTGGCAAGAAGCATTGAGAACTGTTCAAGATGATTTTGAGATATGTGGCACTTTGGACAAGTGTCTATGCTTAGGTCGAGGAAAGGCATCCATTATTGGTTACACAAATTTTGATTGTGTTGGTTGTGTAAACCATCAAAAGTCTACGTTAGGGTACATTTTTCACTTTGCTGGAGGTGCCATCTCCTTGGAGATCTCATCTTCAAGAATGTACAATTGTTTCCACTACATAAGAAGATTATGTTGCATCTAGTGAGGCATGTAAGGAAGCATTGTGGCTTTCTCATCTTGCCAGTGATATGGTTCTAAATCACCATGTACCTTGTTTGCTCAATGATATTCAAAGTGCCATTGCTTTGGCTAAGAATCAGTTATATCATGCAAAGAACAAGCACATTGAGGTGAAGTAGCACTTCATTAGATATTGATTGACCACTACACACATTATTCTTGAGAATGTTCATACTGGAGACAATGTTGCAGATGCTTTCACTAAAGCTTTACCACAAAATAGCTTTGGACATTATTATCACTTGATGGGGGTTACTTGATTCATGATCTTCCACAGTTAACTTGTACATTATGTAACATTCCCATCAGGCAAGAGGAATAGTTTGTATACTATAACTCATGTATCCTTTATTATTCTTTATTTTTTCTCCCATAGTTCACTTTGGCCATAATGGCCTTTAGTGGGAGATTGTTAGCATTAGCAGCCATGTGAAAGGCCAAATGGTTGTAGGACACTTTTGTATATGTTCTTTAGTAAAACATATAGTGGCTTGGTCAGCCACTATGTGTTTTATTAAAGAACATATAGTGGCTTGTCAGTCACTATATGTTTGACCACATTTGTGAAACCTAGGAAATCTAAGTTCATGCCCTCTATGTATTGTGTAGGTCTACGTATTCAATAACTTGGTGTGGAGCATCGTGCTGGTCTTTTGGAGCTGGGCTTTCTACCATGAGGGGCATCATTGTGAATCCCTCGCAAAAGATAATCCACCATGGTGCATCGCCATCACACCCCTTGAGTTATCAAATGTCACTTTCTAGTCCTATGAGAATTTTGAAGCTAGAAAAGGGTGATAATTATGAGATGTTTGGTTTTTCCTTGAAATTCACTAATTGAGAATCCCTACATCTATATTTGTATCATGGAGGGGTCCCTCGAGACTAATGACAAATTACAAGGCAAATCTTCTTCTAAAATGAGACTTAGTACAATACTAAAATTAAATGGTTGTTCAAGCTAGATAGCCATCCATTGGTTATCCATGTCCACTTGCTGTACTTCCATCAAACACATGAGTGAGGGGTTGAGACAAATGCAAGTGCTAGCCACTCGAGGCTCGTGGTTCGTGGTTCATGAAGGTAACAACTAAATCTTTTCAAAACTTTCTTGATTGCTTCAACTTTGGAAAGGTCCATGAATCTCTTAGAGTCCAAGGAAGTAATCACTAAATTGATAAGAGGTTTATGGTAAGAAAGGTACTCTCTTCTCATATCTCTTTAATCCTTCTATCGTTTCTAAGACGTTCTTTCCATTTATTGAGACTATCCATGTGTGTATCCTCCTCTATGGCACTCAGAGAATTTTGGAGATTTTCTTCAACTTGCATGTCTAGATTATCTATGTCATTGAGCAGGCGGTCTTGAGATGTCTCTTCATTATCCTTGAAGAGTCTTGCACAACAATTACTTTTAGAAGTCCGAGGCTCCACATAACGAGGGGGAGGAAAGGACGTATTACCCTCAGCTCTATTTGGACTCTTGTTTCTCCTATGAAAAAGTTATAAACCCATTTTCATCTTTCCTACCTTGCATTTTTATTGACATAGAATTAGGTTTCCTTAGAGGGGAATCTTTTGCAAAATGCCTTATGACAATAGAAGCAGGAGTTGGGGAGGTTCTTATAGAGAATCTCCTACATGTGTATAGGGGCCCTCAGAGAGACCAATAAAGTGATTTCTTCAAGGAAGCTCATAGCTGCATCACGTTCCTGTTTTGGACAACATAACCTCTTTTTAAGCAAACCAACTCTCATTTGAGGGGCTAGGGGTTGATACCTTTCATCATCCTTCAGTAGACATAGTGAGACTTAACTTAAAACGATTCTTGACAGAACAATAGACATGCCAACAACAAATCCTTGCATGCAAGAGTTAAATCCTAGAAACCATAGCTAGGTCCCCTCGTGCTCCTCTTGACACCTTCAACCCTCTCGCCTCTCAATCCTAGAAATTAACATTCATTTACAACTTCGGAATCTACAAGATCCCTCTTGCTATAGTTTCATTGTCCCTTGTGGGGCATAAATCACTACCATCCAAAGTACGCACTCAAGGATTTTAAGACTATAACTCTATGGAAATGGATTCATTCACTTTAACCCATTGCAAACTTCAATGCGAATCGAATCCTGTGTTGCCTGCGACAGGGTATGAGGGGTCTCATGGGTACTATTTCCATTCACTTATAGAGTTGTTCTTTCAGTCAATTCAAGCAAGGGAGATTAGGCTTCTGCCGAACTTCTTCTTTAAATAAAAAAACAAGCACACCCTTGAAAACCAAGCACATCTATGGTTGTTCAATAATTGTTGACAGACCGTGGACGATAGACCTAAGTTGGACCTCTAAGGATGTCCCTCTCATCCTCAACATGACAAGCATAAACTCAATCAGTAGACTCCTACATCACTACTACCCCACTATATGAGTATTGCCAAGATGCCACTAGGTACCTGATTTGGTCTTCGTGATGCTCCCAATTGGCTATAGTTGTGGCTGTATCATTTGGTAGTAGAGGTGATGCACAGCTAACGGTCAATGAGTGCTAATAGCATAAAGAACATATATGCTTTTTCAAAGTTTTTCTCTTATCATCAGGCCTAAAAATGGAAGGCCTATCTTGTTTTTCATCTAGAAGCTCAAAATTTGGGTTGGCCTTCAAGTCAAAAACAATTGATAACCAAAATTTCAACATGCACTTAAAAAAATTTAGCTATATTTTGGCCTTCGAATAATACTACTCAAATTTAATGAGCATTGTTGTTGGTTCAATCCTTCATTAAATATAACTAAATTCCTCACACAAGTTATAGATTGAGATTGATGATTGCTAGATGTAAAGAGATATCATTGACATATATAAAAACATTAAGAAAATTTATGTTTTATATGTAGCGTCAAGATGAAGATGTAAATAAATTACTATGTGTACGAGTTTTTGTTGTAAATAAATAAATTACTGCGTGTACAAGTTTTTGTTGTAAATTATCTTCTACACGAGTGCAATCTCACTTTAGAAGAGCTACTCAAGGTTAAGCCTGAATTGTGGAAACATGTAGCCAAGCAAGTGTCAAGCATCCTTAGCTATTATGCAAGAGCGAATATGAGGAATAATCGCACGTTTGACAAACAAAGCTATCAATGCATGCGCCTGGGCATCTCTGCCATCCCAATGAATCTTCTCTGTAGTAGGTGTAGCAGAAACTATAGCACAAACAGGAATGTGCAGAATACCATCATCTTCGACACCTTCTACATCAACTTCAATACCGGCAGTTGTAATAGTTGTAGGTGTGATAGGACGTAATTCGACACCCTGCACAATGTTCCACAATCCTTTTGCAACCAACACATGTCGCATCATATAAGCCCATAACAGGTAGTTGGTACCATCCAATTTATCCTCAACAACCAACATACAGAATACATCACTACTTTCAGCCATGGTCGGAGACTAAAATACCTTGATGCAGAAAATTGACTGTATCTCAAAAAGTTGAACAGAACTGCCTAGACGAGTTCTACTAAACCTGTAGCAGACTTTGAGACGCTTATACTGGCAAACAAAAACTGGTATATACCTTTGGCACAAAAAGATGAAATAACCTGGACAAGCATTGTGATAGTGCATTCGAAGGCCGAAACGAGCTTAGATCGCAATTTCGACACCACAGAGCAAAGCAGTTTTGATCTCAAAAACACCCTGAGTATGCTCACCAAATTTCGTGCGAATCTGAGACTGCAAACAGAGGAGTGTCGATGGTGCCCTAGATGAAGCGACGACCTGCTCTAATACCAATTGTTGGAGTTAGACGTCTGGGAAAGCATGCGAACAACACAAGGAAGAAGAAGAAGCTTGGAGCACAACACACAATACTGAATGTATGACTAGAGAATGTACAAAGATAAGTAGCCCATTAGGGCAATATGCGTATATACAAGTCGGGGGGAAAAAACCTCCTAAAGAGGGAAAAAAGTGCCCCGACGGTCCTAGAGTATTCAAACACATCACTACCTAAATATATCAAGAGTTCTTTTAGTCAATTCAAGCAAGGGAGATTAGGCTTCCGCCGAACTTCTTCTTTGAATAAAAAAAAACAAACTAGGTACCTGATTTGGTCTTCGTGACGCTCCCAATTGGCTATAGTTGTGGCTGTATCATTTGGTAGTAGAGGTGATGCACAACTAATGGTCAATGAGTGCTAATAGCATAAAGAACATCTATGCTTTTCCAAAGTTTTTCTCTTATCATCAGGCCTGAAAATGGAAGGCCTATCTTGTTTTTCATCTAGAAGCTCAAAATTTGTGTTGGCCTTCAAGTCCGAAAAAATTGGTAACCAAAATTTCAACATGCACTTCAAAAACTTTATCTTCTACACGAGTAAAAATGGTTTTATAGATAGACATAAACATTAGAGCCATTTAAAAGATATTTTCAAAGAAACATATGATTACTTGCATTCTAAATCACTAATTGAGCGCTTAGAAAATAATGTAAATCCAAATACGAACATGATGATTTACTACTCTATCATATGGACACATGCAAATCCAATTATGTACATCTAGAATCGTGAGATAAATTTACATCTCTTTATGACAATGATAAGAACATAATTTTTTTTTATTTTTTTTTAAGTAAGCCTATTTCTTTCATCATCTTTGATGCGATTTTGCTTAGAAAAACCAAGTTTGCATGTTGTTGTACTAACGGGAATCACAAGTAATCCTTTGCATATCTTCATACCATGAGATTTGTTCGCAACAATGTGACCATGCATCATGAAAAATCAAAGCTAGGATTAGCTTTATGGAATTGTAGGCAAAAAACAGTGAACCTCAATTTCACATTGAAAAGAATCCACAAGGGCATTTTGACCAAATAAAAAATTCTTGCATAAACGTGATAAGTATAATTTGTGTGTTTGATCACGAATGACTACATCTTTATCATAGCTTCTAGGAGAGAATAATTTATGTGCATTGAATAATGGTAAGTCATTGAATCTTGCATCAACACCACAAATAACTTCTTGGATAAAATCGTTGAAGATATTTTTCACTTCTATTAGTATTTGAAGAAGAAGTAAAGTGCAATAAATGATTTTCAATACATCCATTCTCGTTTACATAAGTCAACTTATTATTCGCATTAAGTCTTCTCAAGAACTCTCTGTAATGCTTGTTACACTTATGTGTTCCTTGAGTAGCTTTGATGTGAACCTTTTCCCTATAAATGGGAACTTTTTACTCTAATGCTGGCTAGAGGTTTTTTCCCCATGTTACCACACATACTTGATACACTCATATGTGGTGGTACTTTGTACTTAGGGATATTATTCAGCTCTTACTTTAGTTTCGAACATTGTCAATAGAGTGAGCTATTCCAACCATCTGTCTTCTCCGTGTATCTTGCTATGTTTGCCAACTGTGGCTCAAAGGGCTAAAAAATTGTAGCAAAATAGAGCTAAAAATACAGAGAATTTCTAGCCAAACATGGCTGAAATTTTTCAACCAAAAATGTTCAAAATTACTAGAAATTTCTAGCCACATATGGCTAAACATTTGCATCAAAATATGGCTGAAAATGAGCATGCAATTCAGCCCATGCATGATACACATGTTGACGATCTATTACATAATGAATGCATGTCTATCAAGAGTGCACAAAGTATGCCAAAGTGGTTGAAACAAACTTTGCAGGATAGCAAATTGAGTGCACCTTTACTTGGTGGAACAAGATCAAGCTCTCACCATGAATCAAGTAATTTTGTGTATTATTGCCCAATGAGATTGTAAAGTACATCAGTTGGACATAAAAAATGCTTTCTTGAATGGCAAATTGCAAGAAGAGGCCAATGTGAAGCAACCTCCTAGATTTGCTATGAAAGGGAAAGAGCATATGGTTTTTCATTTGCAAAAAGCCTTGTATGGTCTCAAGCAAGCTCGACATGCATGGTATGAGAAAATCCATAAGCACTTGATTGCTCTTGGCTTCACATGTAGTCCAATTGAAAGCACGCTCTATGTATGCAAAGATGGGGTTGATCTTATAGTGCTTGTTCTTTATCTCAATGACATACTCTTGACTAGGTCATGTAATGCAAAACTTGACATTCTTATAGTTGATTTGTAGCATACTTTTGATATCACTTATCTTGGTCTTTTGAGCTACTATCTTGGCATCTAGCTTGTATCCGTTGAGGGGGGAATTGTTATGCATCAAGCAAAGTATGTTGAAAAACTACTTTAGTATTTGACTTTGAGGATCGCAAGCCAATTTCCACACCAGTTGAGATAGGATTTAGGTTCTGAATTGAGGATTCTAGTGATGCATTTCACACCTCTTTATCAGCAAGTTGTGGGATGTCTTATATATGCATGCAACACCAGGCCGGATATATAGTATGCAGTTTCCTCGTTGAGTTGATTCATGTGTAGCCTTGGCATTAAGCATTGGCAAGTAGTGAAACGTGTGTTTAGAGTACTTCTGCTTGAACATTGTTGCACTATGGCATGATAGTTCGATCTCACATAAACACAGTTGGATTGCTTGATGCTATCAACTCAAAACTCTATTACCATTAGTGTCCATGTGAAAGGGAAAATTCTTGCAAGGCACTTTTGTCTACATTCTTTAAAAGTATAAGTTTGATCGCATTTGTAATACCTGAATTTGTGTAGGTGCTCTCTATATACTATGTTTTTTTGTGTATTCTGCAGGCATGTGCAAATTACTATGTGTAGCATTCGAAGCTCAGTTCTCTACTACGAGGGTATTATCATGGAGCTCTTAAGAAGGAGACTGCATTGTGGTGCATCACCATCAAAATACTTCATTGGTATCATAACATTTTGACACAAAAGCTTTGTTGCATTTGTGTGAGCAAAGCAAGCACCTGCCCACCCACCCAAGGCTTCTCCAAGGCTTATGACTAAGGCCTTGGCATAATTTATCATCCAAGTCACCAAAGTCATCATTGGTTGCATGTGAGGGAGGATCTCAACAATCAAGGAATACGGAGCTTCTAGTACCTTTGGATAGGTCATCCATCCCACTACTGTTCCCCCATAGCTCACTTAACTAGCAATCTCTTGCCCCTAAGTTGCACTCTTCGGTTTTTAAAAAAGGGAAAAGACTAAGGTTCAAATTACGTTGAACATGGTTTGGGCCTTCAAAGATTCATTCTTAGCTTCTAAAGCCTGTTTTGAAGCATTTTTGGGGTGTTTTTTGGATCCATTTTGGAGTACTTTTGTACATAGTTCTCTTTACAGAGGTTCAAGAACATCAAGAAGAGTGCTCTTTGTACTTCTTTGACAAGGAATATTCACCTTTGGGGCTATGTTTGTAGCAACACTAGTAAATCTACAAGTTTATAGTTTCATGAAAGGTTTATAGTTGTGGTGGGAGCAACCACTACAAGTTTATGCAAGTTTTTTGAGCTGGGCAAATTTATCCAAGCATAATTCATGTGAAAATGAGCTTTCACATTTATCTTCAACATTATCCACATATATTACCCTATGATTTTTGGGATGCATTTCTACAACAAAAGTGAGTATGTATCTACACGAATAGAATACAATTATTCTCCTCAACAATCTCTTGGGCCTTTCCTTGATGGGTTTCTTTTTTGGGAGGCTCATCTTCAAACTCATATTCTAAATTTTTCTTTTGAGAAACATCCTTTTGTATCCATATGACTTCATTTTCTCACAATGATTTTTTCCCAAAGGGCGTGACATTAGATAGTATATGATTGTAAGTGGTATGTGAAGCACTTCAATGTCTCTTATGGGATTGCATTCATGGTGGGCATTGAGTAGACCATAGGGTCTTTGCTTGCAATCTGTTTTGTGCATCCCATTCTCTGAAGTTGTAGAAGGAATAAAATGAAGTGAGAGAGTTTCACGTAAAGCTGTGTTTGTTCAAACCAAAATGGAGAGAGACTAGTTTCAAAACATTAAAAATTAGAATAAGACTTAGAAAAACAACTTATTGTACAATGGAAAGCCATAGGGAATAAGTCTTACCATTGTTGGGATGTCTTGCTTGATCCTCCTTTTATAAGTATTATTCAAAAAGCCCTTGTTCACATTAAGATGGAGAAAAAAGTTTAAAACTTGAAACATTAATTAAAATATTGCAAACACAAACAGATAGAAAAAAAAATATTATTTCTAACCATGAGAGTTTTTGTACAATCAACATAAAATTGAATATAATGAGTTCAATTTCGAGCTGAAATTCTTCATAATCTTTTGACATTCATCATTTGGCATCCAAATCAACTTTTTTCACTTGGAGTAGCTTTATACCTTTGAAGTACAGAAGCTCCTTGGGCTAACCGGACATTTTGAATTTTCATTTGGGCCTGGCGAGGATTGAAGATCAACACCTTCACACTTCAAAGATTTCTTGGATTTCGCTTCTGCGGCTTCATTTTGGAGAGGGAAGTGCTCTAGTGTCACATTTCTCTTCTTCTTGCATATTTAAAGTTTACTTCCATTCTTTTCACATACTCTAGTTACTAAACGGGGGGAGTGAAACATGGATTCCAAGGGCAAACAAATTGTAGAACACACTTCTCCATCTAAAGAACAACTAGAGGACCCTGATCATAGGATGGAAGAAGTAGAGCTTGAGCAAGAAGTTGAGGGAAAGCTAGAGGGAAAACAACCTCAATAAGAAGAATATACGTATGAGGAACTTCTCGATGAGTTTGTTACTCATGAACAATTTGTAGACTTAAAAGAAAAGACCCTTAGGTTAGAGAGAGACATAGGTAGCATGACGTCTCTCATTGAGCAACTTAATTCTCAAATGATCTCACTTGAGACACATGTCATCTCTTTCCTAGCTAGGAAGGAAAGAGAAACTCCTACTCTTCCTCTAGAGATGAATAGGAAAGACCTTTCTTTTCCTAGTAAGCATAAAGGAGACAGCTCTAGGCAAGCTCCCCTCCTGAAAGACCTGGAGCCACCTACCTTTACGGGGATGACCAAGATAGAAACAAGGATGCAATCTACACTTTTCTACAAAATTGGAATGATTTGCATCAACTAAAGGGCACCCCACTTGAGTACTGTGTGCTAGAGCTGAGTCTCTCTCTTGGACCACGTGATTATAAGTGGTGGATGAGTCTCAATGAGGCTAACTCTATTCCTACAGATTGGGCTCAGTTTGAAACTCTTTTCCTAAAAGAGTTTATTCTTGAGAATGAGGAAGAAAGGAATTGGGATGAGTAAGATAGGATCACCCAAAGAGGTAGGCCTTTGACAGTCTACATATCCCACTATAGGGAGATCATTTTGAAACTTAAGGGATTGGATGATTTCCAAAAAACTAGAGGGTTTGTTAGGGGCTTAGATAAAGCCATCAAGAGAGAGGTAAGAAGAAATGCACCAAAGACGTTTGAGGAGGCGATCAAGTATGCCTAGATTTATGAGGACCATAATCATCCTCAATACACTCCTATGGAGACGGATCATCTCCTCAAAGCTCTTAGTATGACTAAGTTCAAGAAGAAAATGCCATTAGGAAAAAAAAAATCTTCATTAAGAAACAGAGAGCACAAGGGCCTAGGTTACCTACAGAACAGTTTGAGAGGGCCAAGAGAGAGAACCTGTGCTTTAGGTGTTTGTCTCCTAGCCATTCACAGTTGAACTATCCACTCAAGAAGGGGGATGAAAAGAAGATAGGACCAGAGAGTAGTACGGCCCTTGATAAGGGCAAAAGGGTGGTCCATCTAGTGCAGACACTTCCTATTCATGGCAGCTCTAGCTGCAAGGGAGTGGAGGTGACGCATGAGGATATTGAGCAATCCTATTGTTTGACTCAGTCATTGTGGTCACCGTAGTTTGGACCACATGACTTAGTTAAACTTCATGGTAGTGTATACGAGACTAGGGTGCCAATCATGATAGATGGCTCTACCACTCATAACTTCATAAACTATGCTCTGGTCAAAAAGCTAAAGATTCCCCAACAGCCTAGTGCACATAAATGCATAGTACCTATGATGCAAGGGGAAGATAAGACGATATGGGATCCTACGGTATCCAATTTGGAAGCCAAGATGCAGGATTATACAAATAACATGGACTTCCAAATTATGAATATGGAGAGGATAGACCTTGTGCTAGGAAGAGATTGGCTATGGGGGTTGGGAGGCACACTTAAATGCAGCTATCAAAATAACACACTTGAGTTTGAAAGAAATGGAAGTAAATTTTGTATACAAGGAGAGAGAGAGAGAGACACACACACACACACACACAAAGATGTACCTAGTGCACCTCTCATTTCATCTTTAGAGTTGTATAGTCTTTGTCATTTTCAACATGTATAGGAGATCTTTTTATTGTATAGTTAGGACTTTGAGCATTGTATAGACATTTCATCTGATGTATATTTTCATGCTAGAAATGTTATGGACAACACATTTTACTATTCTTTCGTGCAAGAGTGTGTGGTTAAAAGTTTTAAAGATCTTATGTTTGAGTTTAGAGATGTTTTTCCTAGTAGCTTACCTAGAGGGCTACCACCGGAGAGAGGGGACACTGACCATGCTATTGAGGTAGTTACTAATACTAACCCTATTTTGAAGACATCTTATAGGCTTACTGTTTCTCATCATGAGAAGGTTGAGAGGCAATTACATGATTATTTAGATAAGGGCTTCATTAGAACTAGTAACTCACCTTGGGCATCACCAATGCTCCTAGTTAAGAAGAAGGACAGCTCTATGAGATTATGTATAGACTATAGAGCACTTAATAAGGTAACCATAAAAATTAGCTTTCTAATGCCTAGATTGGAAGACCTATTTGATGAGTTGCATCAAGCTAGGTATTTTACCAAGCTTCACCTTAGATCAGGGTATCATCAGATTAGGATTAGGGCAAAAGATGTCCCTAAGGCTGCATTCTGGACTAGATATGGGCACTATGAGTTTTTAGTGATGCCTTTTGGTCTCATCAATGCTCCTACCACTTTCATGAAGCTCATGAATAGTGTATTACAGCCTTATCTACGGCACTTTTTAGTAGATTTCCTGGATGACATTCTGATCTATAGTACATCAAAAAAGGAGCACTTGGAGCACTTAAGAAAAGTATTCCACGTGTTAAGGGAAAATTCACTCTTTGCTAAGGAGTCAAAGTGTAAATTTTGCAAAATAGAGGTTAGATACCTTGGGCATATAGTCTCCCAGAATGGAATCCAAATGGATCTTGAAAAAGTAAGGGCTATGATGGAATGGCCACATCCCAGGAACTTGGAAGAGCTATAGATCTTCCTAGGTTTATCAGGCTTCTATCAAAGATTCATTAAGAATTATGCCAAAATTGTTATCTTGATGATGGAATAGCTTAAAGGGAAAGGGAAAATCTTACATTAGGGAGACAAATAGGAGCAAAGTTTGCAGAAATTAAAAGTAGCAATTGCGTCAGCTCCATTTTTACATATAACAGATCCAACTAAACCCTTTGTGGTTAACATTGGTGCGAGTGATTTTGCTATAGGAGTGGTTTTAGCTCAGGATGGTTGACCAGTAGCTTTTGAGAGTAAGAAACTAGAACCAGCTCAGAAGAATTACTCCGTCTATGAGAAAAAGTTGTATGCAATTGTCCATGCTTTGAAGAAGTGGCATCATTATTTGTATGGTGTCAAAGTTATGATAGTGTTTGATCAAGAGAGCATTAAGTGTTTCTCTAATCAAACAGACCTTAAAGGTCGTAAGGCCCGATGGGTAGAGACCCTTTAGGAGTTTGATTATGAGCTTAGGTATAGGAAGGGAAAGTTTAATGTAGTGGATGCTTCACTTAGTCGCATGCCTATGCTCAATGAACTGAGTTTTACTCAGATCACTAGTGAGCTATTTGAGTCCATTAGAGGAAAATATAGGCTTGATCCTACATATTTCAAGATTGGAAAGCCATAGAGAATGGGGATCGTGGTATATGGGTTTCCAGTGAGGATGGAGTATCGATGGGTACTCAAGAAGGATTCAAGTGGAAGAATTATTGTGTCCATGATGGATATCTGTTATATAAAGGTAAGGTGTGCATCCCTAGAGATTTTGAGATGAGAGGGCACATTTCATGTGAGTGTCATGACACACCTAGTGCAGGACACCCAAGAGTTAACAAGACTTATGATCTTGTTAAGAGGCAGTTTTACTAGCCTAGACTTAAATGCACAAAATGTTGTTACCCTTAGTGTCCATGTGAAAAGCCAAATGGCCACCGAACACTCCTTTGTATATGTTCTTTAATAAAAGCATATAGTGGTCTTGTCAGTCACAACCTATAAGTTTGACTTCATTTGTAATGCCTAAGAAGTTTGTCTTCGTGCTCCTTGTCTACTGTGTTTTTTTAAGTATTTTGCAGCCTCTGTGTAGAGTACTGTGTGTAGCCTTAGGAGCTCGGTTTTCTACTCTGAGGATATCATCGTGGAGCTCTCGAGAAGGAGAGTGCATTGTGGTGCATCGCCTTCGAAATACTTCACTGATATCATAGCATTTCGAGGCAAAAGATTTGTTCCTTTTGTGTGAGTGAAGTGAGCACTGACCCACCCACCCACATTTTGAGGCAAAAAAATTGTTCCTTTTGTGCGAGCGAAGCAAGCACCCACCCACCCACCCACCCACCCACCCAAGGCTTTCTCCAAGGCTTACGACTAAGGTAGTGACCAAGGCATAGACCTTGGCATACCTTTTCATTTAAGTCACCAAAGTCACCCTTGGCATCGTTGGCTACACGTGAGGGAGGACCTCAACGTTCAAGGAAGATCGAGGTTCTGGGTACTTCTCGGGAGGTCACCCATCCCAGTATTCTTTGCCCCGAAGCTCGCTTAACCGTGGGAATCTCTTGCCACCAAGCTACAATCTTGTGGTGTTTGAAGAAGGGGAAAGACTAAAGTTGACATTACTTTGAACATGTTTTGGTCCCTCAAAGCTTCACTCTTTGCTTTCAAAGTCTATGTTTGAAGCATTTTGTGTGTCTTTGGAGCCATTTTGGAGTACTTTCACACATAGTTCTCGTCACACAGGTCCAACAACATCAAGACAAGTGTTCTTTGTACTTCTCGGACAATAAATATCAACCTTTGGGGCTGTGTTTTCAGCCACACTCGTAAAAATACAAGTTTCTCGAAAGATTTTCAATTTTGGTGGGAGAAGCTGCTGCATATTTATGCAAGTTTTTGAGCCTAAAACATCAGAGTTGATAGACACTTGCAAGTGTTGTTGGCTAGTTTTTGGGTTGTGCATTCAACCTTTGTAGTGTCATTTTTACTGCATATATTGAGCACATACACACCATGTACGCTTCTATGGATACTGCTTATGTACGTCCATGTGGTCATTGATATAGAGGTTACAATTTTTGCATAGGCCTTATTACGTTTGACAAAGAGGGTGGTGATGAGGTTTTCTTAACTAAGAGACACCCAGATGTCAGGGTCTCTTCAATGACGCAGGTGGAAGACTTACCCAGCCTCACCATAGGAGATGTATGATAGTTGTTCATAGGTTCTCAATAAGCCTAGTTGGCTTCTATTAGGTAACTGATTATATGCTGTGGAGTCAATGATTCACTATGCAGGTAAACATGTTTGTACTTGCAGTTTTATGATATTTTGACACTAGCAATATGCTCATTTTGTAGACGATACTCTGGCAAAATTTTTCTTGATTTTTTGGTTTAGTCACCTATACAGTGGTTGATTTACTCCTTGATACACTTATTCATTGGTGTTTGGATGCTTCTAGCTCCATTATCATTCCATTTAGATCTCTATCATCATGGCATCGGAGGTCTCAGTCACATCTGGTGGATCAGGGTCTAGTGCAAGTGTTTCAAGGAGCTATAACTTACAAGGCAAAGACCATTTTGAGATCCAAAAATTTGATGGCATAAACTTTGCTCTATGGAAGAATCAGATTAAAGATGTGTTGATTCAAAGGAGGCAATGGAAGCCAGTAAATGGAATTTCAAAGAAGCCTGCTGACATGGATGAAGATGATTGGGATGAGTTAGATGAAATGGCCAGGTCTACCATTCGATTACACCTGGCACATAATGTTTACTTTACAGTATTAGACTATGAAAGTGAAAAGGAGCTTTGGAAGAAGTTATCCAATACATATGAAAAAGAGACGGCATCAAATAAAGTGTATCTGATGAGAAAAGTATATGCCTTTGTATGAAGGACACACATAGTGTTGTTGCTCATCTAAATGGGTTTGATGCTATATTCTTCCAGTTACAGGCTTAGAAAATGGATATGGTAATGAAATGAAAGCAGTATAGCTCTTATGCACCTTGCCATCATCATGGGATACGTTTTGCACAACTATTAGCAATAGTGCACCTGGTGGTGAATGCGCCTATGATGACATATGTGGAGCACTCTTGAGTGAGGAGATTCATAGAAAATCTATGGTTGGCACTCAAAGTGGAGATGCATATAATGTTTGTGGTTCTTACCAAGGAAAGAATCAGCAAAGTGGCAGGAGCAAGAACAAGGAAAAGAATGGTCAATGGAATAAGAGTAGAAGTAAATCAAGGAAGAGGGATATCAAATGCCATTATTTTCATAAGAAGGGACACATGAAGAAAGACTATTATGCATTAATGAATGCTAAAGGTAAAGGACAAAATGTTAATGGGCATGTTAAACAGTTACTTGCACCATCTACTTTGACTGTGAAGATTGAAGAAATTAATGTTATTTTTGATGATGCTCATGTGTTGACACTTGATAGTACTATGCCAACTGAGGCTCTTATGGCTGATTCTCTTTCCCACACATGGCAGCTAGATTCTAGTGCTTCTTTCCATGTGACAAAGAATCTTAGACAAAAGTTGGACCATAAGTCAAAGAAATGCATTTTTTTGGGATATGGTCGAGAAGAACAATGTGGATATCGCTTATGGGATCTTGAAACACGGCCAGTGATCAGAAGTAGTGATGTCATTTTCAATGAGTCTAAGATGCATAAAAAGCCCATTAAGGAGGTTGAAGTGAGAAGAGTGGTGTTTGAGGATACTACTCCTCTGGTTAGCATGCATAAAAATGCTACACATAGGGATGTTCAAGAGAATGTCCATTCAGATCATTTTGCACATGTTCCTACTCAGCAACCATTGAGACGTTCTACACATGTCTCACATCCACCTGATAGATATGTTCCAAGTTTAGATTTTGTTATGCTAACACACAGGTTACCATTTCAGAAGAAAGGATTCAAACATGATGGAGTATTAGAGCTCATTCATATAGATGTTTGGGGACCAACAAAAGAAGGATCTGTCAATGGCTCAATTTATTATGTTCTTTTCATTGATGATGCTACAAGATGGATAACTCTTTATGTTTTGAAGGAAAGGTCAAAAGTGTTTGGAGCTTTCAAGCGTTTTCATGCATATGCAGAGAGAATCACATGTCAAAAGCTTAAGAGACTAAGGTCTGATGGAGGGGGAGAATACTTCTCTCAAGATTTCAATGATTATCTTTGGAATGCAGGTATTAAGAGAGAAATAACCTGTAGTATACACCACAACAAAATGGTGTAGCAAAAAGAAGAAATAGGACTTTGGTTGAGTTTGTTAGAGCTATGCTGAAGGAAAAGAATTGTCCAAATTATCTTTGGGCTGAGGCTATAAATACAGCTACATATCTTGTGAATAGATTACTATCTACAACTTTAAATGGAATGACATATAAATACACACTCACATATGTATACACGCACATATGTGCATACACACATGCATATGCATACATACATACACACACATGCATGTACACACATGCATGTACACACATGCATGTACACACACACATACATACATACACACATGCACATTACATACACACACACATATATATACACATTCACATATGTATACACACACATGCATACATGAACATACACATACACACACACCACATATACATACACACATATACATGTTTTAGGGTTAGGGTTTTAGGATTACGGTTTTTGACTTTTTCACATATACACACATAATACATACACACATGCACACATATACACATGCACACGTATACACATGCATACACACATCTCTTTGTCTCTCTCTCTCCCCCTACACACACATCTCTTTCTCTCTATCTCTCTCTCTCTCCCTACACACACATCTCTCTCTCTCTCACACATCTTGGTAAATGATGTGTGTACTCTTTCACTATCTCTCTTTCTCTATGTCTTCTATTTTTTTTTTCTTTTTTCTTTTGTTTTGCAGGAGGCTTTTGGCATCGATTCTTTGGAATTCGACAAGACAGGACGTCAATTGGGCTTTGACAAGAACGATCAAAAGAATTACATCGATGCAAGTGCTTGTTTTGTTCTTTTTATAAATAGAGAGAGAGAGAAAGAGAGAAAGAGAGAGAGAGAGAGAGATGAAAGAGAGAGAGAATAAGAGAGAGAGAGAGAGAAAATAAGAGAGAGATAGAAAGAGGGAGAGAGAGATAAAAGAGAGAGAGAGAGGGAGAGAAATAGAGAGAGAGAGAGAGATGAAAGAGAGAGAGAATGAGAGAGAGAGAATGAGAGAGAGAGAGAGATGAAAGAGAGTGTTAGCGGCCGCCGGATTGGAAATGTATAACTGAATCTTATTCGCATGAGCGAAAAGTTGTTACAAACAGTTTGTAAAAGTTATATAAATCAAAGAAAGATGCGCCAGTGACAGTTCCGTGATGGATCACCAGACTGTCTGTCTGGGTGACTGAGCGGGGCGTTACTGTAG
Source organism: Ceratopteris richardii (assembly GCA_020310875.1). Classification (NCBI taxonomy): domain Eukaryota; kingdom Viridiplantae; phylum Streptophyta; class Polypodiopsida; order Polypodiales; family Pteridaceae; genus Ceratopteris; species Ceratopteris richardii. The sequence continues at coordinate 31,132,122 of CM035423.1, forward strand.
TGTCATTTTCATAATTTCAAGTATTCTGAGTTTTGTGTTCATCTCTTGTCTTGTCCGCCGTCGACATCTGTTCTGTTTGTTAACTTCATAGACGTTCGAGAGATCACCAGACTATCTGTCTGGGTGATTTGTCTGTAGCGTTACTGTGTGTCGAGTTGAGTAATCCAGAGTATCTTGTCGACTTTCTGAGTATTCTGTGTGTATCTCTGTTTCGCCTTGTCTGTTGTCTGTTGGTATCCATTGCGGTTGTGAGTCTCAGCTAGTTCGCGTATTGGGTTGTCTCTTTCTTGAAATGTTCTACAAATATGTAGCGAAGTCTGTGCAGTCGTGGTAACTCTTCTGGTATTCGTGTTGTCTTAAGTTGTCTGTAGTGTCTAGGTCCAGGATTCATACGGCAAAGTTTAAGCTACAGTCGGATTTCCTAGGTTGCATACTGAATCTTCAGTACGGTGTATCTGAACACTGGGATTCTCTATGTCTTCGGATATTGGACGGAGTGTGGTATCCATTCTGTGAAGGTTGAACGAATACTCTTGTTCTGATATGTTCAGTAAGTTCTGTGCGGATGCAACATAGCATCTTAGCGTATTCGGTACACGTGGTTGAGCTAAGACTGTGAACGGTAATGTCTAAGTACAGCAGATTTTTGATAGAGCTCTCAGCATTAGTATATTGCTGGGTGTGAGTAGTGAGTTTGGGAACTAAGTACAGGGACTCATTTTAGAAGCACCGGAAAGATGGGATCAACTTCTACCTGCAGTATTATGGGCATATCAAACTACATACAAGATAACAACAGGATTAACCCCTTTCAAGCTAGCTTATGGATTAGAAGCAATAGCACCGATGGAGATAGTTATGCCAAGTTTACGAGTAGCAATCGCTCAAAAACTGCTACCTGAAGAATCACTGTCATTTTGGTTGGATACACTCAGAGAATTAGACGAGCATCGATGGCACAGTTTTTTGACTATGTAGGAAGTACAGCTAAGACAAGCTCGAACACATGATCGATATCTAAAGACTCCAATTTTTTCGGTGGGACAACTTGTACTCTTTTACAATGCAAAGTCGAATCGCTCTGCTGGCAAATTCAAGTCACGATGGTTTGGTCCCTATCGGATTTCTGAACAAGTGGGCCCAGCAACTTTTCGGTTGACTACATTGACCGAAATTCCTCTTCCGAAAGTCATCAACGGTTCGAAACTGCGGCCGTATCAACACACATCTAACCCACACTGAAACGTTTTGCGGTTACCCGCGTCTTTGGGCGTTCGCTTTTCTTTTATTTTCTTTTCTTTTCTTTTTTGGCATGCTTAATAAAATAAGTCTGTAAATATCTGCGTTTTGATACCTAATTATGTCCACAGCCGCCCTGTCCTTTCCAGCTACTCCCGCATGCACACCAAAGTTAAGAATTATCATTTCAATACCGCGCGATGATTAGTCACTCTTGATTGCTGTCCACTGCAACGCATCTACTTAACCTTTTCTGTTTCGCTGAAAATCTCTATTGTGTTTGTGTGATTTGTGCTTTGTGTGCTTACCCTATGCTCTGTGTGCTTGTGATTGCTGTCTCTGTGTGCGCCATGGAAGGTTTGGCTAACTATGACGCCTTCCGTGATGGACTCCCTGCCGATGTAGGAGAGTTCCTGCGCATTCGTGGGCTATCCAACTTCGCTGAACTGCCTTGGCATTCAGTGGAGTCCCACCCATTCTTTGCCCAGATCATCTCCGCCATCGCCAACACACCTGCCACCGAGCAGAGTTGGCCGATCACCTCCCTCCCATCCCGTACACTTATCACCTTCCAAGCTTTTGCAGAAGCGTTTCGACTCCCTCGGCAAGGTCGGGAAAATGGCCCGAGTCTGCCAGTCGCAAGAATGATAGAATTATTTCCTAGGTATTCCTCAAACGAGTATGCGATCATGTGTCGACCGGAACCTGAAAGATCAGCCCTCCAATTCTTAGTAGCTATTCTCAACTTACAGAAATGCACCTATGGAATATCCCGTCCCTTCTACTCCACCATAGATTTAGCTGCTCAAGAACCAGTCAACTTCACATCATTCTTCTTCCACCGCATTCACCGAGAATGTGTATCCATAATTAAACAGGTGAACAAGGGAGGCATGCCAAGGTCCAGATTGCCGCACATCCTGTCCTTCCTTTTTTCGGCAATACTTGCAGCACAACCACCACCCCGAGGGCCTGTTCTAAGACATGAAGAATCTGTACAATTATGGGACGATGAGGAAGAAGATGAAGAGGAGCTAAACCAACTCTTCCGCAGAAAGAGAATCAGAATCAGTTCTTCTGAGAGTGAAGCACAAGGATCAGCCAAAGGAAACAAAGATGACGACAAAGAAGAAGCAAAACATGACGAAGAAACATTCCACGACACCGCAACATCGATGCAGCATGAATCCTCCGTGCAATCATCTTCCCAGGAGCAACAAGAACAGGAAAATCATACTGAAGCTGACACAACCTCTACAGAAGCAGCATCCCAGCAACAGTCTGAAAGGGAACAGCAAGCAAATGAGGAACAGCTTGCTAAAGAAGTTCTCGAAGAGCTGCTTAAGGCAGTTGACTCCACAGCCGAAGAAATTCCACAACACACCAGAGACAAGGTAACACAGTCCAATTCTGTTCTTCCCACTCCCCCACCGGAACCGCCAATCGAAACCATTATCCCCATCCAACCCATTCACCCTGCCGAACCTGCTGACTCCTCTTCATCATCACCAAACTACTCCCCACCCAACTCCCAACAACTCCTAACCGCGTCCTCATCTCAACCTCGCCAACATCTCCCACTTCCTTCGATTTCCGTAATCTCTGAATTGGCAAACATGGGTCAATTGCTCATTACCTATCACAGCAATTACCAATCCAAATGAGAGAAGTCACAGATAACATCCGGAATGAGCTACAACACAAGGTGGACATACTAGAAGCAGATATCACGCCTCTGCAAGAAGAAATAGATGCGGTCAAAGCCGAAAACCATCGGCTGCACTCACAAATTACCCATCTCCAAGCTCAACTTGCAGAACAACAAAAAATTGCCGATCAAAGAGATACCACACTAGCAGATCTCAACCAAAAGGACAAGCTACTAAGCGAAGCACAGGCCGACATAAGTCAGTTGAAGACCGATCTAAAGGATAAAGAAGATGCGAGAGTAGCATTAGGTAATCTATTGGAAGAGACCAGAGTGCAACTCAACGAACTGGTGCAGCAAAACCAAGAACAGCAGAGGCAAGCTAAACTAACAGAAGAAGAACTTCAAAGAACAAAAGAAAATCTATCAGATGTCAACAACATGCTCAAACATTATTTGACCAAGGAAGCTCAGACACAGAAGCTAATATCAGATCTCCGACACGAAAAGGAGTCATACTCCAGAACAGTAAACTTTCAGATTCAAGAAATCGAAAGAAGGGAGAATCAACTGGAAAATCAAAAGGAAAGAGTACAAAAGATGGAGCAACAGGTTGCAGAAATGAAGACATCCAGAGATGCGGCGCTTGCAAACGAATTTTATTTACAGGAAGCCTTTCTGCAGACCCAAGTAGAAATTTTGCTCAATGAAGCCATAGCTCTAAGTTCTGTAAGAATAGATGCACAGTTAATAGAACCGGATACCCTAAAACAATTATTAGAAACTCTAAAGAAAAAGATCGCCCGCACCTTTAGATTAGCTAGAAATATGTACTTAGAAGGCATTATAGATGAGCAATAGTTTTGTAAACCTGTGGGTTCGAGTCCACCATGCGTGCCAGAGTGTTAGTGGCCGCCGGATTGGAAATGTATAACTGAACCTTGTTCGCACGAGCGAAAAGTTGTTACAGACAGTTTGTAAAAGTTATATAAATCAAAGAAAGACGCGCCAGTGACGGTTCCGTGATGGATCACCAGACTGTCTATCTGGGTGACTGAGCGGGGCATTACTGTAGTGTCATTTGCATAATTTCAAGTATTCTGTGTTTTGTGTTTGTCTCTTGTTTTATCCGCCGTCAACATCTATTCTGTTTGTTAACTTCATAGACGTTCGAGAGATCACCAGACTGTCTGTCTGGGTGATTTGTCTGTCGCGTTACTGTGTGTCGAGTTGAGTAATCCAGAGTATCTTGTCGACTTTCTGAGTATTCTGTGTGTATTTGTGTTTCGCCTTGTCTGTTGTCTGTTGGTATCCATTGCGGTTGTGAGTCTCAACTAGTTCGCGTATCGGGTTGTCTCTTTTCTTGAAATGTTCTGCAAATATGTGGCGAAGTCTGTGCAGGCGTGGTAACTCTTCTGGTATTCGTGTTGTCTTAAGTTGTCTGTAGTGTCTAGGTCCAGGATTCATACGGCAAAGTTTAAGCTACAGTCGGATTTCCTAGGTTGCATACTGAATCTTCAGTACAGTGTATCTGAACACTGGGATTCTCTATGTCTTCGGATATTGGACGGAGTGTGGTATCCATTCTGTGAAGGTTAAACGAATACTCTTGTTCTGATATGTTAAGTAAGTTTATGTGTAGATGCAACATAGCATCCTAACGTATTCGGTACACGTGGTTGAGCTAAGACTCTGAACTGTAATGTCTAAGTACCACAGATTCTGGTTAGAGTTCTCAGAATCAGTATTTTGCTGTGTGTGAGGAGTGAGTTTGGGAACTAATTATAGGGCCTCTGTCTAACAGACCCCTTCCACTCCCAAGAACCAAAGAATAGCTCCCAAGAACCAAAGAATCGCTTAAACGCACTTCTGATAGTTAGAAGAATAAACAACGTTTAACAAGAGAGATAATAAGAGAGAGAGAGAAAGAGAGAGAGAGAGAGATAAAGAGAGAGATATAGATAGATAGAAAGAGAGAGATATAGAGATACATACACACACATGCATACATATTTCATACACATATGCATATGCATATGCATACATATACACACACACATATACATGTTTTAGGGTTAGGGTTTTAGGATTAGGGTTCTTGATGTTTACACATATACACACATAATACATACACACATGCACACATATACACATGCATACATACATACACATACACATGTATGTATGTGTATGTACAATCATATATGTGTGTATGTATCTCTCTCTTTCTTTCATCTCTCTCTCTCTATCTCACTCTATATCAATTGAAAACAAAACAATCACTTACATCGATGTAATTGTTTGAAGCGTTGTCGTCAAAGTCCACTTAATGTTTTCCTTCATTGAATTCCAAAGAACTGATGCCAAAAATCTCTCCTGCAAAACAAAAGAAAAGAGAAATTCATAAACCCTAATCCTAAAACCCTAACCCTAAAACATGTATATGTGTGTATGTATATGTGATGTGTGTGTATGTGTCTGTGCATGTATGCATGTGTGTGTATACATATGTGAGTGTGTATACATATGTGAGTGTGTATATATATGTGTGTGTGTATGTAATATGCATGTGTGTATGTATGTATGTGTGTGTGCATGCATATGTGTGTGTATGTATGTATGCATATGCATGTGTGTATGCACATATGTGTGCATATACATATGTGAGTGTGTATGTAATATGCATGTGTGTATGTATGTATGTGTGTGTACATGCAAATATGTGTGTACGTATGTATGCATATGCATGTGTGTATGTATACATGTGTGTGTGTACATGTGTGAGTATCAGAATGAATATGTGTGTGTATGTATATGCATGTGTGTATCTAATATGCATGTGTGTATGTAATATGCATGTTTGTATGTAATATGCATGTATGTATGTATATGTGTGTATGCATGTCAGTATGTAATATGTATGTGTATGTATATGCATGTGTGTATGTAATATGTACGTGAGTGTGTATGTAATATGCATGTGTGTATGTAATATGTATGTGAGTATGTGTATGCATATGTGTGTGTATGTATGTATGCATCTGTCTCTCTATCTCATTCTCTTTCTATTTCATATCTCTCTCTCTTTCATCTCTCTCTCTTTCACTCTCTCTCTATCTTTCTCTTTCATCTCTCTCTCTTTCTTTCTCTCTCTCTCTCTATCTCTCTCTCTCTCTCTCTATGTTTCTCTAGATCTCTCTCTTTCTTTCATCTCTCTCTCTATCTCACTCTATATCAATCGAAAACAAAACAATCACTTACATCGATGTAATTGTTTGGAGAGTTGTCCTCAAGGTCCACTTAATGTTTCCCTTCGTCGAATTCCGAAGATTTGATGCCAAAAAGCTCTTGCAAAATGAAAGAGAAGAGAAATAAGAAAAGGGAAAACACAAAGAAAGAGAAAGGGTGCTACAGTATGTGCAATTCTTACAAAAATTTTAGATCTAGAGAAACAGAGATGTAGAGAAAGAGACAGACAGAGAGAGAGAAAGAGAGAGAAAGAGTGAGAAAGAGAGAGATGTGTGTACACAATAGGCGCAGCATGTAGTTCGCATGCGCGCAAACTCGACAGTAGCAAACTCTGGTTCAAAATGCAAGCGAATGTCGAATTTTTGCTCTCGAGCCCGGTTAAATCGTTGCCTCGGTATAAGCGTCGGTATGAGCATCGGTATAAGCATCGGTAATTTACAGTAAAGTACCGATGCTTATACTGACGCTCATACCGACGCTTGTATACCGATGATTAAATGACCGTCAGTGTTTCATCCGTGGCTTTTCAAGCATTTTCAACAGTCATACTGACGCCGAGACATGACCGTCGGTATGGGCAACGTCGGTATGCCCCTGATATGTTGTAGTGAAAGGGATCAGTACTCTTAAAGAAGCAGATGCATTAGTGAAATCCACCATAGTCAGGAGACGGAAAGCCTGCTCACAATCAAGAGATGAAAAGGGGCATTTGTAGAGGAGGTGCTTGAGAAAAGACCAAAAAGAGAAGCAAGAATTTTGACAACATTTGGGGAAGCAAATGGACAGAAGAAAGAGGGGGCAACATAGCCAAGATAGCACCTACTTGTCTTGGGAGCATGTCGATGCATGTGAAAATGCAATATGATTTATGTTTACTCTCTGTTTTCTGGTGGATGGACAAGTTCAACCCATTAAAATTGAAACAACATTCTACATTTCCTGTCATTTAACATTAGATAATTCAACCACAACACGATTGAGACATGGTGTTGAGAGTTATGGTAGGTAAGTTAGCCAAAAGTTGGAGGGGGCCTCATGAAATTCTTGCTGCAACATGTGAAGACTAAGATAGTAGCTTTTCCCGTTGGAGAGATGCGCAAGCTAACATTATAGAGGGAATGGAGAGAAAGAACAATCACTGTTGACATAAATTCCAAGTGTTGAACCATTTAGTATGCTTAACTTCGTGGTTATCTATAGTATCGAACAAAGCGTATGCTAAAATATTAATAATTGGATGCAAATGTAGTTGAAGGAGTGTTAGTTGTTGGTGCTACTTGACAAGAGCTCGTCGTTGGCATTTTATGATTGTTGTGAAACTAGTTATATGCAAAATTTATCTTGTGTTGCTATAATTGCTATCTTGCATGGTAATGTCTAATCAAACTTGAGCACGGTAATTTGAGCATCCTACTAGCACCAAATTTTCGTGCACTATTTAAAATTCCTTGTGGATCCAACCATGCCGCAATATCCTCATTAGAGTTCCATTGATGAATGCATATTGTACTATTCACAAAAGCAGCCTGCATATCCTTTAACGATACTTATTGCACAGCTTGTGCTGCGACTTAGGGCTTGGTTCTCCTCTCAAGTTCAGAATCCAGATATAGATACCTGGAGCATTTGTCCCATCCAGACTTTGCATGCAACTGACTACAAGAAGTTCAATAGAGTTTAACCTCATTTCATTGGGAGCCATGGATATTGAAATAATGAGAGAGCAAAATTTGTAACGGATAAGCTAGTGTTGTAACTATTTCCTGTGTAAGTGTGTAGGTGAGGGTAAGCAATATTTGTGTTGCGTATGTGTGTGTGAGTGGGAAAGGAAGTGTAGGTGTGAGTAAAAGGGGCATGAGAAGGTGAGAGTGTGTGAGAGAAAGCGGGAAGGAGTAGATGAGAGTGGAAGTGAGTGGAAGTGTGAAAGGGATTGTGGGTAGGAATATATGTGTGTGAGTGTGTGCGTGTAAGTGCATGTGTGAGTGTATGCATGTGTGTAAAAGAGAGTGAGAGAGAAAAAGTGAAATAGAATAAGTGAGAGAGTGGGTGAGTGATAGAAAGTGAGAGGAGGTGGATAAGAAAGAGATAGAAGAGATAGAGAGAGAAAGAGATAATGGAAGAAGGAAATATGGGAGTGTGAGTGTGAAGAGAGGGCATGAGAGAGTGCACGGGTGTGTACAAAAGTAAGCGGAGATAATAGAAAGTGAGTAAGAGGGGTAAAGGGTGTGCTTGTAGGTGTGTGGGTGTGCATGAAGGAAAGAGGGGAAATGAAAAAAAAAAAGGGGGGGGGGGGGGGGGGGGGGGGGGGGGGGGGGGGGGAAGTGAGGGCGTGTGTCTATGTGAGCATAAGTGTACGTGAGTGAGTAAATGTGATTGAGTAGGAGAAAGATTGTGTGAAACAACAAAAGGAAGGAAGTGTGAGTGGGAAGTGTACGAGCTAGTGCATAGGTAAGAGAAGTATCACCTTGAGAAATATATGTGGGTTCCAAGTCATACAATTGGGCCAATTCCAAGAGGTTTGGAAGGCATCTAAAGCACCATGATCAAGACTATTGTGTCTTGACATATCCATGTCAACATCTGGCATGATTGAATCCAGAATGACTGCATAACTACTAACTCCTTGGCATCGGAAACAGTCATCCTATCAACCAAGGATGTATCTAGCAATGCATCTTGAAAGCTAATATGCTCTACCACACATTGTGTATCATAAGAGCTCTCGTTCTCTACCACATGAAGTGTGTCATCATGCTCCACATGAGCTAACTGTTGGTGCAATTAAGCCCAAGCCTACATACTTGATCACCTCACATAAACTTGATGTAGTGACATAACACTTGGAAGGCTTCATATGTACAACCTCTTGTAACTTTGCTTCACAATTACATTTGTAAAAGTGGAATAAATCCACGAGGATTTAGGAAGCATATAATCATGTATCATTTGGTAGTTAAGTCAAGAGAGAATCAATCATACACTTTAGGATTCACTTTTAGGTAGAGATTTGAATTTGAATTCAAATCTTTGGCTCCAACAAAAAACTATAAAAGATATGAAAGGCCTGCATCCATCTCGAGATTGAGAGATCATTTTTCATGTACTTGCATTGAGAAGAGGAGCTCACCTCATAGCTCACTCATTTCTCACTCATTGAGCAATGATTTATTGCCAATGACATTGTACTTTTACATGATTTAATACATACATGATCATTACTTCTTATTCTCATATATTTGTCATACTCCATCAAAACAATGAACTTGTGAGAGCTTGTTCTCACCGTATAGTTGATCATTTCTTATGATTTAAAGCATTATAGCTCTAGCATACTGTCGATTTTAATCCTAAAAAGTTTCATTAGTAATGCTTCTAGCGATCGTTAGATATTAATCAATCTCTGCTCATTGGTCTATGACTGTCAATGCCCGTAAATGTCGGGATGCTTGGTTGATTTGTTAAACATATTTCTCTGCATGTATTCCATGATTTTTAATGATTTCACTCATGATTGGTAGCTTCTTAAGCTAATTAAAGTTCCCCAAAAGGAATTTTGTCAATTGCTATTGTACTCACAGAATGGTTCATAACTTTGAATAGGTGTATCAACCAAAATAGCAAGTTTTGGACCTTGGATTATATGCCTACCTATCTGGTTTGATCCTATCATTAGTGCATCATCTTCCAAGCAACATATATGATTATTTATGCTGATTAGCTAGCTAAAGAGGCCCACAACACTCTGTAGGCATCACTTGTAGCAAGTGTCAAGCAGGTTTTAGCTACACCAATTCATCTCTTATTATCCACCATCTCCTCCAACAATGGTATCACAACAAGCACAATCAAGATGGGAGATGGATTTCCATCCTTCATTGACAAATTGGACAAGAACAACTACTCAGCATGGTTGCTATGGATGCAAGCATATCTTCAAGTGAGAAGCTTATATGGATACATCTCAGGAGATGAAGACATGCCAACTTTCACAAGCAAGCATCAACCAACAGGGGAAGAGCAAGAAAGGCTAACCACATGGTGTGCAAAGGATGCCCTTGCCAGGTCATATCTACTAAACTCAATCTCTGATTTCTTGTTACCACATGTTAGGAATTGCAAGTCCTCCCAAGGGACTTGGTAAGTGCTTTCATCATATGTCTCCTCAAACACAAGAGCTAGGAAGAATCAATTGTGGATGGAATTCACAACCCTCAAGAAACAACCAAAGCAAGGAGTGGCTGATTATGTAACCAAAATGAAAGATGTAGCACACAAGCTTGCAAGCATTGGAGAAGCGATAGAGGAAGAGCACATAGTGAGGCAGATCATCAATGGAATTAAGGCTGATGACCATTGGGAGTCCTTCACCACAACAATGAATCTCTACATGGATATGCAAATACCTGATCTCAACACCTTGATGGGATAACTCTTCACCCATGAGACAAAGCTCAACAAAATTGCTAAAAACTCAAGAGGTAACCAATCTTCTGCCCTTTATACAGATAAGAATAAAGCTAAGTATAAAGGTAAAAGTAAGAAATAGGAAGAAGAGGCTAGTACCTCTCAAGCTAATTATGCAAGAAGCGGAAGAGGTGCTAGAGGAAGGGGTAGAGGAGGAAAACAAGGTAGGGGGAGATTCTAAAACAATTCACCATGAAACATATGTGGTCTAACCAACCACACTACAGAAGAATGCTACAAAAATACAAGGAACCAAAGGGGAGGAGGTTTCCATAGATATGGACAATCTAGAGGCAGGTACAACAATGGTGGAGGCGGCTACAACCATAACTACAATCAAGGCTACAACAACAACAACAACAACAACAACAACTATCAAGGAGGCTTTAGAGGAAGAAGGGACTTCAACAACTATACTGAAGATTAAGAAGACTCTCTACTCATCATGAACCTAACATCCAAGCAAGGTAAAGATGATGAACATCTCTTCTACATTGACTCAGGTTGTTCCAATCATGTGGCAGGAAATGTAGCTCTATTATCTGACCTTGAAGAATCCAAGGGGAAGCATGAAGTACAAATAGGTGATGACACCAAAGACTCAATCAAGCTAGTTGGAAATGTCAAAACGTCTGATGGTAGTATGAACCTTTTGAGCAAATTCTGTATGTGCCTACTATAACCAAAAACCTAATTAGTGTTAAGCAGATTGTAGAGAAAGGTCTACAAGCTAGATTCACTAAGCATGGAGCATATGTGGAAGACCCCCAACAAGGCTTCAAAAGGATTGCCAAAGGTGAGAAGTTAGGTAGATTGTTTACTTTTGAAATTGAAGACACAAGGAACATAGCACTACTCCGTTATAGAGATCAAACCTTATCTGAGTTGAAAATATGGCACAAAAGACTAGGGCACATAGAAGAAAGAACTCTAAAGCAAATTTGTAGGGATCAAAGTGTGCTTGGCATTCCCAATGTGACCAAGCAGCACATGATATACAAATGTGGAGCTTGCCAATTTGGCAAAGCTCACAGGCAACCATTCAATAGGAAAAGATATATCCATGAAGACTATTTGGAGCTTGTACACATTGATGAGGGGGGTCCTAGAAAAGATCCATCCATCTCAGGCTGAAGGTAATATGTCTCATTTATTGATGATTACAATAGGTGGACAATCCTCTATTTCATGAAGCATAAGGATGAGGTATCTACATGTTTCAAGAAGTATTTGGCACTAGTTGAAAACCAAACAGGAAGGAGCTTGAAGAGAATCATGTGTGATGGAGGTGGTGAGTAACTTTTTCACATGAGTTTGATCTATTTCTAGAGGACAGAGGCATAAAAAGGGAAGTAACAACCAGGTATACTCCTCAATTGAATGGAGTGGTAGAGAGAAGGAACAAGTTAATTGTTGAAGCAACTAGCTCTATGTTAAATGAGAAAAAATTACCTAATTATTTATGGGTAGAGGATGTATCCACAACCACCTACTTGGTCAATAGGCTTCCACCCAAATCATTGGATGGTGTGACACCATATGAAGCATGGAATGGCAAGAGACCCTCATTGGATCATTGCAAAATATTTGGGTGCATTGCCTATGCACACATCCCATCACAAATCAGAGGGAAGCTTGACCCTAAGGCTGAGAAATGTATATTTATTGGGTATGATCAGAATCAAAAGAAGTATAGACTTTACAACCCCACTAAGAAGGCATTCATAGTTAGTAGGGATGTAGTATTTGATGAGAATAATTCATGGTTTGAAGATGATTGCAAGAAATTCACGTTACCATATGATTTGGAAAATGATTTTTCAACCCTCACTCAAAAAGATCAACACCTAACAGAGGACATCAACTGAAAAGATGGAGTGGATTGATTTTAAAGCTTGGAAATCAAGAGGCAAGTTCAAATATAAGAAATTAGAGGATCTACTCGAGTCTTCCAATCAATCTTTAAGGAGATCACAAAGAGAAAGTAAGAAGCCCATAAGGTATGGATATCATACATCCTTCGTCACCAAGCACTCTGTGTACATCACTAAAGATTCTATGGCAGAAGAGCCTTCTTCATTTGAAGAGGCTAGGAAGAAGAAAGAGTGGAGAGAAGCCATGCATTAAGAAGTGGAAGCATTGCAGGAAAACCACACTTTGGATCTAGTTCCCAAGAAGCGAGATATGAAGGTAATTGGTTCAAGGTGGATATACAAAATTAAAAAGAACTTTGATGGTTCTATAAATAGGTACAAGGCAAGGTTAGTGGCAAAGGGATTTGCCCAAACACATGGAGTAGACTATGAAGAAACATTTTCACCTGTGGCAAAGATGCCAACAATCAGGGTATTGGTAAGTCTTGCTACATCGAAAAATTGGAATTTATATCAGTTAGATGTCAAGAATGCATTCTTAAATGGTTGGATATCAGAAGAATTGTACATGGCACAACCACCAGGTTTTGAAGATGAAGAAAAAGTAGGTTATGTATGCAAGCTTAGAAAAGTACTCTATGGTCTCAAGCAAGCTCCTAGAGCTTGGAACCATAGACTTGTTACCTATTTGTAGGACCAAGGCTTTGTGGCAAGCAATGTGGAGTCCTCTTTATTTGTTAAGAAGAATAAATTAGAGGTCATCTACTTATGTGTCTATGTAGATGATATCATTATTACAAGAAATGATTATGATGGTATCAAGCAAGTCAAGGCTCAATTAATGAAGGAATTCAAAATCAGCGATCTAGGTTTATTAACCTACTTCCTTGGCTTAGAACTTGTGTATACAAATTTAGGTATTTCATCACACAAAGGAAGTACATACATGATATGTTGGTGAAGTTTAAGATGGAGAACACTAAAGTTGCAGGTATTCCTATGGAGCTCAACCATAAGCTAAGTTCACATGAGGGTGAACTACTTGAAGATGTTACAAGTTATCAACAACTTGTGGGTAGTCTTAATTATGCTACTTTGACAAGAGTAGATATTGCCTATGCAGTAAGTACATTGAGTCAGTTCATGCATGTACCAAGGAAGCCTCACATGGAAGCTGCAAAGAGGATGCTTAAGTATCTAAAGGGTACATTGAATGAGGGATTGTTCTGTTACACTTATGTGTTCCTCGAGTAGCTTTGATGTGAACCTTTTCCCTATACATGGGCACTTTTTACTCTAGTGCTGGATAGAGGTTTTTTCCCCATGTTACCACATACTTGACACTCTCATATGTGGTGGTACTTTGTACTTAGGGATATTATTCAGCTCTTACTTCAGTTCAGTTTTATCGTCAATAGAGAGAGCTATTCTAGCCATCGTCTTCTCCGTGTGTCTTTTTGCATTTGTGCTCCTTGTGTGTGCTTCTTGTGTGTCTCTCGCACTTCTACACACACCCAACAGTGGTATCAAAGCAGGTTCAACTTCTTCTCGAGTTTTCGTTTTTCGCGTCACGGCGTGCGTGCACTTCTAACAGTGCAAATCGACTTCAGAGCATAGAACTGTGAATTTTAGCAGCCAAGAAACATGTCCACTAGGTGCTCTGAGGTTTTACCCCCATTTCAAAGCCATTCGTGCAGTCAGAATTGCCCTCAGAGTGACGGTTTGTGAGCTGAAATTTCAGCATTCATTTCAGCTTTCGTCGAAGTGAAGATTTTATCACATTCTTGTTCTTTTGTGAAATGGCAGGCAGCAATGACTTGTTTGGCATGCTTCAAGTTGAAGATAAGCTTGATGGTACCAACTATCCTATGTGGTCTTACATGATGAAGCATGTTCTTGTTGCCAAACAACTTTGGAACATAGTGGCAGATGTAGATCAAAGACCGGTAGGTTCTTCTACTTTCACAGTCTACTATCACAGTCAGAGCTTCTTCTTTGAGTATAGTGGTTCCTCCTTCTCCACCTACACAGGAGCATCTTAGATGGGATGGAAAAGATGCTCAAGCTCATGCTTTGATTGCGCTTTCTGTGAAGCGTCATATAGTTCCACACATTCGGTCATGTTCTACATCAAGACAGGCATGGGACACTCTTGCTTCTTTGTATGCCATGCGTAATGAAGCATGTGTTGCATACTTGAGGAAGCAACTTGAGGATGTATATATGGCTGAAAGTGAGTCGGTGGATGTGTATGTGACACGCATCAAGGACTTGAAAGAGCAATTGGCAAACATAGATTAGATCATTTCGGATGCATCACTCATTTCTACATTGTTGAAAGGATTACCAGAATCTTTTCAAAGCTTTGCAACTACACTCCGTTTGGTTGCAAAAGGAAATCATAATATATATGCATTTGATGAGGTTGTGTCTCTTCTTTTGCAAGAAGAGCAATCTAGAGTGAATAGGAAAAGCAAGTATGGTTCAGCTTTGGGTTCATCAAAACCAAAGCCTCAAGCTTCCTCTTCCACTCATTCCTTTGATTATGCCAATTTGCAAAAGAAGAAAAGATGCAAATATTGTCGAAAGGCTGGTCATACTATCGATGAATGTATAAAGCTTGCTAAACACAATGAAAAGAAGAAGGAATCCGGCATGTCTATTGCTGAAAATTCAGCAAATGTAAAGAATGATGAAGCTAACATGGCTCAAGATTTTTGGCATGTGTTGTTACATGTCATTATGATGCTTCTTTGCATTCTAAATGTATGGTTGTGAGTGAGGCTGATTCAGATTGGTTCTTTGATAGTGGTGCTTCAAAGCACATAACATCATGCAAAAGATTTTTTGCCTCTTTGAAAGATGCACCCAAAGGAGGACATGTGGTGTGTGCAAACAATGCCTCTTATCCTATCATTGGATTAGGAGAAATTGTGCTTACGACTACAAATGGAGGTGTGATTCTCTTGAAAAATGCATTGTATGTTCTCGGTATAAAGAAGAACTTAATCACAGTTCCGTTGATTGCCAAAGTTGGACTTCATGTACTTTGTTGATCATAAGTGTATGGTTCATGATTCAGCAATGGTGATGTTATTGTGATGTCCGGTACATTATGTAATGGTTTGTATCGCATGGATACATACAAGAGGGCTGCCTCGAATGCCTTGGTTGCTCATACTTCATCCATGGCGGAGCTTTGGCATGCTTGTTTTGGTCACTTGAACTTTAATAGTTTGCTCTACTTGCAAAAGAAGGACATGGTTATTGGCTTTCCTACACTTGAGTCCATTTGAAAAGCATGCATGTGAAGGTTGCATTCTTGGAAAAATGCATTGTGCTTCTTTTCCAAAAGATATTCATACACACACTACAAGAAAATTGCAGCTTGTTCATAGTGATGTATGTGGTCCCGTCAAGACTCCATCTTTTGGGAAGCATGTATATTTTGTTACCTTCATTGATGATGCTACTTGCCATACATGGGTGTATCCTATGAAAGCAAAGAATGAGGTATTTTCTTGCTTCAAAGCATTTTTAGCTATAGCTGAAAAATTTTCTTCACAAAAGCTTTTGACTCTACGCATGGATCGTGGTGATGAATACATGTCACATGAGTTTAATGCTTTTCTTCATGAAAGAGGTATTTCACACCAATGTACAGTGTCATATACACCTTAGCAAAATGGTGTTGCCGAGCGTAAAAATAGAACTCTACTTGAAATTGCACGATGTATGGTTAAAGGAAAGCATCTTCCTGATAAGTTTTGGATGGAAGCGGTCATGTGTGCAAACTATGTATTGAATCACTGCCCTACAAAAGCATTGAGAGTCATCACTCCTTATGAGGCTTGGAATGGTCATAAGCCTATGGTTAGTCATATGTGTGTGTTTGGTTGTTTGGCATATGCCCTTGTGCCATCACAACAACATCACAAACTTGATGACAAGGCAAAGAAATGTATATTTGTTGGTTATAGTGCTGAAAGTAAGGGATATCGTTTGTACCATCCATTGATGAACACAATTATTGTGAGTCAAGATGTGGTATTTGCTCAAAATTCAGTTTTCCCACTACTTGAATGCAAAAAACAACCAATAGTTAGCTCACAAGATGTGTTCGATACACTCATGCCTTTGTTCCAAAATGGTGCGCTTGACTATGGCCATGTAGACCAGTCAACTGAGGTTCAAAGGGCTGAAAAATTCCAGCAAAATAGGGCTGAAAATGCAGAGAATTTCCAGCCAAACATGGTTGAAAATTTTCAGCCAAAAATTGTCAAAACTACTAGAAATTTCCAGCCACATATGGCTGAACATTTGCATCAAAATATGGCTGAAAATGAGCATGAAATTCAGCCCACGCATGATGTACATGTTGAAGATGTATTACATAATGAGCGCATGTCTATCAAGAATGCACAATCTACGCCAAAGTGGCTGAAACAAACTTTGTAGGACAGCAAATTGAGTGCACCTTTACTTGGTAGAACAAGACCAAGCTCTCACCATGCATCAAGTAATTTTGTGGATTATTCTCTTATTGCTACAACATGTAATGAAGAGCCACTTTCTTTTGAAGATGCATGTGACGATCCACAATGGATGAGTGCTATGCAATCAGAAATGGATTCCATACATAGGAATGGTACTTGGGAGTTATGTGACTTCCCAAAAGGAAAGAATGCCATAGGTACAAAGTGGGTTTACAAGAGTAAGAGAAAATATGATGGTAGCATTGATCGCTACAAAGCTAGATTGGTTGCCAAAGGATATGTGCAACAATATGGGATTGACTATGAGGAAACTTTTGCACCTACTTCATGCATGACTACCATTCGTACCGTGGTTGCATTGGCTGCCCATCGAGGTTGGAAAGTGCATCAGTTGGACATAAAAACAGCCTTCTTGAATGGTGATTTGCAAGAAGAGGTTTATGTGAAGCAACCTCCTGGATTTGTTACGAAAGGGAAAGAGCATATGGTTTGTCGCTTGCATAAAGCCTTGTATGGTCTCAAACAAGCTCCAGGTGCATGGTATGACAAAATACATAAGCACTTGATTGCTCTTGGCTTCACATGTAGTCAAATTGAAAGCACACTCTATGTACACAAAAATGGGGCTGATCTTATAGTGCTTGTTCTTTATGTCGATGACATACTCTTGTCTGGGTCATGTGATGCAAAACTTGACATTCTTATGGTTGATTTGCAACATACTTTTGATGTCACTTATCTTGGTCTTTTGAGCTACTATCTTGGCATCCAGTTTGTATCCGTTGAGGGGGGAATTGTTATGCATCAAGCAAAGTATGTTGAAAAACTACTTCAGCGTTTTGACTTTGAGGATTGCAAGCCAGTTTCCACACCAGTTGAGACAGGATTCGGGTTCTCAGTTGAGGATTCCAGTGATGCATTTGACACTTCTCTTTATCAGCAAGTTGTGGGATGTCTTATATATGCATGCAACACAAGTCCGGATATACAGTATGCAGTTTCCCAGTTGAGTCGATTCATGCATAGCCCTGGCACTAAGCATTGGCAAGCAGTGAAATGTGTGTTTAGATATCTTTGAGGCACTTTGAGATTAGGTCTCTTTTATGGCAGAGATATTCAGCCATGCTTGCATGCTTTTACAGATAGTGATTGGGCTGGTTGTTATGATACTTGTGTGTCCACTAGTGGTAATTGCTTTTTCCTTGGAGACTAATGCATATCTTGGTTGAGTAAGAAGCAACCTACAGTGGTGACATCGAGTTGTGAAGCTGAGTACAGGGCAGTTTTCACAGCTACAGTGGAGTGTATATGGTTGAGATGCCTATCAATGGATTGCTGCTACGCATATTCTCACTGATAGTCAGAGTGCTTTGGCCGTTGCACGAAACCCAGCGTTTCATGGATGGACCAAACATATTGAGGTGCATTATCACTATGTCAGAGAGCACCTTCATGAAGGAGATATTGATTTGGTATATGTGCCTACACAAGATAATGTGGTAGACATATTCACCAAAGTTCTTCCATGGGAAAAGTTTGAAGCTTTTCGTAAAGCTTTAGGCTTATTACCTTGTGGGGGCTGATTTGTCACTCTATGTATGTGTTCACATCATTCGCTCCAGGGGGGTTTGTTACACTTATGTGTTCCTCAAGTAGCTTTGATGTGAACCTTTTCCCTATACGCGGGCACTTTTTACTCTAGTGCTGGCTAGAGGTTTTTTCCCCATGTTACCACATACTTGATACTCTCATATGTGTTGTTACTTTGTAATTATGGATATTATTCAGCTCTTACTTCAGTTCAGTTTTATCATCAATAGAGAGAGTTATTCCAGCCATCGTCTTCTTTGTGTGTCTCGTTGCATTTGTGCTCCTTGTGTGTGCTTAAGTGGATGACTTTTTCGTGCAATATGAATCCTTTGGGCTAACCCTCACGAGAATAGCCTTAACTTGGTTTCAATCCTTACGTGCAAGTTTCTTTGAACATATCGAACATTTCTTCCAAGAAGTTATTTGGGAATTCACTAAGCGAGGGATCAAGCACGATTCATCATCCTTAATACATAGTTTCAAACAAGCTCCTAATGAGACAGTAAAAAATGAAGCATGAAAATTTAGTCAATATGTAGAATGATGCCTTGTGACAGAGAGACCTTCTCAGTAGAAAATGATATCCTTATTTTTAGAAGACAAGATCCTACCAAAATAGAGGATACAAGGAGCAATGAGACTTCTAGTTCGAGCTATGTGGAGGAAGTGGAAGCATTAGTGGCCAAGAAATTAGGAGTACAAGGACAAAGGGACTACCAAAACTCCTCCTTGAGAGTGCGAATGTTAGGAATTTGCACACTTTGTAGCGGAGATCATCAATCTCATGTCTGCACCAGAGAAGGATTAGGGTTATCACAACCTTACCCTTATGATAGACAACCAACTCAGGAGCCTAACATATACTCTTTTAGTGAGCAGAAGTACATCAACTACAACACCAAAAACTATCCAATGAATAGACATCCACGACCGTTTGTACCACCCCAATGTAGAGTGTACCCTCCTAGAGAACAAGGCAGAGAACTTCCGAGGTATAACCCATGTCCAGGACCACGAGGAGCGACTAGACCATTTGAACATGGAGGATATTGCCAACCTCAACTTATACCAGGACAACAACCACCCCACCCATTAGCTCCGATACAAGGGCAGAACATCACAATACAAGTCGTTTGTCTTGAATGTGGTAAAGAACAGCTCCTGAGAGATTGTCCCGAACATCCCTCTAGTGCACCAAAGGTTACACCCGTTAATGTAGTAGGCCTAGTAGGGGATTCAGGTTCCAGTAGCAATAATGTGGCTCCTATACATGCAGTTACTAGGGCACAAGCCTTACAACAAGCTAAACTAAATATCCAATCAGAGCCAAGTGAGTCAGGAGAGCCTAGTAAGAGAAAAACAAGAACATGGAAGGATACTAGGGAGAAGGCCAATCATAACTGGACCCAAAAGTTGTCCGAACTAGAAGAAAGCCTGAAAGATGCAAAAACAAAAATAGAAGATATTTCCTCTCAAAACCCTCACATGTTAAAACTCCATCCACACCACCTCATCCTGAACCTCATCCTCGCATGTAAATAGACCACAACCAGGGTCTGTTCTTGTAGATCCAACCCCAGAACCCTTGGACATGATGTTCAAGGCATACCATGCTTGATTCAAACAAATGCAATTACACCGGGTTTGCACTTCTAAGACTTACTAGATAGATTAGAGCAGTTGGTAAATAAACCACAAGTTTCTTTACCTCCACAGGCTCAACCAACTATTAAAAGAGAAAGCTCATCACCAAAGAAAGTCTATGTTCCTGACTCCATAGATGATGGAGAACCTCTTTCAATTCAACACTCTCAAAAGTTCTTGCGAGAAAGGAGAAGGATAATCCCCCTCCTATTCTTGAGATTGATGACCTTCACAAACAATTTCCACAAGACATTCCATCTCTTTATGGAGACCACGTAGAACAACAAGGAGAAGAAAGTTCACGATTTGAATCCAATTCTTTACAAGAGTTGCCATAGTTCACAGGCCCATGGGAATCTGAATCTCTCCAGGTCAGAGCTCCCACAATATTGATCAGAAACAAAGACTCGGTGGTTCCAAGAAACATTGAAGTCGTAAAGAACACTAAGGTTCAGTGTCATCTCACTTTAAAAGAGCTGCTCAAAGTAAAACCTGAGTTATGGAAACATGTGGCAAATCAGGTTCCAGAACTTGATTCCAAAATGCCAAAAGCAGGCTCTAAACAGAAAGTACCAGAGATACCTCTAGACAAAATAGGGGACATGAGTGAAGGTGAGGAAGGTAATACTTATCTTCCGATCACCTACCAAGGTTACACAACCAAAGCGATCATAGATTCAGGTGTTGGTGTTGCTATTGCAACCACCTCCTTATGGAAGCAATGGGGTAAACTCGCATTAAGACCAACTAGAATGAAGCTTTAGATGGCTGACGGCCATGTTGAAAGACCTCTAGGATTGCTAGAAGGGATAACTCTAACCACTTGTGGTATAGAGTTTGAGCACACCTTTGCTATATGTGACTTTGGTGAAACCAATACCTACGAAATGATCCTAGGAAGACCCTTCCTATGACAACTACAAGCTGTACATGATTGGGGAACCAACTCCTTATACTTGCAACGCTTAGGGGTCACAACTTTAGGTCAATTTGAAGGATTACACCTTCAGAGGTGTACCACCCCTATAGTGGAATCCTATCCACAAGGAGCAAGAAGATTCAATCTCTGTGCATTCTAAAAGTTCATCTGATACATCTTGGATGCATGAAGATACTCATTTGTGGATGTGCAAGGTCGCAAAGGAAGAGGAAAAACGCCTAAAAGCAAGAGAAGAAGGAACTTCTCGAGGCGATAGACCAGTTAAAGACCTAGCCTATACATCGATGATCTTTCCAGACGAGGAATTTGAGCCTCATGGTTCGGCTGAAATCTTAGCCACCATGGACATTGCTGTCGATGAAGAACAATGGACACCTCATTGTGATGAGGAGGGTTATGATATTTCAGTGTTCATGTGTCAACCGGTGCTAGAAGAATGTGACCCTAGTGACTTCATAGAAGAAGAAGAAGAAGAGAATGATGACAATCTAGAGTCCATTGTGATGGATAGTTGCTTTATTTCAGAGGAGCACTATCTAGAAGACATACGAGTATTTACACAAAAAGAGGAAGAACCTCTCACAAGCATCAAAGTTGTAAACTCAAAGGATGGAAGTGAAGGTGGTCAAAAGAAAAAGAAAAGACAAGAAGTGAAACAAGAAGAGGAGGAATCATTGTTCGAAGTACCATAAAGTTTCAAGAAATACGAAGTTGAGGACCCAAAAAATTTGGTACGAATGCCTAAGAGAGAGGCCACAACAAGAGAAGCATATGATAACAAAGAAAAGACCAAAAAAATCATAGTCACCATTGAAGATAACAAAGAGAGATGTACGTACATAAGAGATGACCTAAGTAAAGAAGAGGAAGCAGAGTTGGTAGCTTTATTAAGGGAATATAGGGACATGTTTGCATGGCACTATAGAGACTTGAAGGGAGTAGATCCGAAAATTTGTTCTCATACGATCCCCATGATAGCAGATGCCAAGCCTACCAAACAGAAGCCCTACACATATAATGACACATATGCAGCTAAAATAAAAGAAGAAATTGATAGGTTGATTGAAGTTGGATTTATCTATGAGATTGAACATACGGAATGGGTGTCCCCCATCGTTGTGGTGCCCAAGAAGAATGGAAAGTTGCGTGTATGTATTAACCTTAAAAAATTTAATGCTGCCATGATAAGAGATAGTTATCCGCTTCCAATCACTGACCATTTATTGGAGCGTGTTGTGGGCAAGGAAGTAGCCATTGCCCTAGAAGATCAACAGAAAATAGCTTTTGCCACAGAATGGGGAATCTTTGCATTTTGCGGAGACCTTCTAGCTGAGCGAGTCTTGATTGCTTGGTTCTTGTTTTTGCATGGTTGGCTTGTGTGGGTGGGAATTGTGTTGGCACGGATGGTGTTTGCTCTCCTTTTCGTACCCATATCTGCTTCCTGCCCGGAGCTACTTTCTTTTGTGAAACTCTTTGTCTATTTGATAAAGCAGTTGTCTTGTAATTTTTTGCTTGCCTTTTTGGTTGAGTTGTGGTTGCGGCAAGCACCAACAACATCCACAGACCCAAAGAGCCAACCCAACTGGATACCAAAGTTCAAAAAGCACTCAAAGATGAAGAGGCCTGGGGTGATCTCTAGAGGGCCAAATACTACTCTAAAACGGGTCCCAATCAAGAGGATTACATCATTTCGAGATCCAATCGACACCTCCAAACAAAGAATGCATCAAGTATGCAAGTAACATCAAAAGCCTCGACCAACAACAACCATGTGCCTTTGGCATAACCCTATCATTTGTACCATTGAGGTCATGCATTTCCAAAGTATGCATTAGTATAGGGCCACATTACACGGCCGTGCATAGACACAATTGAGAAATCCCAAGCACATGAGACACATTTTGCACATGTAATATATTTTATTGATACTAGCCACCTTCTTCTTGTTTTGTAATTGTTGCAAAAAAAAGGGGGAAAAAGAAGGAACAGGTCCATGCGCTCGATGACACTCATCGGTGAACCAGCAATGAGGATGTCCATCAACCAGAAAGACAAGAAAAGGGGCAATCACCGTGATGGGCATACAACACGAAGAGACAAAAATCAACTGACCTTTCACCATGGTAAGCACACCCTACTTTAGCAACACCATCACCATGATCGATTAGGAAAACTCTTCATCGGCATACCCTTTGAGCACTTAGCTCAAGACCCAACTTCTTGCACCATAATTCTTCACATGCATTTCCCAATTATGCATGCATAGGGCTACATTACAAGGTCGTGCACAAGGCACATTTTTCTTCCAATCCATGCACTAATGCACTTACCCATCAGTCATTATGGGTCACGAGCACTTGACATGAAAACTAGGGGTGCCATCTTTAAAATCCAAAGGACATCAAGGTGACAGCAGCAAGAGCAAGGAAGCAACCAACCGTTGAGAGCTACTCACAATCAACTGTGATAACCTCTTTTGAGCAGCTCACAAATTTCGAAAGCTCAACAATACACTCTCATGCTGGAATCAAGGAAGAAGTCTATATAGAGGGACTAAACATGAAGAAAGGGACCAACGACCTGGCTACAGGTAGAAGACAGACCTCTCTGGTGGAGCCATGAGGAACTCTACCTCGCAAAGTACTACATGGAACAACGACTACAACAAGGGTCTATCAGGGATGACAGACTCTAGAAGGGGGGGAGTGTTGACACTCAAAGTCAAGGTCAAAGCACGGGAGCACATCAAGGAAGTGGACACACAAGAAGAAGGAGCATGTAGGGGGCTCCAAGAAGCACATGTCAAATTTTCAGAAGAAATCCCTATAAAATAGTGATTTTTATCACTAAAAAACATTGTAAATACCATTTTCTATTTTTACAACTCCATTTTATTCAAGCCAAGGAGTCCTTGAGATTTAGGAGTATTAGAAATATCATCCTACCAATTTTCATAATTTTTAGACTCCATTTGAGCCCCCAAATAAGCCCTGGAACCTAAATTTTAACTAAGTCTAGACAGGGCCAAAACTACTCAAAAAACTATAAAAAGGGCTAGAGAGCTCATTTTTGGGGGAGCTTGTTGTAGATTTGAGCTTTGTAATAGATTCTTTGGTAATCGAAGTCCTTCCATTGTTCCACTCTTTGCTCTTACCTAGTGCGCATGTGTGTGTATATGTGTGCATGCTTAGGTGCTTTCACTCATGCACTTGTGCCATCACTTGCTCATGGTCTTCATATCCATCCTCATGTCTCCACAGATTGACATTTATGAGGTGTATCTCCTCACGTTGGTACTTGCCATTGTGCTAGAGTGACACCCCATCAAGTGACAACAGTGTCGAAAGTTATCTTGTGGTAGAGCTTTAGTCAAAGCATCTGCAACATTGTCTCGAGTGTGAACCTTCTCAAGAATAATGTGCTTAGTGGCTAAGCAATCTCTAATGAAGTGATACCTCACCTCAATGTGTTTGGTCTTTGCATGATATACCGGATTCTTAGCCAAAACAATGGCACTCTGACTATCACTGAGCAAACAAGGTACATGCTGAGGTAAACCCCATATCACATGCAAGACGGGAAAGCCACAATGCTTCCTTACATGCCTCACTTGCTACAACGTATTCTGCTTCTATGGTCAAAATGGGTGTACATTCTTGAAGACGAGATCTCCAAGAGATAGCACCTCCAGCAAAATGAATAATGTACCCTAATGTAGACTTACGATTGTCTACACAACTAGCATAGTTAGAATCTGTGTAACCAATAATGGATGCTTTCTGTCTACCTAAGCATAGACACTTGTCCTTAGTGCCACTTAGATATCTCAAAATCATCTTGACCACTGCCCAATGTTTCTTTCCAAGTTAGACATATATCTGCTCACAACTCCCATTGCAAATGCAATGTCTCATCTTGTAGCTACCATAGCATACATGAGACTACCAACAGTAGATTGATGGGGAATTTTGGTCACGAATTCATTTTCCTCATCTACTTTGGGGTGATCATCCTTGCTCAATTTCACATATGTGGGTAAAGGTGTACTCAATGCTTTTCCACCCTGCATATTGAACTTGTGAAGTACTTTGGATATGTACTCACTTTGAGACAAGTATATGCAACTTTGACTCCTATCATGACTAATGTGCGTGCCAAGAATATGTTTGGCATCCCCCAAATCCTTCATATCAAATGTCTGATTCAACTTCTTTTTGAGAATTGACAAGTCATAAGAGGACTTCCCAGCAATCAATGTATCATTGACATAGAGTATCAAGCATATCAACCTACCATCTGAGCATCTCTTTGTGTAGAGACAATGATCCTCATTACTTTGAGAATAGCCTTGAGACTTCATAAAAGCATCAAAATTTTCGTACCATTGGCTAGGGGACTATTTAAGTCCATATTAGCTCTTCTTGAGCTCACAAACTAGACTTTCCTTGCCAGGAACTACATAACCCTCTGGTTGTTCCATATAGATCTCATATGTAAGATCTCCATGCAAGAAAGTAGTTTTCACATCCATTTGGACTCGCTCTAAGTCCTCCATTGCAATGAATCCAAGCAACATGCACAAAGTAGTCATCTTGACCACTGGAGAGAATATTTCCTCAAAATCAACACCATGTTGCTCAAAACCCTTTGCAATGAGTCGTGCTTTATACTTTGGAGAAGCACTATCTGATGTGAATTTCAGCGTATATACCCGTTTACATGGTAAAGCTTTCTTGCCCTTTGGCAAAGGTACTAAATCCCAAGTACCATTCTTGTGAATAGAATCCAATTCACTCTTCATGGCATGCTCCCACTTGACATGATCCTCTGTCTGCATAGCCTCTTTGTAGCAAGAAGGCTCACCAGCATCTGTTAGCATAACAAAATCTAAACCTGGAACATATCTATCAGGTGGATGTGAGACATGTGTAGAGCGTCTCAATGGTTGCCGAACAGGAACATGTGCAGACTGATCTGATCGGACATTCTCTTGAACGTCCCAATGTGCATCATTTTTATGCATGCTAACTAGAGGACTAGTATTCTCAAACACCCCTCTTCTCACTTCAACCTCCTTAATGGGCTGTTTATGCATCTTCAAATTATTGAAAATGACATCACTACTTCTTATCATGTGTTTCACGATGCCATAAGCGATATCCGAATTGTCCTTCTCGACCATATCCAAGAAAAATGCATTTCTTTGACTTATGGTCCAACTTTTGTCTACGATTCTTGGGTATATGAACATATGCTTCACACCCAAAACTCGAAGATGATCATAATATGGTGGCTTCCCTATCCATAACTCTTGTGCCACTTTCATACCTTTGGCAGTACTAAGTGAAAGGACTGCAATCAGTACTACTTCTGCCCAAAAGCCTTGTGAGAGGTTTACATGATGCAACATAGAAAGTACTCTATCTTGAATAGGTCTATTCATCCTTTCAGCTACACCATTCTGTACTTGGGTATAAGGAGCTATAAACTCTCTATGAATCCCTCTAGACTGACAAAAAAGGCTAAATTCATGTGAGGTATGCTCACCCCCATTATCTGAACGTAAAGCCTTAAGCTTAGTTCCTTTTTCCGTCCAATTGAAGCAAGCCATTTTCTGAAAGTAGGGAATACCTCATCCTTCAATTTGATAGGATATACCCAAACTTTTCTAGTAGCATCATCTATGAAAGTGAAAAAGTAAAGAGAACCACCTATGGTCCTAGTGGGCATATGTTGATATATATAGGTAGTGATGTGTGTGAACACTCTAGGACCACCGGGGCACTTTTTTCCCTCTTTAGGAGTTTTTTTCCCCCGGCTTGTATATACACCTATTGCCCTAATGGGCTACATATCTTTGTGCATTCTCTAGTAATACATTCAATATTGTGTGTTGTGCTCCAAGCTTCTTCTTCTTCCTTGTGTTGTTCGTGTGCTTCTGTAGACATCTAACTCCAACAGCATAGGACCGCACACATCCATATGAACAAGATCTAAAGGCTGAATTGAAGAGTAAATGTGCGTTCTATGCACATTTTTTGTTTGCTTTCCATATTGGCAATGCTCACAAAATGAAAAATCAGAGAAAGATAACACATGTAAGTAGCCAGAACAAGAAATATTTTCCATTCCACTACGAGATATATGGCCCAAACGACCATGCCAAATACAAGCCATAGGTTGTTCAATAAAAGCTAACAAGTTTTCTGTCTGTGATACAAATAAAGGATAAAGTCAGGCAACTTTGCTTCCTTTTGCAATAACCATATTGCCCTTTGATATACGAAAGGACTGAGCATAGAAGACCATCTTATAACCAAGGTCATCAAGTTGACCAACTGACATCAAACTACGTGATAACTGAGGTACATGGCGTACATTATGCATAGTAAATTTTGAACCATCAATGAACTACACAACCACATCTCCTATCCCCACAACATCACATTGGTAAGAGTCACCAAGTCTCATGGTACCAAGAGACTTTCCTGCCTAGAGAACCATTCTTAGTGTGATGTCACATGGAAAAGTGAAGAAGATGGTGCAGGTAATTGTTTAACATGCCCATCAACATTTTTTCCTTTACCTTTAGCATTCTTTAATGCATAACAGTCTTTCTTTATGTGTCCTTTCTTATGAGAATAATGGCATTCGATATCCCCCTTCCTTGATTTACTTCTACTCTTATTTTGTTGAACATTCTTTTCCTTGTTCTTGCTCCTGCCACGTTGCTGATTTTTTCCTTGGTAAGAATCATGAACATTATATGCATCTCCACTTTGAGTGCCAACCATAGATTTTCTACGAATCTCCTCACTCAAGAGTGCTCCACATGTCATCATAGACGAGTTTACCACCAGGTGCACTATTGGTAATAGCTATGCAAAATGTATCCCATGATGATGGCAAGGTGCATAACAACAATACTGCTTTCATTTCATTATCCATATCCATTTTTTGAGCCTGTAACTTGGAGAATATAGCATCAAACTCATTTAGATTGGCAGCAAGACTATTTGTGTCCTTCATTTGAAGGTCAGATAATTTTCTCATTAGATACACTTTATTTGATTCTATCTCTTTTTCATATGTATTTCATAACTTCTTCCGAAGCTCCTCTCCACTTTCACAGTCTAATACAATAAAGTAAACATTATCTACCAAGTGCAAGCGAATGGTAGACCTAGCCATTTCATCTAACTCATCCCAATCATCTTCATCCATGTCAATGGGCTTCTTTGAAATTCCATTTACTAGTTTCCATTGCCTCCTTTGAATCAAGACATCTTTAATCTGATTCTTCCATAGAACAAAGTTTTTGCCATCAAATTTTTGGATCTCGAAATGGTCTTTGCCCTACAAGTTATAGCTTCTCCTCGGAACACTGGCACTAGATCCTGATCCACCCGATGTGCTTGAGACCTCTGATGCCATGATGGTAGAGAACTGAATAAAATGATAATGGAGCTAGAAGAGTCCAAACACCAACAAATAAGTGTAGCAAGGATTAATTCGACCACTATATAGTTGACAAAACCAAAAATCTCGAAAAAAATTTCCAGAGTATCCTCTAAAAAATGAGCATATGACCACTGTCAAAATATCATAAAACTATAAGTACTGAAATGTTTACCTGCACACTGAATCATTGCTCCACTGCATATAATCAGTTACCCAATAGAAGCTAACTAGGCTTATCGAGCACCTATGAACAACTATCATACATCTCCTATGGCGAGGCTGGGTAAGTCTTCCACCTGCATCACCGAAGAGATCCCGACATCTAGGTGTATCCCAATTAGGAAAACCTCACCACGACCTTCTTTATCAAACGTAAAAGGCTTTATGCAAAAACATAACTGCTATATCAATGTCCACATGGATGTACATAAGCGGTATCCAAAGAAGCATACATGGTGTGTATGTGCTCATTATATACAATAAAATCACACTAAAAGGCTGAATGCACAACCCAAGAACTAGCCAACAACACCTGCAAGTTTCTGTCAACTCGAATGTTTTAGGCTAAAAAAATATGCATAAATTTGTAGCAGCTGCTCCCACCAAAACTAAAAACCTTTCAAGAAACTTGTAGTTTTACGAGTGTGGCTGAAAAGAAAGCCCCAAAGGTTGATATTTATTGTCGGAGAAGTACAAAGAACACTCTTCTTGATGTTCTTGGACCTGTGTGAAGAGAAGTATGTGTGAAAGTACTCCAAAATGGATCCAAAAGACACCCCAAAAATGCTTCAAAAAATAGGCTTTGAAAGCAAAGAATGAAGCTTTGAGGGGCCAAAACATGTTCAAGGTAATGTTAACCTTAGCCTTTTGCCTTCTTTAGACACCAAAAGAGTGTAGCTTAGTGGCAAGAGATTGCCACGGTTAAGCGAGCTTCGCGGGGAACAATACTCAGATGGGTGAGCTCACAGGAAGTATCGGGAACATCTATCTTCCTTGATCGTTGAGGCCCTCCCTCGCGTGTAGCCAATGGTTCCAACGATGACTTCGGTGACCCAGATGACAAGGTATGCCAAGGTCTATGCCTTGGTTGCCGCCTTAGTCATAAGCCTTGGGTGGGTGGGCAGGTGCTCACTTCGCCCGCACAAAAGGAACAAATTTTTGTGTCGAAATGCTCTGATACCAGTGAAGTATTGCAATGGCCATGCACCACACTGTGCTCTCCTTCTCGAGATCTCCACGATGATATCCTCCAAGTAGAAAACTGAGCTCCTATGGTCGCACACAGTACTCTGCATAGAGGCTGCAGAATACATAGAAAAACACAGTACACAAGGAGCATGAACACAGACTTCTTACGTCTTACAAATGCAGTCGAACTTACAGTCTGTGACTGACCAGGCCACTATATGTTTTATTAAAGAACATATACAAAGAAGTGTATGATGGCCATTTGCCCTTTCACATGGACACTAACGGTAACACTATACTCCTTTTTTAGGAATATTCTTATAGAGATCCTATAATCTCGTACTTAGTATAGATAGAATTTGTGTTCCTTATCAAATACTTGTATTTTATCATATAGTTTAGGTAGAATGACTAAAGAACACTATTTACTTAGCTTAGTGAAGTAAATAGTGTAGATAGAATTTGTGTTCCTTATCAAATACTTGTATTTTATCATATAGTTTAGTGAAGTAAACAACCATTACCATAGGTGTATTAAAAAATGCAATACTAATAACACAAGGATATCATATTTCTTCATATTCCCTTAAGCTAGATCAATAACTGGCATCTTGTGCCTATAATGAAAAACAATTATTTTAATCATTTCATTCGTCTTCTTGTATACATTAACATGAATCTATTTGGGAGCTAGGTAAATGTAATAATATTAAAATGTCAATTCATAACTTCATTTGTAAGTATTTTGATATTTAGTATCTCGTGCTATTCTAAGAAAACTAGTAACATAGAGGATTGAGCATAATTTACTGATGATTATATAGATCTCTCCAATTCTAATATGGAAGAACATGTTTAATCTATGTGATGGGATCCCTACAACAAACTAACGATTACCGCCATAACATGCCAGAGAGATGACTCTCCTCCCAATTTTATGCCTCTATATATAGATCTCTCCAAGGGATTGCCTACTATGGCAAGTGGATACTGACCATCCAAGTGTGAGCCATGTAACTAGATGTGTGCCAATATCCTAGTTAACTGGAGTTAGCTCAAGTGGATGCTTCTAGAAGGCTCTAGACCTCTTGGGGCGAAACACTCTCCCATGTCTTTCATAGGACTTGAATCCAAGACCTCCTCCTTCTCATCCATATGACTTAACCACTAGGCCAAGCGTGTCTATAGAGCATAAACACTTTCTCTCAAGTCTACTCTCATGACATCTACCCTACACTTGAATGACCAAATGATGACCTATCCCAGATAGGTCTCAACTTGTCATACCCTCGTATCATAAACTTACTTTATAACATTCTTCCATCCTTGGAAAACATTTTCATCCTAAAAAATAGAGCAAATATAAGTACTCTAGGCAGTACCCGAGCCTCATGTTATAATATGGAAGAACATGTTTCATCTCTCTGGTGGGATTCTTGCAGCAAACTAACGATTATGGCCACAAATTGCTACAGAGATGACTCTCCTCCCAACCTTATGCCTCTATATATAGTTCTCTCCAAGGGAATGCCTACTGTGGAAGGTGGATACTAACCATCCAAGTGTTAGCCATGTAACTACATGTGCACTAAGGGTCTTAGGTAACTGGAGTTAACTCACATGGATACTTGTAGAAGGCTCTAGAGGTCTCGAGGCAAAAAACTCTCCCACATCTCTTGTAGGACATGAATCTGAGACCTCCTCCTTCTCATCCATGTGACTTAACTAGTAGGCCAAGCACATTTGCTTGTCTAGAGAGCATAGGCACTTTCACTTAAGTCTAGGCTTGAGACTTCTGCCCTACACTTGAATGACCAAATGATGTCTGATCCTAGATTCGTCTAAACCTGTTGGACCCTCATGCGATAGACTTACTTTATAACGAAGTAACGGTCATCATCTTTAAACTTCCTACTCTTTCTTTGCCTTTTGAGCTTTATTTTATAACAAATACACTACACTATCAAACGGTAACATAGAATTAGGAAGATAAGGTTCTTTATGCATGCATGTATGTGTATGTATGCACATAATGTTGTGTACATATACATCCATTCATGCATCCATGTGTGTGTTAATTGACTCATTCATGAGTGTGGATATCTATGTGTATATATGTATGCATGTATGATGCTTGTTTGTTTATAAATAGATAAATATATATATATATATATATATATATACAAACATATATATATATATGTATATATGTATATATATATATATATATATATAAACAAATATATATATATATATATATATATATATATATATATATATATATATATATATATATATACACACACACACACACACACTTTTTTCTTTTTGTAAGTTCATTCATGAGTGTTGGGTATCTATGTGTATTTATGTATGCATGTGTTGGCATCATATGGGGAGAAGAAAGTATGGCATACATGCAGATCTAGCACTAAGGCAACCCATTAAAGTTTTCCAAACCTTACATCATTTTAAAAGTGATTCTCATCACTAAAAACCCTTGTAAATATCGTTTCACCTTTTTGTAGCTCCATTTTGTACAAGCCGAGGAGTCCTCAAGCTTGAGGAGCCTTAGAAGTAGTTGCCTGCCAATTTTCATATTTTTTAGATCTCGTTTGAGCCCTCAAATAAGCCCTGGAACCTAATTTTTAACTAGGCCGGACACTAAGTCTGGACAAGGCCAAAGCTAGTCAAAAACTATAAATAGAGCTAGAGAGGTCATTTTTGGGGCTAGCTTCTTGTAGTTTTGAGCTTGTATGAGAACTTGTTGGTAATAGAAGTGATTCCATTGTCCTACTCTCTTTGTTCTTGTTGTGTGTGCGCGTGTGTGTATGTGTGTGCATGTTGGTGTGCTTCTCACTCACACATTTGTGCCTTCACTTGCTCGAGGTCTTCATACCATCCTCATGTCTTCCCGGATTGACATTAAAGGAGGTGCTACTCATCACAGAGCTACACCAAATTTTGGCGTCCTTGCCGGGGATTCAAGCTTTGAGGACGAGCGTGTGATGGTAAGACGTAGAGAGGACGCGTTGGAATGGTAAGTAGTAGGTAAATTTCTTGTTTTTTTCTCCATCTCCATCCACCATCTTCATCTCCATCTTCATCTCCATCTTCATCTCCTTCACCACCTTATATTCCCACTTTCAAATCATTTCCCTCATTTGCTTTGTGCGAGTTTGAGAGAGAGCGAGTGTGTGTTCTTTTTTTTGTGTGTGCTTTTGCATGTTTCTTGCAGGTTTCAGCTCCATCATCATCTCCAGCAAGCTCAGCAGGTACGGAATCTCTCTGCGCAAGCCCCGAGGCATCGAGCTCGAGCTATCGCGACACACCGAAAAGTTGCCCCAATCACGATTCTGAGTGCACCACGACACTGCGCAGCCCTAGAGCTCCTAGGATCACTAGAGAGAATAGAAAAATTCACCATATCCCGACCTATCGCGACACCTCGAGGTATCGCGACACTCCCAGGTATCGCGACACTCCCAAGTATCGCGACACCTCGACCTATCGTGACACTCCAGGTATCGCGGCACTCCCAAGTATCGCGACACCTCGACCTATCGCGACACTCCCAAGTATCGTGACACCTCAACCTATTGCGACACTCCCAGGTATCGCGACACGTCGACCTATCGCGACACTCCCAGGTATCGTGACACCTCGACCTATCGCGACACTCCCAGGTATCGCGACACCTCGACCTATCGTGACACTCCCAGGTATCACGACACCTCGACCTATCGTGACACTCCCAGGTATCGCGACACCTCGACCTATCGCGACACTCCCAAGTATCGCGACACTTCCACCTACCGCGACACTTCCACCTATCGCGACACCTCGACCCGACCTATCGTGATACCTGGCTTAACGCATGAAATTTTAGAGTAAATTAATTGAGTGAATTGAGGTATATTTGGGCTTAATTTTGGACACATTGGGATAACATTAGAGCCTTAAGAGTGGGCAAAAGACCTAGAAACCAGGGAGGAATTTCGTGAACCCTGAGAGCCTGTTTTGACCCCTAAGTGCTTGAATGGTCATAACTTCACCATACGAACTCCGATTGATGAGATTTTGGTCTCGTTGGAAAGCTTGTTGAGAATCCTACGTGGGCCTCGACTGGTTTTTGTAAGAATCATACGTGGAGTTTTAGAACATGTATTTTTAAGTTGGCCATTCAGTAGAATTAGGTGGTCATAAGATTTTGGGGGTACAGTGAGTTACTCCAAGGGGGGCCTGTAATTGTTGATGTGTGTCAGTCAATCCATTGTGGTAAAGGAGCTATATTAACTTGAGAACTTTTGCAGGAACATTGTGTGCAAGCAAGGCATTCCAAGGCAAGCTAGCAAAGGTGTGTACCAAGCTTGGAAGAAGGCTTCCTGAGCTTGAGCAGCAGGCTGAGCAACCAGAAGATTGAGGTTGGAAGTTCTCTCAACCCCCCTTTGTCAATTCCTAGCCTAGGCTAAGTACGAATTAGGTGTGGTAATTAATTAGGGCAACGTCAGGCACGAACTAAGTCTAAGAGAACTAATCAACCAAGTGCAAGCATTAAGTAGGTCTTAAGTGTGAAAACCCTAAGGGACAAAAGTAAACTTGAATCGATCACTTATCAAGTGCGAAATTCACTTAAGTATTCCTGACAATGTGATATCACACAAGATCATAAACATAATAATCAACTAAAAAGAACAAAGTGATTGGTGCCAATTAACCTGCAACAAGAGTGTACTTGGGACCAAGGGGGTAGAGAAACCAGGCATATGAACCTTAGGTCAGGCAGACACTTAGGCCGAGACAGACAAAGCCTCAGATCTTCTGAAGCTAGTGTCAATCACACTGCTAGGTCTTGGGATGTCCTATAACAAGATAAAAAACAAGTGATTCTGAGATGTCCTATAACATGGAGAGACCAGTAGGTAGTTCAGGGGTGGCATACCTAGAAAAGCTAGAAGGACCTTACAAGACTCAATTGGAATACATCAGGACTAATCGTCTAGGTGCTCGCATCTACGAAGACGGCCTGAGCAGATCAGTGGTCCAGATTAAGAACCTTGATCAACCCCATGGACTAGAACACACGGTAGTCAAATTCGAGAATGGAGCATACCTAGATAAAGAAGGGACTATTTATGTAGTCACCACTCTCCCAGATAGAACAGACGAGTTTGGGAATGTGGTCGCAGAAACCGACATGGGTGATCTAGAGCAAGGGAATTTAGAGAGAGAGCCTAGGACTCCCCGTGGTAAATCAGTCTTAACCAGGATCATGATAATAAAAGATAATAATAAAAGCATAGACTTGCTTTTAAACCGAGAAACCGATGAGGCTTTTTGGAGATATAAACCTGCCCTACCTCAGGAAGTAAGTGCTCTCACAATCGATGAGTTTAAAGACCCTGAGAGCCCAGGCAAAGTAACCTACCTAGACAATACATCACAGAGGATCTTCATGGTCACCGAGCATGGCAGACATGCCTATACATGGAAGGGTGAATTTGTTTTTCCCCAACCTCGGTCTAATGTGTCCTACAGTCACCAAGGAGCTAGGACCTCCCAAGCTCATGGAGCTCAAAGAGATAGGAGTAGAGATAGACCTGAGGTAAGCTTTGCCAACTCCCTAGGAAGAGAAAGGATGAGAACAGGGACAGATAGGGAAGAAACCAAGAGACCTAGAGCCCCAAGGAACCAGAGAAATGCTGATGAATTCCCTTTGCCAAGGCCTAGAGAACACACTAGGGCTCTGAGACCAACACAACTGGTGAAGTCCATGAAGAATTACTTCGATGGCACTGGAGACCCTTATGACCATGTGGTAGAATTTAGGCAAGTCTTGAAAGCTGAACAAATAGAGGACCTATTCACACAATATAATGATTTTGGTCTAACCCTTAGGAACACTGCCCTTACGTGGTTTCAACCACTGAATGAGAGGCAGTTCAGAAACATAGACCAACTCCTAGAGGCATTTATCATTGAGTTTTTTAAGAGTGGCATAAGGCACAACACTTCCTCACTAATTCTAGCTTCAAGCAAACACCTCAAGAGACGGTCAGACTAGTAGGAAGACGGTTTAGGCAATACCTAGAGAGGTGCCCAATGCCTGAGTTACCCACACTAGCCAAGCAAGTGGCTTTGTTCTTAGATGGATTGTTGAGCACCAAACTCAGGTCATATGTGTATTTGAAGGACCCCAGAACTATAGAAGAGTGTGTGCGCATGTGCATAGACATTGAGGATAATCTAGGCGAGGAGTTAGAACTATCAAAAATCTATAAGGATTCGGATAGCTCTAGTAGCCTCACATCTGGTCAATCCACATCCATTGAGGAACTTGCAGAGAAGGTAACTCAAAAATTAGGTGTCTCTAGCAAACAAATTCCAAGATTTGCCCCAGTCAAGAGGTGCTATACTTGTGGAGGTGACCATATGGCAAGTGTTTGTCCTATTATGGCCCAACCCCAAGTGAATCCTAGTAGCCAGTACTGCACCATAGAACGGAGATACACAAATCACACAGCTCAAGACTGCCCATACAATAAGCAAGCGGTTAGGCAAACCTACCCTCAGCCCCATCCACAACAGGGAAGATATCAGAACCAGTACCCACCACAACAGTATGCTAGGCCTCAACAAACCTATCAAGCACAATATCAGGCCCAGCAGAGACCTCAACCAGTGCTAGCACAACAACCCCCTACTCCAACCAACGTGATCCCAGTGAAATATGCGTCTGCTGAAGAAAATTTGAACAGAGCCATAGTCCCAGTCACACCATTGCTATCAGACAGTGATCCAAGTGACCATAGTTTTGACTCCACACATATTGATAGCCCACAGGCTTACTACATGCAGTCACCCGAGCATAACGAGTCATACTATTATGAGGACCCAAGTGAAAATAGTGGGGAGCTTGAGTACGCTAATGACATGTACACAAACCCCAACTCTAGACCTCAACCTAGGCAGGTACGACCCCCATTTCCTAGAGGACCTTGCTTCAGATGTCAGGGAGATCACCTCATACGTGATTGTCCACTACCTGCCCCTACACAACCCCAACCAGTGACAATTCAGGGCTTCTGTAAAGATTGTGGAAAAGATCATCTCTTAAGAGATTGCCCAAAGAACCCCAATAACCTGCCAAAAATCACTCCTATCAACGTCATTGGACTAGTAGTAGACTCTACAGGAAGTGTAACTTCCACTGCCCCAGTGCATGTGGTCACTAGAGCTCAAGCCCTGCAGCAAACTCGAGGAGTAGGCTTGGGGAAGAATTCTGAGGTTAGTGAGACACTAGCTAAGAAAAGGACAAGAGCTTGGAGAGATAGCCGGGAAAGAATGAAAAGACAATGGTCACAGAAAATGAGCGAACTTGAAGAAAGCTTGAGAGAAACCAAAGCGAAGATAAGTGAACTCGCATCTCAAAATCATTCACACTACCCCACCACCACCCTTTCCATCTCCCTCCAATCCACCACCTTCCATTCCCCAACATTCTAATCCACCACATGTAACCCACCCACCACCCAGAGTAGGATCAGTCCTAGCGGATCCCACTCCTGAGGATCTAGACATGATGCTTAAAGCATATCAGGCCAGAATCCAGGAAGGGCCAAACGTGACAGATCATGACAAATGTTACCCTAGAGCCGATCTAGAAATAGAGAGAACAAAGCTTTGTGCTAAGATGGTCGAATTGGCGCAAGCCATGTTTGAAGCCAGTCGCTTGTTCAATGGCTCTAGCTCCACTAGAACACCATTGCATTTTGATGGTCTATTAGATAGGTTGGAAAGGCTACTTGCAAAGTCTGGGAAAGGAGCCTCCTCCCAGCTTGAGGGGAGTGCAAGAGATAGAATAAGTTTCCCTCCCCAGGAAGCTTATGTTCCTAACTCCACTGAACCAGACACTTCTTCTTCCATGAATAGGTATTCACCAGAGTTCCTGAGAGAGATTCAAGAAGAGAAGTGGGCAAAGGAAAGTGAAGCCTCTCCTCCCATTGAACTTGTGGATGACGCACATGATCAATTCCCACAGGACATCCCTTCTATCTATGAAGAACAGGAAAGTGCCCACCCTCATGAGAGGTTAGACTTTGAGTCTAATTCCTTGCAAGAGTTACCACATTTCACAGGCCCATGGGAAACTAAGTCAACATGCATGAGAGCGCCCACGGTCATGATAAGAAATGAAGATTCGATCATACCTAGGAATACTGAGGTAGTAAAAAACACTAAAGTGCAGTGCAATCTCACTTTAGAAGAGCTACTCAAAGTTAAGCCAGAAGTGTGGAAACACATAGCCAAAGAAGTGCCAAACTTAACCAAATCTCGTTCCCAAGTAGGATCCCACAGAACAGTACCAGAAATACCCTTGGATAAGATAGGAGACATGAGTGAAGGAGAGGAAGGAAATACCTATCTACCAGTTACCCATCAGTAATACACAACCAAAGCAATTTTGGACTCAGGTGCAGGAGTTGCAATTGCTACCACTTCCGTATGGAAGCGTTGGGGCAAGCCAGCACTCAAGCCAATGAGAATGAAATTGCAGATGGCCGATGGTCATATTGAAAGGCCCTTAGGATTGCTATAAGGAATAACTCTCACTACATGTGGTGTTGAGTTTGAGCATACTTTTGCTATATGCAACTTTAGCAAAAACCAAGCCTACGAGATGATTTTGGGAAGGCCGTTTATGCGGCAATTGCAAGTGGTATAGGATTGGGGAACCAATTCCTTGTATTTGCAACATCTAGGTGTTACAACCAAAGTCAATCTCAAGGATTACTCTCATAGAGACGTACCGCCTATTCAATGGAATCCCATCCATAGAGCCAAAGATGAGACTGAGTCTGTGCATTCCATAGGAGCCGGATCCTCATAGATGCATGAAGACACCCACTTATGGATGTGCAAGGTAGCAGTAGAAGAAGATAAGAGAGAGGAAGCCAGAGAGGTAGGTGCAAAAGAAACCCATAGATCAATTCAAGACCCAGCCTATGCACCTGTAGTTTTTCCTGATGAAGAATTTGAGCCTCACGGCTGGGCTGAAATTTTAGCAACCATGGATGTAGCCATCAATGAAGAACAATGGACACCCCACTGTGACGAGGATGGCTATGACATTTCGGTCTTTTCAATAGAACCAATCATGGGAGATGCAGTTTTGGAAGAATGTGAACCTAGCCCTGATGCACTTGAGGATGCAAGTGACTCCGACTTAAAGTCAATCATTATGGACCCACCATTTGCATCAGAGGAAGAATACTTCGATGAGGTAGAAGTTTACCCTCAGAGACATGAAGAGCTCACTAATGATGTGAGATTAACCACCCAAGTGACCATTAAAACTGAAGGCAAGAAGAGGAAGAAGAAGGAAGTCACTCCGGAGGAAGAAGAATCCTTGTTTGAGTTCCCTAAAAACTTTAAAAAATATGAGATAGACGATAGGAGAGTCGTGATAAGAATGCCTAAACGCGAACCACAATCAGGAGAGGCCTATGATAGCAAGGAAACCACCAAGAAAATAGTTGTAGCCATAGAAGAGGGAGAAGAAAGATGCACCTACATAGGACATGACTTGTCGGAAGAAGAAGAGCAAGAGTTGATAGAGTTGCTAAGGGAATATAGAGACATTTTTGCTTGGAGTTAAAGGACCTAAAGGGTGTAGACCCTGACATATGCTCACACACGATCCCCATGACCTCAGATGCCAGACCCTCTAAACAAAAGCCCTACACATACAATGACAACTATGCTGCCAAGATCAAAGAGGAGATAGATCGCTTGGTTGAAGCTGGATTCATCTAT
Organism: Ceratopteris richardii; assembly: GCA_020310875.1. Taxonomy (NCBI): domain Eukaryota; kingdom Viridiplantae; phylum Streptophyta; class Polypodiopsida; order Polypodiales; family Pteridaceae; genus Ceratopteris; species Ceratopteris richardii. The sequence goes on from CM035423.1 coordinate 31,171,731, forward strand.
GAAATTGAGCACACTGAATGGGTCTCCCCCATTGTAGTGGTGCCCAGAAATAATGGCAAATTACGTGTATGCATTAACTTGAAGAAGGTTAACGCAGCCACCATCAGGGATAGTTATCTGCTTCCTATCACTGAGCATCTATTAGAAAGGGTCGCAGGCAAGGAAGTGTACAGCTTCCTGGATGGGTTCTCTGGCTACAATCAAGTGGCCATTGCACCAGAAGATCATCATAAGATGGCTTTTGCCAGAGAGTGGGGCATATTTGCCTTTCGAGTAATGCCATTTGGGCTTACCAATGCACCTGCTACCTTTCAAAGATTGATGTGTCACGTGTTTAAAGAGTTCTTGAGGAAGAATTTGGAAGTCTATGTTGATGATCTATGCGCTCATTCCAACATTAGACAGACTCATATACCCAAACTCAGGCAAATCTTTGACAAATGTAGAGAATATCAAGTCTGCTTGAACCCAGAAAAGTGTGTTTTCATGGTCAGGCAAGGCAAGATCCTAGGCCACATAGTGTCAAAGAACGGCATATCCACTGACGAAGAGAAAGTGAGAGCCATTGCAGAACTACCTAGCCCAAGGAATGTCAAGGAGGTACAGGCCTTCATGGGGCATTGTGGTTACTACCGCCGGTTCATTCACATGTATGTCATCATTGCAAAGCCTCTGTATGCCCTTCTAACTAACTTTGAGTGGACTGATGAGTGTGAGAACTCTTTCACGGAGCTCAAATGAAGATTGTGTTCAACACCAATCTTGACCACACCAGATTGGAATAAGCCATTCCATGTCCATGTAGATGCATCCAATTATGCAATTGGATGCATGCTAGCACAACCTATGGGTGAAGGTAATATGGATCTTCTAATTGCCTATGCCAATAGACAATTGAATGCAGCTGAACGAAATTATACCACCACTGAACGTGAGGGGTTAGGCATGGTATACGCAGTTAAAAAGTTTAGACACTATTTGCTTGCAAATAAGTTTAAATTTTTTACTGACCATCAAGCTCTGTTGTACTTGGTAAACAAGCCATGCAATACAGGAAGATTAGTAAGATGGTTCCTCTTACTAATGGAATACGACTTTGAGGTAGTGGTGAGAAAAGGCAAGACTCATTTGAGAGCAGATCATCTCTCAAGGCTCACATCAGGAGAGGCCCCACAAGGAGTGTCAGATGACTTACCTGATGCTTACTTGTTTAATTTAGAAGTTGTACCTCAGTGGGCTAAGTCATTGGTGCCAGTTCTCACCCATGGGCCTAAGCATCCAGTAGTAAATACTCAAGATAGAGAGATAGTAAAAGCTCAGAAATATCATATAATGGCAGGGAGTATGTACAAGCATACAGATCAAGGGATATTAGCATGTTGTGTGGAAGAGGAAGAGCACGCAAAATGGTTGCAATTAGCACATGTAGGTGCATTAGAGCAACACTACTCGAAACAAAGAACCTTACAGACATTGAGGAGACTTGGAGTACACTAGCCTACTATGGAAGCAGATGTTCATAGGATGTGCAAGGAATGTCCAATTTGCCGCACTAAGCCACCAGTGGAACATGCCACTCTTTATTGTGTGTCTTTAGTGCCAGATTGGAGCGAGTCATTAGTGGTCTTTCTGAGGACGAAAACATTCCCTCAAGAAATGACTCTTGTTGGACAAAGGAGCTTAGAACAAGAGGCACTAGACTATGCTCTCATTGGAGATAATCTATACAGACGAGGAAAAGATGGGTATCTTAGATTATGTGTACATGAAAGCGAGTATCTTAAGATCTTGGAAACTGCTCACCAAGATGTAGCAGGAGGACATTTTGGACCATATCGGGTGATTAAAGCAATCCTTTTTGCAGGCTTTTGGTGGCCCACCCTTCACATGGATGCACATACCTATGTGAAGAGGTGTGAGGTTTGTCAGCGAACCCAGTATCCCATACGCAAGGATGAGATGCCATTGAAGCCTATGATGGGTGGACGTGCATTCTCTAAGTGGGGAATAGACTTTGTCGGTCCTATTAATCCCCCCGCTAAGGGTTCACATGTTGAGTATATCATTGTGGCCACAGACTATCTCACTAAGTGGGTAGAAGTGAAAGCCACTACGAAGAATGATGCTCAAACAACAACAAAGTTCTTATTTGAAAATGTGTTCACTAGATACAGATTGCCAATAGAATTAGTAAGTGATAGAGGCACACACTTCTAATGAAGTCATAGAAAACCTTCTCCAAGAATTCTTGGTGATACATAAGAAGTCTGGTCCCTATCATCCACAAGGTAATGGTCAGGCTGAGAGCACAAATAAGATCTTATGGAATGTGCTGACTAAATTGGTGAATAACAAACGCTCTGATTGGGACAAATAGCTACATCACGCTGTTTGGGCATATCGAGTTGCCTATAAAACGGTACTCCAAGCCACACCCTTTCAGATGGTGTTTGGCCAAAATGCAGTGCTACCATTGGATTTTTTGATATCTACGTTAAAGATAGCCATGTGCGAGGCTTCAAGTGAACTTGCCCATAAAATAGTTGATCGACGACCTTTTGTGACCCTAGAAGTAGGACAAGGAGAGAGTGCAAGGACCATGAGAGCTTTGATTGATTCAAGAGCGGCCACTAGTGCAGTTCGGCTTTCTTATTGCCAACAATTGCAATTGGAGGTAAAACCCCTAGAAGCATATCTGATAGGGTTAGGAGGTGTTGAAACTCCTTGCATGGGAGAGGTGGAACTTGCCCTCTACATTCAAGAGGTCCTCATGCCAACAAAAGTACTAGTATGTGAAGACGAGGATCTTACCGAACCTCTCGTCTTGGGCCAAGACTGGATCTATGATCATGCAGTCAACCTCAACCTAAGAAGTGGACTTCTTCAGGCTTGGGTAGGCCAAAGCAGCCTTACGATTGAATTAGAAAATCAAGCACCCAAACCATTAGAACAGGCACCAACTCCTGGTCCCTCCAGGAACCCACATGAAGATAATGTTATTCTTGTCCAAAGTTCTATGGTGCAGAGGATTGTCACTCTTGCCAAAGGTACAGAAGTCAAGGAGGAACTCCCATCTGTTCTAGAGAAGAATCTAAAGGGGAAGGCTCAGCAACACCCAACACTGAGGAGACCGATGAACAAGAAGCATGAGCACCGACTTCGGCAGTATGAAGTGCCTCGTGGCATGAAACATATATGGATACGCAAGGGGGAAAAAATCACGGCCCCAAAGACAGGGTCTCAAAAGAGCATCAAGCAAGCCACACTGTCAAGGACTAAAACGAAGGAGATCTCTCATCAACACTCTAGGCATACCATGTCTATTTGGGTCCCTAAGCGGTCAATGAAGGCTAGCCCGAATTCTAGACAGATATTGGTGCCCAAGGCCTGTTTACGTGCCCAAATAGCTCCAACTCTAGTCACTAGCATCATTCAACACTCACAAATCCTCTTGGCAAACAACTCAGGGACTTTACTTACATCCCACACTAACACGCACTCGGTCAAACCTAGGAATGTCTGGAAATGGGTACCCAAAAGGTCCCAATGCCATCACAATCTAGCTCATAAATCTTTACCTGTCATTAGCTCTAAGAACTACGAATCCTCCATTAAAGTTTGGCGAACTAAACCCTGTATCAAACCCCCTGACCCAATTGTGTAAATCCATCCACTCTGATGAAGGTGCATTCTGAGTCCATTGCATAACCAAGAATGCATCTAGGATGACACTAACCTCTAATCACCACTCACATCTATCACAAACACTTCACCTCTAACCACTAACCATCTGGATTGTCATGTTAGTATTGTGGAGGGAACACCATTACATCCTGTTTCCTATGCAACACTAATGTGCCTTCTTCTTCTAGCAGATAAGCATCAGAAGTATCATGGCAGCAGTAGCAGGAACAAGCTCCCAGGTGGGCACTAGTACTCAAAGCAATTGGGATACCATGCCTGTGGAAGCTCCACTGACAGCAAGGCCTGAAGAGCTTTTGAATGTGAGAAGAATTCCTATGTCAGATCCACCAAATGGCCTAACAGAAAGAGTAAAGGGGCATTCTCACTGGTTCAATGAGATGCCAGGAGACTTGGGAGATGCGGACCACATCTGGGAGTCAAAGTTGGAATTCGGAGGAGTCTGGTGGACATTTCAATTCTTCTCGAGAGAATTTGAAACATTACAGAATGCAGCCCCTCTTTAGGATATTTGGCTAAAAGCGGGATTGCAAGATTATTTCAGTGCAGCTTTGCCTAGACCTGATTTTCTTAGGTGCTACTACTTGATTGCCACACTGAAGGCGACAGGAGATAAAGATCATTCAGGCACATTCTTGGTGCCCTCTCTATCAAACCAGGAGGAAATGAAGAAGTTTGAATTGAATATTACTTTAATCAGGGAAGCCCTTCAGATGTATGGCACCCATGTACCTTCCAATCGAGACCCTTTGATACCGGAGTCTATGAAGAACATCAAGAAGTTGAAGGAAATGTGTGCTCTCACCCCCAACATCACCATACCATTACAGACGTGCCTTCAACACTTCGCATTTCCGGCGCAAGACCGGTTCACCCAGCCTCATAAGAAGATATGGTATGGATTATACCTAGCAGAGACTGGGAGCTTACCAATTAAAATGCCCGTGTGGATCCTGGACCAGTTATATGAAGCAGGCAAGCGAGGAGTGCGGAAGCCTACTTTAAATGGTTGTTGTGCCATTACAAGAATTATCTACAGATGCCTTGCCTATGATGTACCGATCGCAAGGGCCCTTAAGTACTCACAACTGGAATTCTTCAAGGGGCGGAAGTCAGGGGTGCAACCCGCAAAAAGAATGCGTGGTTTGCTTTCACATTGGGAAGAGTACATTGGGAGGATGAGGCACAAAGCACGAAGAGTACATTGGGAGGATGAGGCACGAAGAGTACATTGGGAGGATGAGGCACAATGCACGCAGGCAGGAGGCACTCATGAACAAGTGGAGAT
>CM035423.1:31181720-31184220 GCA_020310875.1 Ceratopteris richardii
TTCCATATATTTCCCACCAAGTGTATAGGACCCAAGTAATGTGTTCCATGTTATTATGCTCCTCAAAAGCATTTATTTAGACACATTTCTAACCTCATCCAAGCATGCACATTTCTAACCTCATTGGGTATATTCCAAAAGATCCAAACTACATCAAATAATTTAAACCATTTACCTTACATGTTGACTAATGTTGTCTATATTATTTGATTCCTCTCTAGCCCAATCTACACAACTACAGAGTGTATCTCCTTCCCTTCATCAAGTGTTGATATGCTACTCCATGCATCAAGTGCAAGAATGTATGTTATTTTATCAAGTTGCATACTGTGTGGGAGGGTTGGATAAAAAAGATATAATGCCATCTTTCCTTGTTCCCTATGTGAAAAGCAAGAAATCATTGCTATCAATGCAATGGTATCAATGTAGGTAATTGTTTTGAAGACACGAAAAGATTCTTCTATGAGTTCAAATTCGTCATAGAGATTTATAATGGCTATTCCAACCATAGGTTCATGTGTGATGCTCATGTTGATAGTATGAACACGAAAAATATTTATCACATGGACGGATCTCAAAGGTGAGCACACATGGATGATAAAAATAAATGTGAAGTTATGAGGAAAAACACTTTCAATTTGCATATGAAAAAATAGAATAGAGCATGGAGGCAATATTTGGTCAGTCAAAAAGATGAAGCAATCGTATCATTTCATGAAACAAAGTATCAATGGGGCATTTTGTCAAAGATTGATCTAGTATATACAACCATATTGGCTAACCAATTTTATGGGTGTGTTCCAAGAGCAAACACCTAGATGAGGGATCCAATCAAGAAGATTCTATACATTTGCTAAACTCACATGCTATCCTTATGCATGGACTAGCAAAGTCACTATTCCATGAGAAGATATTGGAAGCTTCTAGGCAATCAAACATAAATCGGGCATCATGTAAACTTCCACAACCATCATACAAGCCAATCAAACAATTTCCATGTAGGATATTCAACTCAAATCCAAAGGTGCTGATGAGAATATGCAAAACCTTACCTTCACTAAATGATTTATTCTTACTATGGAACTACAACAAAGACACTATATTCAAATATTCCTCAAAGTGGTGCTGATGGGACTGCAAAGAGATAAGCACACCGACCTCTAAAGAATAGAGTTCCCCATGTTGTTGAGAGAGCAACAATGCTCCATATTTTGTCCCTTTGTTGCTTAAATGAATATATCAATCTTGGAGCACTCAGTAGAAAGGGAGCAATCTGTAAGAATATATCAATCTTGGAGCACTCAATAAAGGGAGCAATCTGCAAGAATATATCTATCTTAGAGCACTCAATAGAAAGGGAGCAATCTGTAAGAATCATTGTTAATACCTTCATGAATCCTTTGACTTAAACATGGCTATGTAGTTGTGAAGAGCTACCTTCATGAATCCTTCGACTTCAACATGGCTATGTAGTTGTGAAGAGCTACTCGAGCCCTATGTGCAACGTCTTGCATGCACATTCGAAATTATATTGAATGCCGCATGCCACAACCCATGACCATGTTCATCACAATTCACGAAGTTTTAACTTATAAGTTGTAAATTGTAAATATAATTTTACAATTTACAAATTACATTATATATACTGGGTAGTGGGGCCTAACCCATGGCATATTACGTTGACCAATGGTATCTGAGGATTTGTAATATATTATACATATATATTATAATTTAAATTACTATATTATATATCATAAGTATAAATATCTTCTTGCTTCCTTTAAGAAAAATAATAAAGAGAAAGGGAACATTTTAGGATTGCTATTTGGAGTATTTAACAAGGAGCATTTGAAATCTCCAACCGGCACAAATATAAACTGAGGCAATATTTTCCGGAACTATGCTTTCCAGGACTTGAATATTTACATATGTATTCATGGAGGTGTATACACATGAGTAAATGAATGCATGCATTGTGATGCGAATTTGACTGTCTGACATTGAATTTATCGTATAAACTCTACAGGAAAAGTGCTCTCTCTCTCTCTCTCTCTCTCTCTCTCTCTCTCTCTCTCTCTGCACGCATAAGAGTGCTCACAAGTGCGTGCACGCGGAGAGGATAAAACTTAACAGGTTACGGCATCATGGAGCTAGTAGTAATGGGGATATTGGCTGCAGTGGCTTCCATGGTCTTTTTTGGCTCCTTCGGTAGGTACATTGTTATAGCAGTGTTTTCTGACGTAATAAATTGATGGCAGAGAGAGAGAGAGAGAGAGAGAGAGAGAGAGAGAGAGAGAGAGAGAGAGAGAGAGAGGTCTGTGACAACCTAAAGAAGGGCGTGAGGGCAAGATTGCAACTAACTGCTCGGAATACGACGTTGTTTTTTTCTTCACTGAAGTATACATTTTCCATTGTGACCAAATATCACCCACGCAGACACATCCATCCTATCTTTCAGGTCGTTTTAGATGAGTGCGGCAGTATTTTGTGCAGGTAGCCA
>CM035423.1:31186720-31414220 GCA_020310875.1 Ceratopteris richardii
TTGGGTACCACATCTGGAGCTTCACTCATCCCCTCACTTAGCATTGGACGACGTCCACTTTGTGCTTACCATACATTTATCACACTCACACTCTCATCTCCGATTCCATTAGACCCTCCCTCACCCACTGAGACACATACCACGATACATTTCACACACGAGCTCTCACATGTTTATGCACATCATTTACACACCCGCCTACTCTCCCTCGATCCACTCTCACCTTTGGATACACTTACATCAAAGGTCACCACCCTCCTACGGGACTCAGCTCTCCACAGCTTCCCACACCGCACACATATGCATCCTCCACGCACAGGATCCATGCCCCAGAACCGTTGGTATGATGCAGATTGTCGTGAGCTACGGAAGCACCTACGGATTTTAGAGCATAGGGGAGATATTACACACACACACAGGCACAACGTCGCATGCAGAGCCTTACACGCCGCAAACGACGAGATTGGGAGGAGAGACAGTATTGGGATATTTACCATTTGCTCATGAGTCGAGATAGTGGAGTGGCATGACGACATTTGAGAGAGAGGAGACAGCAGACACCTATCCGAGAGCCGAGCACTTGGCATAGCTATGCACGGAGTCTATACGAGATCCCGGACCAGCCCCCCATTCCAAGATCGAAGAGCTCACGTCCTACTACCTCTGACTTCTTCACACCCACTATGGTGGGACGCGCTATTGCCCGACTACAGCATGGCAGGGCCCATGACCATTTCGGTTTACAGGCAGAGCACCTCATCTATGGAGGCACGACTCTCGCACCGCTCATTGCCCACCTCTTCAACCGTGCATTGGTTGAAGGGTTCCCGGACTCATGGACTGAGCACACCATAGTGCCCATTCATAAGTCAGATGATACTATGGATCCAGCTACATACCGGACGATCATGATTGGCCCTATATTGGCCAAGTTATATGGGGCAGTACTAGAGACAGAGTTGAGTACTCTCGCTGAGAGGAAGGGTATTAGGGCTCCAGGACAGGAAAGTTTCATACGAGATTACTCTACTATTGACCACATCTTCACTCTTCGATGCCTGATAGACCAGGCAAGGGTGAGGAAGAGGAGATTATATTGTTGCTTTGTGGACTTCCGCAAAGCATTTGACACTGTTCCCAGGGACCGACTCTTCAGATGACTACTTGATATCGGAGCTCCAGAGGAGATGATATGGGGGATCTACGTCTTATACGAGAGAGTATCTGGTAGAGTCAGATGCCCATGGGGCTTATCTGATACACTTGCTAGCACTATCGGGGTGAAGCAAGGATGCCCTCTTTCACCCACCCTCTTTGGTCTCTACGTTGATGAGATAGTGGACTTCATACAGCAGCAGGGGGGGATGGCATTGAGGTACGGGGATCCACTGTCCATATTCTTTTTATACGCTGATGATATTGTATTGGTTTCAGAGTCTGCAGAAGGTCTACAACATCATCTACATGGCCTAGATGACTTTTGCAGACAGAGAGGGTTATCTGTGAACCTTGGTAAAACCAAGGTTATGATCTTTCATACATCTGCATAGGTACGGAGACATAGTTTGTTCACAGCAGCAGGTGGACCGATCGAGGTGGTCGGATCATATGTTTACTTGGGAGTGACATTTACAGAAGCATCAGGGGTCTTCTCTATGTCTCAGGCAGCTCGGGACCGCATCACACGTGGGTACGCAGCACTAGCTTTGATGGAGAGACAGTGCCACCAGGCATATTTTCAGGAGCCCCGCACAAAGGGGTGGCTCTTTGACACTTTGGTTACGCCAGCGCTCATGTATGGGGCAGCCATATGGGGGCCGGGATTAGCGACATCAGTATGGACAGCATTAGAGAGGCCACAAATCCTCATGATTGCCAGACTTATCCGCAGCAAGCCTTCGGTACCACATGATATCATTAGAGCAGAGCTCGAAGCACCACCGATGCTAGTTGAGGCGCTTTTCCAGACAGTATGCCTATTACACAGACTTCGGAGCATGGACAGAGAGCGCATTGCTTATCGTGCTTTCCAGGCATCACGTGATATGGCATTAGCAGGCGACACCTCCTCATGGTATGCACAGACACGAGACTGGCTGGCCCACCATGGCTTTGACATAGACAGGCTACCACCACTACAATACGACTCACATGCACCCACCTACTCGCTCTCTCATCAAGAGAGGAATAGGGTCATTCGTCAAGAGATATGGCATACATACATACAGAGGACGTGGGTGAGCCCTAGGGATACATTGCCACCAAAAATGCTCTATTACCGCGAGCATTTTCTACACATATCGGACGCGGGCTTCATCGAGATCCCGAGATACATGGAGACATACCTTCCCCACCATCTCCGAGTAGTCATTGGGCAGCTCCGGGTCTCATCACATCAGCTCGAGATTGAGAGGGGTCGGTCCAGGGGAGTCCCCCGTGAGGAGAGGTGGTGCCCAGTATGCGAGACAGAGGTAGAGAGTGAGGAGCATTTTGTTATCAGATGCCGAGCATACTTAGACCTACGTGCACAGTTCCAGCTAGAGGAGTCACTCCAGTTGTGCATGACTATGGGAGACCAGCGACGCTTGGGATGCTTCCTCATAGCAGCATACGAGAGGCGAGAGCGGTCACTACAGCCCACACATCAGCCACGGGTGAGTACCCAGCAGACCATTACCCAGTTCTTTCAGCGAGCAGAACTACATCAGGGAGGTCCTTCTATAGGGCTCACGCTCCACCAGGCAGCAGCACAGAGCGCACGACGACGACCACGCATGGTAGGATATCATCGACCACGACTATATCAGGAGGATATCTCACGCATCAGGACAGCCTACGACCACATGATGGAGCATAGGCGTACCACCACCCCCTAGGTTGTCTTCCTTCAGGAGGCACTCAGACCACCACCAAAGTTGGCCTATGAGACAAAACATAAGATACATGATGCGGATGTCATCCGGAAGTCACAAAAGTAAATAGAGTCTAGTCTGAAATATGTCTAGTAAAATACTAAGGCTGATGGAGCCTTATCTTTTGGGCTATATCCATGTTATATGCTGAGGGCAATACAATCATGAAGATGCATTTGTCTACTAGCTCCATCTAGTGGAAGTGGAAGGGTGGAGGATGTGATACATAGTTGGAGAAGGTGCTAGAGCTTCCTGTATGAAAGGCTATATATATATATATATATATATATATATATATATATATATATATATATATATATATATATATATATACATAGTTGTTTCTTACGTTTTTCTGACTTCTGACTTCTGATGTTAAGCCGACGTCTGACGGGTACGAAAAAACGTATCTGACGTGACCTAAATTTTTGACAAAACATTATGAATAGATATAGTGCATGCTCATTGCTATGTATAATAGCTATAGACAACAATATCATATTATATATACATAGATATACATAAAATTGCACCTGTGTATAAATATGTTATATGCACGTACAAAGTCAAGACTCCAATGTATTATCATTTATGAACTGTGTACATACTTAAGAGTTTATGTGTGTGTAGATATATGTAAATCCTCACTTAGTCATTGCTCAAGATAAGAGAAGTCACAAAGTGATTAAACATAATGATCCATTGATTCAAAATCTCATAGTCTCATAGATGAATCATCAAACTAAATACAAAGCTTTATGAAAGGAAAGCTAAAATAGTCGCAAGTTTGTGTGAATATACACTAACTTCTCAATGTTTTTGGGTTTTTATCTGTTTCTTTTTTTTGTATGAATCAATGAGAATGCGCTCCAATTTCTTTCACAAGGGGAAGCACAAGACCCTTGTGAAAGTATCCGGAGAGCTAATTTCTGTAAATTGGGAACACCTGGGCCAAATTGTTCCCACCATCTAATAGCATAATGCATTCTACACTTTTCTCTTACAAGTGCACGTGAAAATTCCCTTGACATAGATTTGAATGCATCCAACTCATCACATAACACACCTTGCTTGACAACATCACCATGTGTGTAGTGCTCTATGACATCCATCCAACCATGATACACTTCTGTGTCCATATGTGGAGCCTTCTCCCTCCAAATAGGATGAAGAACAAATCCAGCAACATGTAGGGGGAAATGTAACATGCCCCATCTCGCAATGCATAGATTTTTCACTTCCTCAAGTCTTGTGGAATCAATACTTTCTAGGCTGAAATTTTCTCAATCATCTTATCTGTAAGCTCATAAATAAGGCCCATTGTGGACCCTTCTCTATCTGCCGAGCGCAATATTTTCAAAATAGGACACATATATTAACTATCTCTCTTGCATTTCGCCAAAAAAAAGCACTCAAGACAATTGCAGATATCTCTTCAGCCTTTTGGGTTTTAGCAACCTTTTTTCTTGTATATTCCACTGATACCATCATAGAGCGTAACCCATTATACACATGCTCATCAAGAAGGTTTGCAAGCATAATGAACATGTAAGCAAACCATGTTTGTGCAAGTTTTATCAAGTCCTTCTTGCTGAATTTTCTAAATAGAGCCAAAACAGTTGGCTTCATAGTCACAAATGTCACAATCTTTAGAGCATTATCTATTGCTGGCTTGACCCATGCAAGTTTTACAATATCTTCAAACAACATATCTAAGCAATGGCATGTACATCTTGTGTAGAAAATATGTGGCCATTGTTTCTCTACCAAATATCCAGCTCTCACACAATTTGAAGCATTGTCCATGCATACTTGCACAACATTGTCAGGCCAAACATCCAATATAGCATCTTTAAGTATCTCAAAGATGTATTCTCCTGACTTCACCTCACATGAAGTATCCACAGATCTTAAGAACATAGTGCCATAGATGCAAGACACCATAACATTGATGATGGGGTCTATTTCTTGTATCAAACCAGCCATCACACACAATTGTACAACCAAAAGTATTCCATTTTTCTCTAATCTTCAAGAGGTCATCTTCAATGCATTTGACTTCTGTGTGCAACTCTTTCTCTCTCAATCTTTGGTGGGAGGGAGGCTTGAAAGAAGGCCCTACCCTCTCAACTGCATGAAGCATTTGGATAAAGTAAGGACTCCTTACTTTCCAAAAAGGGATATCCTCTGCAAAGAAGAAGGACGAAGAGCCTTGTATGCATCATCTCTAACTTGATCATCCCAAACTCTGTCCAATGTTCCCTTCACTTCTCTTGGCCTTTTAGAAACATGGCCACTAGAACTGTCTGCAAGTTCCCCAATGCTTTCCACATTTCCAAATACATGGGATTCTTCTTGAGATTGCTCTGATGATGGTACTTTACCGTGTATTCTTCTACATGTATCTTTGACATCTTGAGGTACATTGTCACACTTTCCTATACCAAAGCCCCTTAGGCCAAGTATATGCGCCCTTATGCGGTCTGCTCCTCCGTCCCATAAATGAGCACAAAACTTACATTTGACTGTCCAATTCCCTTTTGGTAAAGACTTCACTTTGTCCACAAATTCCCATTCTCCTCCTCCCTTGCGAGGCATCTACATAACACCCAAAAATTATATCCAATTAGATTTTATTTAATGTGCTAACTCTGTCCTAACTCCTAATTTCTAAGGCATAAGACTTAACTTTTAAACACTCTCAAAATGTGCATTATGGACAAATTATAATGGCTAGAGAACATGAGGATTTATCATATATGATATACCTTGATGGTATTTGAAATCGGGCTTGGACAGTGGACCAATCGAAAGCTGAAGGGATGCTGGACGACGGACAGTGGGCTCCGAGCGGCACCTGGACAATGGCGGACTCTAGACAGAGGCTAATGAAGATTGGAGGTGGGAGCCTTGAGGGCGTGAGGGTAGACTCGTAGACTTGTCACCTCGCTGCTTTGTTGTCCTCAGTTTAAGGTAGACTGTATGCATACCTCACCTCGCTTCTCTGTTGTCCCTGCAAACAAATGCACACACACCGAAAACAGATAAAGCACTTTAAACCCCCAAATTATTTTCTCTGCAGCACTCGCATCAGGAAAACGTTCCTAACGCTTCCATTACTGACGTTGTATCTGACGTCGGGAAAAAGTTGCCTGACGCATCATGTTACAACATTGATGAAAGCTATAAGACCTTCTCTCATCACAGCTACTCGCTTCGAAGTCGCCTCACGATATCGGGCTTGAATCTCCTCTATCTCGTGATGGTAGGTAGAGAGAGAGAGAGAGAGAGAGAGAGAGAGAGAGAGAGAGAGAGAGAGAGAGAGAGAGAGAGAGAGAGAGAGAGAGAGAGAGAGAGAGAGAGAGAGAGAGAGAGAGAGAGAGAGAGAGAGAGAGAGAGAGAGAGAGAGAGAGAGAGAGAGAGAGAGAGAAAGACTTTTTAACGTCTATTAGAGGCCACAATCGGCCTATGAGACAAAACATATACATCCGTATGATCCAATCCACTGTGATCCCAAAAGGAAAATAAAGTGTGAGTACCGCAAATGGGTATAAAAGGAGTGGATAGTAACTGGCATCAAGGGTGTAGGGGGGGGGGGGGGGAGAGAGAGAGAGAGAGAGAGAGAGAGAGAGAGAGAGAGAGAGAGAGAGAGAGAGAGAGAGAGAGAGAGAGAGAGAGAGAGAGAGAGAGAGAGAGAGAGAGAGAGAGAGAGAGAGAGAGAGAGAGAGAGAGAGAGAGAGAGAGAGTGAGAGAGAGAGAGAGGGGAGGCGGTGGGGGTTTCTTAGGGTTAGGGATTAGGGTTGGGTTTTGGAGTTAGGGTTAGGGTTTTGGGTTAGGGTTAGGGTTAGGGTTAGGATTGCACTTAAGGTTGGATCGAGTAGGGGTGTGGTTTAGGGTAGGTGGGCAGAGGTCGAAGAGAATATGGTGGCACATTAAGGGGCATGGTCGACGAGGGCAGAGGTCCACGAGTTCAAGGTTAAGGGTTTGAGCATCAGAGCATCTGAGCAGAGCTTCCATTGGGTTCCATATCCCGTACAAGTCAGAGGGCAGGCAGGCGGGCCGAGGCAGAAGCTTGACGGGATGAAACAGACGGGTTAGGGTTGTGCAGGTCGTCAGCAGCTCGGCGGGACAGGTCCGCCCGCAGCAGCTGGCGGGAGAGAGCGCGAGAGAGGCGGGGCAGGTCGTCAGAAGCTTGGCGGGACAGGTCTGCAGCAGAGGTCGACGAGTTCAGCAGCGCAGCAGAGGTGAGAGAGAGAGAGAGAGAGAGAGAGAGAGAGAGAGAGAGAGAGAGAGAGAGAGAGAGAGAGAGAGAGAGAGAGAGAGAGAGAGAGAGAGAGAGAGAGAGAGAGAGAGAGAGAGAGAGAGAGAGAGAGAGAGAGAGAGAGAGAGAGAGAGAGAAAGAAAGAAGAAAGAAAGAAAGTGTTTTTACGTCTATTAGGAGGCCGAACTCGGCCTATGAGACAAATCGATGTACATGGGTGTATCTTCTGTCAATCAGAAAAGATAAAAGTGCTGAAAAGAAACTGGTTAAGCTGATATAGATCTCCGTAGTATGCATGTGGGGATACCCATGAAAGTGGTGGGGGGTGTATGGAGTGCGATATCTATGATAGTCTATATGCAAAAGGGTAGTACAACAACCATGAGAATGCATCTAAAACGACTAACTAGCTCCATCCTGTGCTAGTGGGTGGGATGTAATATGTGATACATAGGTGGAGGTGGAGTCAGGGCCACCCTGATGGCTGCAACGGGATCGGCCATCATCTGGGATCGTCTCTCCTCCATGGCGCGATGGTCACAAGCCTGGATCTCCGCAATCTGGTGTCGGTGAAGTCTCGGGGCCCGATATCCTATAGCACGGGGTCGTCTCCTAGCTCGAGATATCTGAGCCTGCTGAAGAGTCACCCCGCTCGGTATGTGGGCTGAGGGGGGGAGGGCTGCAGCACGTCGTGGAATAAAGAAGTCAGTGAGCTGACTCTGTCTCCCTCCTGTATGGAGTGCTACAGTAGGCTGGAGTAGGGAATCTCTGTGACTCTGTATCTCTAGTAAGAATCGCCCGAACTGTCGCTGGTCTCTAGAGTCCATGATCTCTCGGAGGGTGGGCTGCCCTGCAAACAGAGTCTCGTATCTGCCTCTGATGCCATCATATGCGCTACATCTGCATACAAAGTGCTCCTCATCCTCCATCTCTACTCTGCATACTCTGCATATCCGCTCCTCTCTGGGAATGTCTGCGGCTCTGCCCGTCTCAATCTCGAGTCGGTGTGATGAGACTCTCAGCTGGCCAATCGCTACCCTCAAGCTATGAGGCATGTGAGTATCCATGTAGCGTGGTCGCTGGATGAAACCGTCAGCTAGTATGTCTATGAACTGGTCTCGATAGTGCGATAGTCTCGATCCCATGTGTGGTGTGTGCCATGTCTGACTAATGTAGAGCTGCCAGAGATCCTGTCTGAGCACAACATTCCTCTCACGACGAGAGAGGTGGATGTGAGGTGAGTCTGGGTCATACTGAAAAGGCGGCAATCTGTCCATATCAAGTCCATGACTATCAAACCAGACTCTAACCTGAGTGTACCAAGCTCTCTCATATCCTAACTCTGATATCTGTATAGATGCCTCAAGAGCTCTGTGTGTGAGTCTATCTGTAGGGAGGTCCCTAATCCTCTGAATAAAGCCGATAGTCTGGAATAGTGCCTCTACTGCCATGGGTGGTGCAGCTAGCTCTGCCCTGATGATGTCATGTGGCACCGACTGTTTCCCACGAAATAATCGCGAGATCATACGTACCTGTGGCCTCTCGATCGCACTCCACTGGGTGACTGTGAGACCTGGGGCCCAAACCGTCGCAGCATACATCATAGCTGGTCTGACCAGTGTGTCAAATAGCCAGCCCTTCGTGCGGGGCTCCTGGAAGTGTGCTTGGTGACATCTCCGCTCTAACATGGCTAAAGCTGCATATCCACGTGTGAGTCTATCGGTGGCTGCCTGTCTCATGCTGAAGGGGCCAGGCAAGCTCGTGAATGTGACTCCGAGATAGACATAGGAAGTGACCACCTCAATCTGTCCACCACCAGCTCTGAATCCTGCTCCATTCCTCACCATGGGGGAGGTGTGGAAGATCATGACCTTGGTCTTGCCAAGGTTTACTGTCAAGCCCCTCTGTGTACAAAACTCATCCAGGGCCTCAAGGTGGCGCTGTAATCCCTCGGGTGACTCTGAAATCAAGACAATGTCATCGGCATATAATAAAATGTGGACATGTGTACCTGCGAGGTTTGCACCCTCTCCTCCAGCTCGGAGAATGTAGTCCTCAATCTCGTCAATGTAGAGACCAAATAGAGTGGGAGAGAGTGGGCAGCCTTGCTTAACACCGATGGTGCTAGCAATGGCCTCAGACATACCTCCTGGACACCGTACCCTCCCAGTCACCTGCTCATAGAGTGCATAGATGGCCCAAATCATCCCTGATGGTACTCCCAAGCTCTGGAGGCGTTGGAAGAGCCTCTCTCGCGGCACTGTATCAAAAGCTTTGCGGAAGTCCACAAAGCAGCAATATAGCCTCTTCTTCCGCACCCTTGCCCCATCAATGAGGCAGCGCAGAATGAAGATGTGATCAATAGTAGAGAAAGCTCGTCGAAAACCTGCCTGGCCTCGTGCTCGTAGCCCCTCAGTCTCTGCATATGAACTGAGCTCTGCCTCAAGTATG
Source organism: Ceratopteris richardii (assembly GCA_020310875.1). NCBI lineage: Eukaryota > Viridiplantae > Streptophyta > Polypodiopsida > Polypodiales > Pteridaceae > Ceratopteris > Ceratopteris richardii. The sequence continues at coordinate 31,196,345 of CM035423.1, forward strand.
GCACCGTATAGTTTGGCCATGGTGTGGCCAATCATGATGGTCCTGTAGTTCCCTGGATCCAGGGTGTCGCCAGATTTGTGGATAGGCACAATGGTGTGCCTAGTCCACTCCTCTGGGAAGCCCTCTCCTATAGCCCGGTTGAAGACATGTGCAATCAACGGGGCTATAGTGGAGGCTGCATATATGAGATGCTCGCTCTGCAATCCTGCGTGGTCTGTCGAACGTCCATGTCGAAGTCGTCGTATGGCCCTCCAAAGGCCAAAATTGGCCTATGAGACAAAGCCATGTACAAGTGTAGTCATCTCTATGTAGAAATAAAAAGAAAAGTGATCACTACGATTGACTTTGTAAATCCAACAAAAAAGGTGGAATGGGGGGGTATGTGGTAAGTGGGGGAGAGATAGTAAGGATAGTGCAATGTGGGATGCGTAGGGAGTGTGGCTCTGGCTCTATAGATAATGGCCACCGACATCAGATGGGGTGAGTGAAAGTTTATATAACCTAGCTATTGATGATGGGGTTGGGTGGAGTATGTGGTACATCGGCGGCACCCACTGTAAAGTGGCTATCCATGAGATAATGGCACACCTATGCTCCATATGTGGTCATGGGCTATCCTGACTCGTGATGTAGTTGTGGTCGTTGGTATCTAGCCACACGTGGTAGGCACTTCCCTCTCAGTGTCTCCGTGTTGAAGTGTAAGCCTTGTGCCTCTGGGGGAGGGGTTAGTCTAGTGTGGTCTAACCCCCCTAGAAGAATTGTGTAATAGTATGTTTGGTACTCATCTTTGTTGGATGTATGGGCTGTAGTGTTTGTGCCCTTCTCTCATATTCTGTAGTGAGGAAACGCCCTAATCTCCATTTGTCTCCTTTGGTCATGCATCGTTGGAGTGATCCCTCTATCTAAAACTTTGCTCGTAGGTCTGAATATGCTCGACATATGGTGACTAGGTGCTCCTTGCATGCTATCTCTGTGTGGCATACGGGGCACCACCGCTGCTCATGTGGGACTCCTCTGGCTCGATCTCTCTCTATCTCGAGCTCATGTGAAGAAACTCGAAGCTTCCCAATGCTTAACAAGGCACTCTTCAAGATCGTATGCCTACTACACAGAGTTCGAAGCATGGACAGAGAGCACATTATTTCCAAGGCCTTCCAGGCATCATGACTCACGAGACATGGCTCTAGAAGGGGACATAACCTCATGGCATGTGCAGACACGGGATTGGCTGGCGCACCACGGTTTTGATATAGACAAGCTACCATTAGTACAATATGACACCGAATCCCCCACCTACTCTCTCTCCCACAAGGAGAGGATAGGATCATCCCCAAGGAGGTTCGGCACACATACATACAGAGGATTAAGTGAATTGAAATGAAAACCTAAGAGTGCAGAAAGTGACCTCGTTATGACATTGCATGGAATGACCACATAGTATGATAGAGGACTACAATGATATTGTGTGTGTGGGCTGCAATGGAAGCAACCAAAATGAATAGACCTATGAATGTAGTATGGGGGGAGTGGATGGAGGATCTAATACATGGGTGCCGGATGAAGAATGACATTCTAGGGTGTGGATAGTAGTCTCCACTCCATTGGCTGCACGTGATGTAGTCGGATCCTCAATATCTCATGCTGGTAGAGTATGTGATGAGGCATGCATGTAATGAGGCATCTCAATGAACTGTGGTCTGAAATTTGTAGAAAAAGCTCACAATAATGGAGCTTTTTCATTGGTAGTGTCTCACCGGGTAGTATCCACGTCCTCTGTATGTAAGTGTGCCATTGCTTCTTTCATATGATCCTATTTCTCTCATGCAAAGAGAGTGAATATGTGGGAGCATGTGTATCATACTTAAGTGATGGTAGTCGGTCCATGTCAAATGCATAGTAGGCCAACCAATCTCTAGTCTAGGCATACCAACATGAAGTATCTCCTTCCAAGGCAAGATCTCGTGATGCTTGAAAGGCCTTGTATGCGGTTATCCATATCTTTGAGTCTATGGAGCAAACATACTGCTTGGAACAAAGCCTCTACTAGGAGTGGGGGTGTAGCCAGCTCTGCTCTAATGATGTTATGTGGTACTAATGGCTTGCTATGTATTAGCCTAGAAATCATGAGTACCTTGTATCTCTCCACTAATGTCCATATATGGTCTTCAAGTCCTTGCCCCCAAATGGATGATCCATTCATCAGTGAGGGTGTGACTAGTGTATCAAATAGCCAATCCTTCATGCGAGACTCTTGAAAGTGTGCCTGATGACATTGCCTCTTTGTCAATGCTAATGTTGTGTATCCCAATCACGGGCTGCTTGGACCATAGAGAATGTACCTGACATAGCTTCGAAAGTCACCCCATGATAAACACATGAACCAATGATTTCTATATGTCCACCAACAACAGTGAATACACTCTATCTCTGTTTATGTCTTGATGTGCCAAAAATAAGTACCTTCGTTTTACTAAGGCTCACCGAAAGTTCTCTTTGTAAGCAAAAATCATCTACCGCAGGTGGGTGGCTATGTAATCCTTAAGCTTACTCTGAACTCGGGACAAAGTCATCAACATATAACAAAATGTGTACAGTGGCTACCCTCAACTCCACTCATGAACCGCCACATTGTTACTTAAAATCTACAATCTCATCAATGTATATCCTAAATAAAGTAGGGGATAATGGGCACCCTTGTTTCACTTCTATAGTGCTAACAAGGGGTTGGAAAGCCCTCCTTGCCATCTGACCCATAGTGAGAGCCAACGAGGCCCAAAACGTGGCCAGGGACTTGCATCCTTGTAGTCCCATACACAAAAAAAGGGGTCGGGGACGGGACTCATCTCGGCCAAGCATACCCGACATGAGACGCGTCCTGGATTGTTCGGGATGCCTCGAGCCCCATCCCCTGTTTGGGTAGGCCTTGCGGGATGGTCCATCCCTAAAATTCTTTTTGTTTTCAATTTTTAAAGCCAAAAACAAAAAGAACCAGAGAGAATGTAACATGTATTATATGCCATAAATCATGGTAATTGAATTCAGATTCTTGAAAATCAATATTATGAAATTAATCCTTCATGAAAGTATAAAGATCATAAATGTCAAAGTTGAAAGACTCAATGAATGTAGTATGTGCAACACCATACTTTATGATGTCCATTTTATATTCTTATTGTTTTTTCTCTCTACTATCCGATGTCCCCCCTTCTCTCCCTCTTTGAGCTTCACACCACCCCCACCCCCCCTCCCCCCCTCGCCGCCCCCTCCTGTTTCCGGACCCCCATCCCGGGCCCAGTTCCAGGGCCCCCCTCATAAGCCATTCCCATCCTCATCCCGAAATCCGTTCCCTGTCCTAGGTAACTATGATCTGACCCTACTAGATATCCGCTCATATAAAGCATAGGTCCCCCATAGCAAGTCATCCGTAACCCCAAGTTCAAGTAGCTGTATGAAGAGGCTCTCTCTAGGTACTGTTTCAAATCTTTGTGAAACTCTACAAAGATGCAATGTAGTCTCATGTTCCTCACCCATGCCTGATCTATCATACATCTCACAGTAAATATGTGTGGAAGAGGCATGTCGAAAGAAAGCCTGTGCTCGAAAGCTCGCTTGCTCAACAAGAGTGAAGATCTCCTCCTTGAGTATCGCTCCATAGACGTTGACCAATATGGGGCCAATCATGATAGTCTGGTAAGTGCTAGGATCCCTCATACCCCCATACTTGTGACTAGGCACAATAGTGTGCTTTATCCATAAGACTGGGAACCCCTCAACCAATGCTCGATTGAAGAGGTGTGTAATGTGCGGTGCCAATATCTTCGCGCTCGGTTGAAGAGGTGTGTAATGTGCGGTGCCAATATCTCCGCGCCATATATAAGATGCTTGACCTATAAGTTGAACTTGTCGCTGGCTCTCCCATGTTGTAGATGTGAGATAGCTCTTCTCACCTTCTTCTGTGTGAAGAAAGTGGAAATAAACGGATGTGAGCTATGAGGTGTAGGTATCGGTGATTGATGTGGTATTTGATATAAAGTCTCTGCATAGTGATTCCATTTAACAGGATCTTGGATGGGGGTGAGTTGTCTCCTCTCGTGTAAATGACGCCATGCGATTGAACAATCCTTGCTCATAAGTAAGTGATGTATGTCCCAATATTGGTGCTCCTCCTACTCCCTCCATTTATCGCGGATAAGCGATTGCATGCGACACTATGCCTATCTGTGTGTAATCTCTCCCAAAGCATCAACAACTTTGAGGCATCATTGTAGCTCGTGACACTCCTCATCATACCAACAGTTTTGAGGCATTGTACAAGTGCGTGGAGGAAAGGTATGTGTATGGTGGGAAAAGCTCTGTATAGCTGAGTCGTGCAAAATAGATGTCATCTGTGAGGTGAGTGTATCAAGAGGATCATGTGGATCGAGTGAGAGTAGCTTTGAGCAAAGATGGCGTGCGTAGACATGTGAAAGCTCATGTATAAAATGTATGGTGGTATGTAGATGCCGAGGTGGTGGGGGATCCGGTGATAAAGAAGAGAAGAGTAAAGCTAAGATATGTCTGGTTTGCACCTACTGGGCGTCGACCAATGACATGAGAAGGGATGAGAGAGACTCCATGGAGATCCAAGCATATAATCCACAATGCTTTGTCCATCACCATTTGGGAAACAAGTAAATGTGCTAGATCCTCGCCACCGATGAATCTTGTTATAAATAATGAGGTGGTGGCTACTACCGAACTCAATGGCCCATACCTAGTTGTATCTTGACTTGTATCAAATGATAATTTGCGAGTCCCAAGCTCATGTGAGTCTAAGTTTTGCATGATATCAGGCTTCTCCATATCATATAGCTTACATTGTCGAGACTCTATACGAGCATTGAAGACCTCCAAGCGGAAGGCCTCACCTAACGTAAAGTAATGAACTATGTCTTCTAAAAAGAAACGCATTGCTCTGTCTCTTTCTTCGTTAGAAAAATGGCGAAGTTGGCAAATAGTGGCGTTTTCTCTTTCTCTCAGAGAGAAACCAAGCTCGTCCGCTTCTATCTCCACCTTTGGTTGCTCCATAGGACCAATTGCCAACAACCTCCATAGTGCATCAGACTTCAGTAAAGCCATATAGGGTATTTCTCCTTCTCGCTATCTCTCTCTCTCTCAGAGATGGTATTGTGCTAAAGATTCAAGCCCGAAGGCAATGAATGTATGCTTAGAGGAGGTGCATGCTTTATTTCTGATGCAAGCAATGGCGACAACTACCTTGTCTAGCTCCCAAGTCTGAAGAAGGGCTAAGCGAGAATAGAGAGGTTGCTATGGGTACTGAGATCAAGGAAATACGACTTTTGTAGAGATCGCTTCCTTCTCGTCTTTGATTCTCTTAGCTAGAGTTTGCTTTCTTCACCATGACGCAGGTATATCGAGGCTTAGGTGTGAAGTGAAGACAACGGAGATCATGTTGTACGGTGGAGGGTTGTATAGCGGAGGGACTTCAACTGCGGTGGTGTCAGCGAACTTCAGTGCTACTGGTTTGCTACACTTGTCAAGAGAGCATCGTGTTGCTCAGCTCATAAAAAATGCACAAGATCAGCAAGCTTGCGCGTGTCGAAAGTTGTGCACCACCTTCTCTCTATCTGTAAGCGTGCACCTTCTTCCCCTCACCGCCACTTTAGCAACAGTGCTTCGGCTATGGTAAGTCTGGCAAACGCTAAAGAACCACAATGGATTGCAGGCAGAGAACAACCACTCGAAAAAAATTGAGTGAATTGTGTATGTTCTCAAAAGAAATTGAGTGAATAATGTATGAAACGTAGAAGTGCTACTCATAGGAATGTGGAGGCAACCGATATTGATCCTCTTGTGGTTCACATACTGAGAGAGATGGAGCATAATGGGAGCAATGGCATAGACAGACTATTGATAGGATTATGTCTTCCTTCTAATAGAATGAGCATTTCACGTAGGTGATGGAAAGCAATGATCAATCATTGAAACACATGACATTACTTAGAGATACATTGGTTCGTCGAAGAAAATATCCACTAGAATGAGCTGTAGTGTATATGAACATTGCAATCAATTAAAATGCCATCAACACCATATCTAAAGTGTTTATAAACACTTTAATGACTTGAAATTGACCATGGATTCCACACTATGACCATAAAAAATGGAATAAACCTTCAAATGTTGCCACAAAGAGGGAGGGAGGGGGGGAAAAATGATGAAAAGGTGGGAAAATGGAAGAAAAGGAGTGGGAGGGTGCGCAAATTGGCACAATATTGATAGCCAAAATGCTCTTCACGCATTAAATTGATGGCTAAAGGTTCCTCTCTATAAGGAAGAAACACTACCACCAGAATAAGCCCTTCACTTTCGGAAGTGATAGAAACTCAGTTCGTTGACTTTGATTGAGATCTTGATTTAAAAAGACTCTTTATTAAAGTCTGCACCTACTCTAGGGCACTGATGACGTGAGTAGGGATGTCATAGCTATTTGTCCAAGCTATGCATAATAAAGTTTAATTCTGATACGTCTTGTTTAGGACAGACATAGAAGTTGACGATGCACTATTTGTTTTGTTTTGTTTTTGTTTAATTTGTATATATATATATATATATATATATATATATATATATATATTTATTTATTTATGTAATTATTATTATTTTTTTCTTTTTTGATTTTATTTTTTTAAATTATTGATTCATTTATTTAATTTATTTTTATTTTTATATATTTTTTATTTTTATTTTATTTTTATTTATTATTTTTTAAACTTATTATTATTATCATTATTTTTCAAATTTCATTAATTATTTGTGTGTGTGTGTGTCTCAGTTCATATTGATTTTCTTTTTTGCTTGTATTTTTTATGTCTTATATTGATCTTAAGTCTTTTGCTTTTGTTTTGTTTTGTTTTTTTTTTTCCCTCCTCCCAATGTATGTGTTTGTGTTCTATATCTTGAGTTCGCAAGTTTGGATATCTCTCAACTTATGAAGGTATATACCATCACCACCAAATGGAGTACCAAACAAACCACCAAAACCTCTACATAGTGCTTTGATACCATATAGAGAGTACTCTTGGAAATTTAGTAGGCCCATAACTAATATCACAGGTCCATGGTTCCATAGGTCCAGGATCTACAACGTAGAATCCAGCAATCTTCCAATATTGACAAAACATGAACATACCACACTTAATCATACAAATGATGAGACAAAGATAGAGAGAGATTAGACAACATGTGTAAAGTGTTACGCAAGCCATTGCTTACTCACACTATCATATATACAAATGTCAGTTTACAATGTGGGAGTCAAAATCTCAACCACTCTATGTGAACAAAAATAGATGGATGAGTGAATGTATAGAATTTACAAGAATATTCAGATGTAGGAACAGAAATCTGAATATGTATGAGATGTATGACCTGAAAGGTTGTAAAAGAGTGTATATGAGTGACAGAAAGAGGAAAGATCAGTTTGAAACTGATATTCAGCAAACCCTAATCTGATTTTAGGCTATGGAAGACCCTAAATCAGATGTGTATGTGAAAGATCACATACTTACAGAATTAGCATAGTTGCTGCCAGAAATCCTCATACTCATGTGAACACACCTTCTCTAACACCTCATCCGAATGCATGTAGCATGCATGTACTGATTCTCCTTTAGATATGTCGAATAGGACTCCTGATATGGATGCCATTGCCTCCATAAACTCCAAGTAGTACTTGTGTGCATAAAGAGAATATGTACTTGAATTCTTAACATAAGATGCAAATCTTATGTTAAGCTCCATCCAATGTCTTTGAAGTACACCGAAATCTTCATGTAGAAGACAATCTTCAAATACATCATGTAGATGGCTGATTCACACCACCAAGTTGCTGATGGGCAAGTCCTCTCCATAAGCAAGGGTGTGAGCACACTCTTCTCCAAGAAGAACTCCATAGCTGCACCTCAACATGCTCCTAGAATGAAGCATGGCTGCCCATGTGTGCTAGAGCACCACCTCTACTAAGGGACCAAAGCTGGTGTTGCAATTGGTGTGTGATGTCTCAAAGGGACCCCAAAGTGCTTCTTATATAGCCTTCCAAAGCTCTTGCGAAAAACTCACATAATAAAGCTGATTTTCGTTGCCAAAAGCTGGATCGCATATTTTTAGCTTTATTTTAAGTGAGTTTGCTTTATTTTTAAAGTTGCTTTTAGCTAACTTTATAAATAGCTTCTTGACCTTCTTTTTACACTTCTGACTACCTGATGAATGATTTGACAACATTTTTATGATCCTTATGCCGAGAGCTATCATATGAGGTCAAAACCCTAAATCAATAGGAAATTAGGGTTATGGTTTTCTCCCAAATCTGATCTCTGATGACTGAAAGTTATTTACCATTGGAAAGCTCTCTTTAAGCTCTACAAGATAGGTTCATAAAAAATTTACCCATTTTTGTGCCAAAAATGACTAAGTACCGAAATTAGGGTTTTTTGCCTTAAATGGTTTTTGGACTGATGTGACATTGTTTTCCAACAAGTACACGCGTGGAAGCAAAATGAAAAGAAGAGTGTACTCACAAAATGAAAGAGTGTGGGAGACCCAAAGTGAGTAGATCAAAAAATGGGTAATCTCACATGGATTAGAAATAAGTTTGCCAAGAGCCTGAAGTAGGCTCTACATGCTTCTAACCAAGTACAAAGTGGCGGAGAGGCCCTCTTTATATAGAGTTGGAGTCTTCAAAGTACATCATATGTGGAATAATTCCTCCAGAAGGAGAATGAATACACTGGTAGAAGCAAATGGCAAGGTACCCAAATACAACGAGATACAATATAAAAAAATGATATGAAGTGGAGTATCTCTTGGATGCAAAATGGAGATGCACTCATGCGGATACAAATGGAAATGAAGTAGAAGAACTCATGTTGTGAACACCTCTTACCTTTGAAGAGGCCAAGTCTTGTGCAATACACAAATAGGAGTTTGCCATGTAGGAGGAGATGAAAACCTTAAAAAAAAACCACACTTGGGATTTAGTACCTTCACCTAAAGCTAAAGCCATTCTAAACAAACGGGTCCATAAGATCAAGAATGTGGATGGAAACCAAAGTACAAGGCAAGATTGGTAGCCAAAGGATTTACACAAATGGGATAGATTTTGAGGAAGTCTTCTCTCTTGGTGAAGATGTTTATCATATACATTCTGCTTGCAATTGTAGCCGCACAAGACCTCAAGGTAGACCAAATGGATGTAAGAATGACTTTCCTGCATGGACATTTAGAGAAAGAGCTTAACATGCAACAACTGGAAGGATTCGAGGAGCTTGTCAAGAAGGATTATGCATGTAAGCTGAGGAGAAGCTTATGTGGACTCAAGGAAGCACCCAAACAGTGGTATAAAATCTTTGATTCTTTCATCCTTTCACATGGTTTCTAGAGAAGTGAAGCTGGCCATTGCTTCCACGCAAAATTAATGGTAGATAGAAGCTTAATAACCTTAGCATTGCATGTTGAGGACATGCTTTTAGCTGTATTGTTGCATTATCTTAATTGAAGACGCATTTAAAATTAAAAGTTTTGGTGAAGGATCTGGGATCAGCAGAGACCTATTTTGGGTATGCAGATCATAAGGGATAGAGATAGGAAATTACGCTACTGCTTGTAAGATCATGTGGACTTGAAGATATACTTCTAACAGCAACTGATCACAAAAACAGTAGAAGATATATAATCTCTACATGTGTTGATCTTGATAGATCAAAATACAATAGTATTATAGTACCATCAGTAAACATTGAATTCATAGCTAATGTATCATCAAAACTACTGTACAACAAAAAGTAGACATGCTTAGTGTCTGTTGTGCTAAATAGAACTGAATTTAATATATATGATTGATATGCATAACTGATGTACCTTAGTATCTATAGAAATTCATACAGATACAACTGATGATTTGTATAAACTGCCATTCATGTATGCCCCTAAATTTACCAATGGAACTCTTAAAATCAATGATGGCTTGTAAAGTCAAAAAGCAGATATGCTTTACTAAAATTGGCAAAATTTTTGTCTTAAACCACTCCAAAACTGAACTATTCCTATGATTCCTTCTTTATGTTCTAATTTTGGAGGAATACATTAAAAATGACCAAGCTGTCTGTGGGGTGGTCTTCGTTTTCTTCTCTGAATTTTTTGTTTTCTTCTTCTTCTTTTATGAGATGCTTGAAGAAGATTGTGCTTCTTGGGATCTTCAAGAGTACAATTATTAAGACGTGTATAAAGTATTTTAGATCTAATAACTTAGAAGATCTCTTCAAAATATGTGAATTTTTAAGATGAGCTGGAAGATTTGGACAAATTAAATGTCTGGAGGAAACTAAAGATGAGGTTGAATGAAATTCAAAAGGATTTCAAAGTGAATCCAAATTTTTTGACATTAAAAACAAACCGAAGTTCATAGATACTTTCAAAATTTATATACCTCTTGACTATTTTCAGTCCTCATATTGATTCAACAAATGAGATTTTTCTTCACAGAGCTTAAAAATATAATCTGAAACTTCTTTTCGATCATAATATGTCTTTGACTACTGAAAATAACAGCAAGATTTTCCCTCATAAGGGCTAAACGTTTGCCAATATCAGGTGAATACAAAACATTTTTAAGTGTGTAGGAATCTCCATGCATTATTGTAAGTTGAGTTGTACCCAATCTTTGGACCTTACAACTTTGCATATTCAAACAAAAAATGTATTTGCTTGAAGAGCCCATAAAGAAATCAATAAACAAATTTTCATATAGCACAATAATTTCTTCTCCATTATTTTTAGCCTTTTGTTTTTATGTTTATTTGCAGCGGTACCAATGAAGACAACTGCAGTTTTGGATGCCAAAATGGATCCGATTATTTTTCAATCTTACAAATCTTTTGTTTGTTTCATGACATCATGGCTTGTTTTGATATATACGGTATTTTTTCCATTCATTTTGATGTTCTAAAGCTGAATCAGATGTACTTTTGCAAACTCTTTCTCGCTAGCTTTGTTGTTTAAAGCTCAAAAAGGAAATAGTACTCAGCGGTACATTTTAACTCTGCAGCCTTTAAAGTTTACATGGTGGGGGATGGTAGGAGCATTGATATGGGTGATAACTGGCTCTGCTGCAGTCCTCGCAGTTCGATTGGTTGGTATTGGGCTAGCTCAATCATTGTGGAGCAGTCTTAGCAGTGAGTCATTACTTTAATATTTACAAATTCTTTTACTCACTGATACAACAAGATATATCAATCACAGATGATGACATTTAATTCATAATTTGCACCTAGTACAAGGGTTCCTCTGGATAATGGATGTCATAGCCTTATGAATGTACATGCTAACAATGCTATCAAGTTCTTAATTTAGTTGCTGCTTCAATAAGCTCTTGTATGGTGGAGGGAAACATTAATGTGCAGACATATCATCTCTGCAATAATGATACTTCCTGTCTTTCTGGATGTGAATCAATTTAATACACATGTACAATCACATAATAAGTCTCATGATGCATGAAATTATGAAAAAGCAAACTTGTGTGATCAATACATCAAACATGATACATCTATCATCAGTGTATATCTAAGAACAAAGTATCAATCAAAATATCTGAAATAGCCGGAACTCTGAATAATTACAATGGACATGTCACATATGACGACAATCATAGTCCATATAGTAGTAAGTACTAAGGACTAATCATCAAAATCCATCACCTCTGATGAAGAAGATGAAGAGGATGATGGAATATCTCCCCTAGCAGTGACATTTCCATCATCATCATCATCATACTATGGCTCTACAATGGGAATAGAATCGAGACTCTCGAGTAATGTAACTGCATCATCATCTCCATCAAGTGGATCTCCTCGATGTTGGGGGTGCAGCTTATGCCTCCTACTATATACTAGTGCTGCACTCCTGGATGGAACATCAAGTTGAAGCCCCAACCGACGTGCACAAGCACATGTCACCCTCCGATCAATGCTCTCTAGCTTTGTATGGAACATACGATATATATCTCCGATAGTCGTAATTTGCAGTTCTTTAACTCCCTCTGACTTTTCGTCTTGTATCTCTTTCATTCTTAATTAAAGCTATTGTTTTGTCAAAAAAACTTGATTTAAATGAATAAGAGAACCATATTTTTTTCTGAATTGCAAATGAAGATATTTCTCTGATTCACATTAATATGCATTCAGGTAAAGAATGATTGCAGTTAACTTCTTCCTCATCACTGTAATATTCAGTTTAACTTCGTGCAAGGGCTAGTATATGGCCAGAATTATAGCTTTAAGATCTATCGTTGGACTATAATACACATCAACACATATATCAGATGTTTTATATAAGGTTTCTGCACATTGAATGTTGCTGTGGGTTTCTATTTGAAAATTCATTTGTTCTATATTTTTCCTCTTGTGTGCAGTTGTTGTTGCCTACATTTGGGGAGCTTATATATTCAAGGAGTCGATTCAAAATCATGCACTTTCTTTGTTGTCTGTTTTCATTATGGTGATGGGCATGCTTGGAGTGGGCTTTATGGTTGGATTAGAAAGTAAAGAAGATGCTGTTGTTCCCCAAGATGAGCATAAGGTTGATTCGCTGAACGAACTTGATTCATCTCCCCTGCTTAGAGACTCTGAACCATCAGGTAGAAGTGGTAATAGACATGCAAGAGGAGTGCAATCCGGTTTACATATTCTTTTTAAGGGAATCGGCCTGGCCACAGTTGTTGGTGTTTTGAATGGAAGCTTCTTAATTCCTTTGAAATATGCACACGAGGTATCACCTTTACTTGACATTTTTTGAGTATGTGCATGAGCCGTAAACATATCAGTGTTTCATTTCTGACATGTTTAATGCATTTTGTGTTTCAAAGATATCCACTGTGAATCAATTGAACAGCATCTGTAAGCGATTTGTGGATTTACATCTTTTGCATTTGCAGTAAAAAAAATGAAAATTTATTTTTTCTGCATGGAAGAGATCCTTCTATTAGTAATAAAGGTATTACCTTTACCCTCATGACACATTTGAAGTATACGCATAAGGCACAGCTTCACTTTTTTGACATTTTTGACGTTTTCTGTGTCCAAGAATTTCTTCTTGTTTTTTAAGCCCACAATCAATATAAAGACAAAGAGAAAATAGAGACATCATGAAGAGAGAGCAACACATGAAAGAGATGTAAGGAGCCAAGCTCCAAATATATTCATCACATTCCATGATTTAAGTGAGAAGCTAGCATAGAAGATACACTTTTTGTACAAGATGATGAATACAAACTGTCCAATAACTCCAAAACCTCCAAGGATGAAGTGTGATCTCCTCCGTAATAGATATAAACTGTTGCACACTTTGAAGTTGATGAAAGAGACACAATTGCACGTCTTCAAGTTGACTGGACCTCCTCCTTCAATCTAGCTCATCAAAAGAGCTCTAAGAAGTGATGCTGTTAGTGCCCAATGTATGTTGTTTATATAGGCCATGTTTATTTTGCTTTAATAGTAAAAACTGCTTTTTACTATGAAAGCAAAAGTTGCTTTTCACCAATAAAGCAAAAGCTACTTTTCATTTTAAAAATTGCTTTTCACACTAAATCTGAAAATTAAGGTTTGAGTATTGACCTTGATTTAGGTGCCAAACACACGTGTTATATATGGTCAACTACAAGATGGAGTTAAATTATAGGATATATATTTAAACATACTCCTAATTATCAAGGTTGCCTTGTCCTTTTCAAATCAAGGCTATATGCTTTCATCTACACCTCTTGTACACACACATACAAGAAGGTGTTATAAGTCCACCATAGGGTTCTGAATGTAGAGATAAAACCCCTCCTTGCTTACATAAGTTTTCCCCCATGACCACGAAGATGTAGATGCAAGCTACTAACTAACTTCAAGGAGCACTAGAAGGGTTGACTAGTAGTTTGTGTAAGAAAGAATATCAAAGTAGAATAGACCAATAGAAAGAGTTGAGAAAAATGGAGACAGAAAGAGAAGCTTAGAGGTAGAGAATTCAATTTTTCGAATTGCGAAGAGGAATGCAATTACAACGATGGTGTTGTCCACCTTTCACTGACTATCTAGAGCTTAGGGGATCTGGATAGGCTCTAAATGAAGGGCTCACTAGTGTGCAATGTGATATAGAGCTTCACATGGGACATGCTTATATAGCTTTTACAATGGGAGTCAGTATAGATAAATGTAATCGAGAGAGATAAGATAGTCGGTAAAGTATATAATCCGAAATTATCTCCACGATCAGAAGTCCTTCCATCTCTTCCTTGCGAGTCGGGAGGATAGGCACCCTTGACTCCACAGAAGGAGGCACTCCCCCCCATTAACATTCTATGGGGAAACCATGGGGTGCCACAAGGCCTTTATTTGCCTCGAATGGAAACTCAATGGCCCGAAAGTTTATGCCCTACCTAACTCATTTAACTTAGAAGTTGTTGAAAACAATGTCAAAATAGCACAAAACCCTAATTTTCTGCAACCCTAATTTTTGATACTAATTTTGGTCACAGAAAGTCAAAAATTATTATTAGCTCATCGGATAGTACTTGAGGAGAGCTTTCATTTGGTATATAACATTATGTCACGAGAGGTCCAAAAATTCAAGAAAACTCTAATCCTAATTTTTGCCATAAATGTTTTTTTGCATATTCGTAATCCTCACCTAAGGAACAGCAATAAAAGCTAATTTTTATGACTTCCCACTTACCAGATTATAAGATCGCAGCACTTCTATGCACGAAAAGCATGATTGCAAATTTAACCCTATCACATGCTTGTTAGAAGCTTTTTGTAGCTTTTCCACAAAAGCTGGCCTAAACCTACATAAGAAGGGCTTGGGGGTCATAAATGATCATAATCCAAGATCATCTTCTAGCGTTGAGTGCTGTACCACTTGGAGAAGGTGTTCCTAAGTTTTGGTGCAGATTTGAAGGAGATTTTGGGAGCCAACCATGAGCTTTTACTGAGTTTTGTAAGTAGCAAATTCTAATTTCAGTTCTTCTTCTTTTGTTGCTACTGTTCCAAGGCTTTTTGCCTTCTACTTCAACACAAGGAGGAGTTTATCTTGCTACTTAGGTCAATTTCTGATTTAGGGTTTCCGAAATCCTGATTTCAGAATTAAGGTTTGCTGTAAAACAGTTCTAAACTGTTTCTATTCACTTCAATTGCACATATACGCACTCTTCATACCTCTTAGACACGTTGTGCACAATTTCTTGTATCTAGAATCCTAAATTCAGCCTAGATTCAGTTTTGTATTAGCGTACATTCAGTTTTGTATCATTGCAGACATTGTAATTTGACATTCATATTAGATAGTGTAGGTAAGCATTTAGCTTACTGTAACACTTTGACAAACTGTGTATTCATCTAATTTTGAGTAATAGGGTGTGTATGCTAAGATTCATGTGTCGGAAGATCTTGTAAACGTGTGAATATTACTATTAGGGCCAACCTCACTTCCAACATTTGGTATTGACATACACCCTTAACAAGATGAGTGATTATAGACTTGAGAATGAAGATAAGCTTGAAGGAATATCTAACTATCCAATTTGGAGTTTTATGATGATGAATTTGTTAGTATCTAAAGACTTATGGAATATTGTCAATGGCATGTACCCAAGACCAAGACAAACGAGAGAGAATGTCGCTTCATCTTCCAAAAGACAAGCTTCTCCAAATTTTTCTCAAACAAGAGGTTATTGAAGAAGAAGAAGAAACTCTTTCATCATCTGGAGTTCGTGATACTACCAGATTTCTTCCTACAGAAGGGCATTAATCTCTATCAAAGTAGAAATCCTACTAGGAAAGCTCATCTAAGGAGAGAGTTAGCCAACACAAGGATGAAAGTTGGTGAGTCAATTCAGTCACATATTTTGAAGCTCAAAGACTTACGTGATTAGTTACTTAATGTTGGAGTCAGTATTTCAAATGAGGAGATGGTAAACACACTTTTAAATTCACTTCCATCTTCATTTCGTTCTTTTACTACTTCTTTATCTCTCTCTACAAGAGATAGAGAAATTTCATTTGAAGAGTTGCAGTTCCTATTACTTCAATATGAAGATCAACAAAAGAGTATGGAAGAAAGAAAGAAAGAAAGAAAGTCATATTAACGTCTTCTGGAGGCCAAACTTGGCCTATGAGACAAAAAACCATGTACAAGTGTAGTAACCCTGTGTAGAGGATGAAATGAAATAAAAGTTATATCGAGACACAAAGATATATAAGGCTGGAAAAGGATGGGAAGACGTGGCTCTGACTCCGCAGATAGTGGTCACCTAATACATGGGGGACATGTGAGTAAAAGTGTGAGTAAAACACCCTAGCTACTGGTGAATGGGTGGGGGTGGGTGTAGTATGTGGTACATCGGGGGTGGTCTGAGTGCCTCTTGAAGGAAGACAACCCATGGGGTGGTGGTGCGCCTATGCTCCATCATGTGGTCGTAGGCTGTCCTGATGCGTGAGATATCCTCCCGATACAGTCGTGGTCGATGATATCTGCCCATGCGTGGTCGGCGCCGTGCTCTCTGTGTTGATGCCTGGTGGAGCGTGAGCCCTATAGATGGACCTGTCTGATGTAGCTCAGCTCGCTGAAAAAACGATGTAGCTCAGCTCGCTGAAAAAACTGGGTAATGGTCTGCTGCGTCCTCACTCGTGGCTGATGTGTGGGCTGGAGTGACCAATCTCGCCTCTCGTATGCTGCCGCGAGGAAGCGTCCCAGGCGTCGTTGGTCTCCCATAGTTATGCATAACGGGAGTGACTCCTCTATATGGAACTGTGCTCGTAGGTCTAAGTATGCTTGGCATCTGATAACAAAATGCTCCTCACTCTCTACCTCTGTCTCGCATACTGGGCACCACCTCTCCTCACGGGGGACTCCCCTGGATTGACCCCTCTCAATCTAGAGATGATGTGATGAAACCCGGAGCTTCCCAATGACGACTCGAAGGTGGTGGGGTAGATATGTCTGCATGTATCTCGGAATCTCGATGAAGCCCTCGTCCGATATATGTAGAAAATGCTCACGGTAATAGAGCATTTTCGGTGGCAATGTACCCCTAGGGCTCACCCATGTTCTCTGTATGTATGTATGCCATATCTCCTGACGAATGATGCTATTCCTCTCCTGATGAGAGAGCGAGTAGGTGAGTGCATGTGAGTCGTACTGTAGTGGTGGTAGCCTGTCTATGTCAAAGCCATGGTGGGCCAGCCAGTCTCGTATCTGTGCATACCATGAGGAGGTGTCGCCTGCTAATGCCATGTCCCGTGATGCCTCGAAAGCCATGTTATCATCATCAAAGGGTAGGAAGAAGAAGGACACAACAAAGAAGGAGAAGAACAGTTAGACGAGTAAGAACGAACGTAAGTCTTCCACTTCATCTTCTACCACATCTGCCTCTAGTACTTCTTCCACATCAAAAGAGAAGACTATTTCCATTGAAAAATAAAGTTTGTATGCTAAGCTTCTGTGTTGGAAGATCGTGTAAACATGTGAACATTAGTATTAGGGCCCACCTCACTTCCAACAGAAGTTAGGGTTCCACCAATGTCCGGGCTCTCACAATGGCTTCTTCTAATAATGGAGGCCTTACAACTTAAAGTGCCATGAATCATTTGTGGTTAGTTCAGGGTGGAGCATTGAGTATATCTAACAATTTGGACATCACTTCACATGTACACAAGGAAGCAATGCTTTCCAAGATTGTTTGTTCGTACAAGTCCAACAATTTATAAAACATTCCTGCATATATATAGTGCCCACATTGTTATTACAACTATAATAACTGCAACCTATCTTATTCTGCTTTTTTGTTACCCCTGCTGGAGTGTATCTCTTCAACATGATATTAACATTCCTGCATATATATAGTGCCCACATTGTTATTACAACTATAATAACTTATTCTTCTTTTTTGTTACCCTTGCTCGAGTGTATCTCTTCAACAATGAGATGCTCTTCTTGTAGATTGAAATGGTCATTGGCTCTGCCATGCTCTAGGTGGGTGATTGTAGGGCTCACCATTGCTGGTGTAAAGAAGTGAGAGGTGGTAGGGCGTGTGCTTTGTGGCCTCGGGATGGGTGGCTAGTCTAGAATCTAGTGTAGGCTTTGCACATATCTGTGCCATGTGTTCGGCTCTCGAATGGGTGTCTGCTGTCTCCTCTCTCTGAAGTGTCACCATGCGACTTCACTATCTCAGCTCATGAGAAGGTAATAAATATCCCAATACTGTCTCTCCTCCCATTCCTGCCTCTTCTGATGTGTGAGGCGGTGCATGCGGCACTTCGTCTTTGTGTGTAATCTCTCGGTGTGTTTTGCTGCTCGTAGCAGCTTCCAAAGCTTCCGACACTCACCATCATACCATTGGTTTTGGGGAATGGAGCCCATGTGTGGTGGGTGTGCGTCTGTGTGGTGGGCAAAGGTGTGTATAGCTGAGTCGTGTAGGATGTCGGTGATCTGTGAGGTGAATGTGTCCAAAGGTGAGTGGGTCTAGTGAGAGTAGGCGGGTGTGTCCAGAGGTGAGAGTGGTCTAGTCACTAGTGAGAGTAGACAGGTGTGTAAACAATGTCTGTGAACATGTGAGAGCTCGTGCGTGAAGTGTATCATGGTATGTGGCACGGTGGGTGGGAGGGGGTCTAGTGGAAGGGGGGATGAGAGTCTCGATTGTTGGGAAAGATGGATGGACACTTCAAGAAATGAGTAGGTACTGCCAAATCCTGCTTTGTACCAGTCCCTTCTTGCTTCAGAGTTGAGTTGTAGGCCCTCTTAGCTTTCCAATGACACTATGCAAGTGCCTATGTACTTTGGAAATGATGTGAGAAATGATTGAACCAAAACAGACTACTTCCAAGTTCAAGAATCAATGAAAACCTTCTATTTTTGCTCACACACCTGCTTCTAGTTATGCTCAGTGCTTCCAATACAGTGGGAATTAGAAAAATTCCTTTTGGAATTATCAAATTAGCTTAATGAGCTAATGATTCCAAGTGGAATCACTTAAAATGATGCACTATACATAGAGCAATCAATATAGCAATCAAATCATTACCCCCGATTTTTTAGGACCTCTGTAGAGTTTGACCAGTGAGTGCTTCGAGGCGCTTTCCTCCAAATTGGCTGAATGGATTATCTTCAAAATTTGTGAGGATGTAGAGGACTTGGAGCTGATTCCAACAAGCTATAGAACATTGAAAATGGTAAAGAAATGACTGAGATATGAGCAGTACAAGTTGATTGTTATGAGTGACCATGACAGAGAGACCATAGATGAGAAGTATGGATCTATTGTATTAGAACACAATGTTGTACAGGATCATAAGCATGATAATCAAAGCCTAATGATGATGAGTAGTATAGGCTATGATGTAAGCCGTACTCTCTTACAATGTGGTCAAGGACAACTCGGAATGGAGTCACTATCCCGCGAGTTTTTTTGACATCTTTTATAGATGATACATTTGAAATTTGAATTTGAATTCTCCATTGGCTCTCACTAAAAGTGGTCCTCTAATCTAGGAGATATTCTCTCAAGTAGAGTCGTGACTTTTCCAACTAACAAATCCACGAGTTTGGTGGTGGTTACAAATATTCTTTCAAGTCAAAAATGACTTTTACAAATGGTTTCCATGGAGCTTCAATAAGCTCTAGCCAAATGTGTAGGCTTGGTATTTGCACCAACAGCTCCCCCTCAAGCCAAACATTTTGGATTGGTCTTCTTATTCAATCTTCTTGAATGTCTTGCAGTCCAATCATAGACTTAAACCTGCAAAGTTTTGTACCATCTAATGCTTTAGTCAATAAGTCTGCACATTGCATATTAGTTGATACATAAGCCAACTGAATTTCCTTGCTCAAAAGCTTCTCTCTCACATAATGATAGTGGACCTCTATATGCTTGGTCCTAGCATGATAAATAGGATTTGCTGCAAGATGTAGTGAGTTTGTATTATCTCCAAAAATCATTGGAGATGTAGTATGCAAGCCCAAATCTGTATGTAACAATCTGATCCATATGGCCTCTTGAGTAGCATTGGCCAATCCTCTATACTCTGCCTCTGTAGAAGATAAAGCAACAGTAGGTTGCTTCTTTGAAGACCATGATATAGGTTTATCACCTGCAAAGGATAGGTAACCTGAGGTACTCCTTCTATCATCTTTGCAACCTGCCCAATCTGCATCTGAATATATCTTGATGTCCAAGTCTGAGGTATAAGGGAAGTACAATCCTTGATTTTGAGTGCCCTTAAGGTACTTCAAAATCCTCTTGGAAGCTTCCAAGTGAGGTGCCCTAGGTTTGTGCATAAACGGACTTAAAACACTTACTCCATAAGCAATATCAATCCTTGTCAATGTAGCATAATTCAAGCTTCCCACCATGCTTTGGTAACTTGCAATATTCTAAAGCACATCACCTTCATGAGCACTTAACTTTTGGTTTACCTCTATTGGAGTGCTTGCAACTTTGGCATCCTGCAAATGAAACTTCTTTAACATATCCTGTATATACTTTCTTTGAGTAATATAAATTCCAGAGTTAGTATAGACTAACTCAAGTCCAAGAAAATATTTTAGTAATCCAAGGTCACTAATTTTGAACTCCTGCATCATCTGATTCTTAATCTGCGTGATGCTATTAGCATCAGTACGTGTGAGTATGATACCATCAACATATACACATAGGTATATTACCTCTCAATTTCTCCTCTTAACAAACAGAGAAGTATTTGCTTTACTCGTGATGAATCCTTGATCCTGAAGGTATGTAGTCAATCTATGGTTCCATGCCCTAGGTGCCTGCTTCAATCCATAAAGACCTTTGTTCAATTTACACACATATGTTACCTTGCTGGGATCCTCATAGCCAGGAGGTTGAGACATGTACACCTCCTTTGAAATCCAACCATTTAGAAATGCATTTTTGCATCCAATTTATACATGTTCCAATTCTTTGATGCAGCCATACTTACCAATACCCTGATGGTTGGCATTTTGGCCACAGGTGAGAAGGTTTCTTCATAATCAACTCCTTGGGTTTGTGCAAAACCCTTAGCTACAAGTCTAGCTTTGTACCTGCTTATTGATCCATTAGAATTCCTCTTGATCTTATAGATCCATCTAGAACCAATTACCTTTATAGACTCCTTCTTTGGTACTAGCTCCCAAGTATCATTCTCCTTGAGTGCTTCAATTTCCTCATCCATAGCTTCCTTCCATTCTGCCTTGGTCTTTCCCTCTTCATATGATGATGGCTCTTCAAATGACAAGTCTTTTGCAAGTCTTATTGATCCATCAGAATTCCTCTTGATCTTATAGATCCATCTAAAACCAATTACCTTTATAGAATCCTTTGGTACTAGCTCCCAAGTATCATTCTCCTTGAGTGCTTCAATTTCCTCATCCATAGCTTCCTTCCATTCTGCCTTGGTCTTTGCCTCTTCATATGATGATGGCTCTTCAAATGACAAGTCTTTTGCAAGATAAACAGAGTGCTTAGTAACTAAAGAAGTGTCATACCCATATCTGATTGGCTTCTTGCTCTCCGTTTGTGGTCTTCTGATTGCTTGGTTGGATGATTCAGGTATATCCTCCAACTTCTTCATTTTGACTTTGCCTTTGGACTTCCATGCCTTGTATTCTTCTAAATTGATGATGTCCTAATCATCTGAGTTGATGTCTTTAATCTGATTAGGCTCCTCCTTAGTGAGGCTTGGAAACTCTTCTTCCAAGTCATAAGGTAGCTTTACTTTCCTGTTTTCACTTTCAAACCAAGAGTCATTCTCATCAAAGACAACATCTCTACTGACCATGAATCCTTTGTTTGAAGGATTGTAGAATCTATATCCTTTTTGATTCAAGTCATACCATATGAAGATGCACCTTTCTGCCTTAGGGTCTAGCTTACCTCTTATTTGAGAAGGGATATGCACATAAGCAACACATCCAAAGATCTTGCAATGGTCAAGTGAAGGTCTTCTACCATGCCATGCTTCATATGGGGTCATCCCATCAAGAGATTTGGATGGCAACTTGTTTACTAGATAAGTGGCAGTAGATACACTCTCTGCCCACAAGTAATTATGTAATTTTTTTCTCATTTAAAATTGACCTAGCTGTTTCAACAATTAATCTATTTCTCCTCTCTCCCACCCCATTTTACTCAGGGGTATACCTTGTTCTAATTTCTCTCTTGATTCCTGTGTTCTGCAAGAATGCATCAAACTCATTTGAGAAGTACTCACCTCCTCCATCTAACCTTAGTTTCTTTAGACTTCTTCGTGTTTGGTTCTCAACAAGTGAAAGATACTTTTTAAAGCAACTGAATACTTCATCTTTGTGCTTCATAAAGTAGAAGACAGTCCACCTACTGAAATCATCAATGAAAGATACATAATACCTTGATCCAGAAATTGAGGGATCTTTACTTTGTCCCCATACATCTGTATGGACAAGCTCTAGGTAGTCCTCATGCATGTAGCCTTTCCTTGAGAAGGTAAACCTGTGAGATTTTCCAAACTGACAAGCACCACATTTATAGATCATGTGTTGCTTGGATACATTAGATATCCCAAGCACACATTGATCTCTACATATTTGCTTTAAAGTTCTCTCACAATGTGCCCTAATCTCTTGTGCCAAATTTCAAGTTCTGATAGTGTTTGATCTTTGTAACTATAAAGTGCAATGTTCCTTGTATCCTCAAGTTCAAAAGTGAATTATCTACCTGTCTTTTCTCCTTTGGCAATTCTCTTGAATCCGTGTTGGGGATCCTCCACAAATGCTCCATATTGGTTGAACCTGACCTGCAAACCCTTTTCCACAATTTGTCCAACACTCATCAAATTCTTGGTAATTATAGGTACATATAGAACCCTGCTTAACATATTTCTATTTCCATCAGAGGTCTTAACATTTCCTACTTTAATTACTGAGTGCTTGGTGTCGTCACCTGTTTGTACCCGATGCTTACCCTTTGGTTCCTCAAGGTCAGAGAGAAGAGCTACATTGCCTGCCACATGGTTTGAGCATCCTGAGTCAATGTAGAAGAGATGGTCATCATTTATACCTGTTTTTGAAGTCATATTCATAATCAAAAGAGAATCCTCTTTCCCCTCTGTATAGTTGTTGTAATCTTTCCTTGATTTGTAGCCTCCTTGGTAGTTGCTATTGTAGTTGTTATTGTATCCTTGATGGTGATTGAATCTTCCTCTTTATTGTGTATATCCACCTCTTTGATATCCTCTACCTCTCTGATTCTTGAAGTTCCTGTAACACTCATCTGTAGTATGATTTGACAATCCACAAATATTACATGGTGAGGAGTTATAAGGTCTCCCCCTTCCTCGCTTACCTCCTCTTCCCCTTCCTCTTGAGGTTCTACCTCTCCCTGCATAGTTGGCTTGGGAGGTAGCTCCTTCATCCTCAATTTTCTTGTTCTTCCCTTTCTCTTTGGACTTACTTTTATCAATGTATAGGGAAGAAGAGCTATTACCTCTTGATGAATCTCCATTCTTGTTGAGCTTGGCTTCATGGGTAAAGAGTTGATCCATGAGTGTGCATGTCCATGTACAAGTCCATGAAAGTTCTGAAGCTCTCCCATTTGTAATCAGCTGATT
The DNA here is from genome assembly GCA_020310875.1 of Ceratopteris richardii. Classification (NCBI taxonomy): domain Eukaryota; kingdom Viridiplantae; phylum Streptophyta; class Polypodiopsida; order Polypodiales; family Pteridaceae; genus Ceratopteris; species Ceratopteris richardii. The sequence continues at coordinate 31,220,029 of CM035423.1, forward strand.
ACTTGTCTTACAATCTGGTCCTCTTCAATTTCTTCTTCTATGCTTGCCAATTGATCAGCTACATCTTTGACTTTGGTCACATACTCTAAGATGCCTTGCTTGGGTTGCTTTCTTTGAGTGGTAAACTCAATCCATAATTGGTTCTTCCTAGCCCTTGTGTTTGAAGAGTAATATGAAGACAATGTTTCCCAAGTCTCTTGGGATGTTTTACAGTTCCTAATGTGTGGAAAAAGAAAATCAGAAATTGAGTTAAGTAAGTAAGACCTTGCTAATGCATCCTTGGCATACCATGTGTTGAGCATAGTCACCACGGGACGGTGACGTGTCCCGAGAACGATGACGTCCCGGGGTCGGGGGCGGGTCTTGGATCGTCCTGGGGACTCCAATCCGGGACGACACTCAAAATATGCTGATTTTGAGGTCAATTTTAAATAAATACCATTCATATCTATTTTCTTAGCTTATAAGAACACAAATAAACAAGAAGATAGAATAAACAAGTCTTTTTAAGTGAAATATACACAACATGTGGTGTGCCACAAGTCCTTTTAAGTGAAATATACACAACATGTGGTGTGCAACAAGTCTTTTTAGGTGAAATATACACATGTGGTGTGCAACTGCATCGTAACATGTGGCACTATAGGTAAAGATTGAACAATGACTTCTAAGTTATCACTAATCAAACGGTCACTTATATGGAAGACAACATCACCTTCGTTCTTTTGTATGTACTGGACAAAGAGGCCATAATGGCTTCTCCTAGCCTCCTAGGACCTACACTCCAAAGGAAAGAGAGGAGAAAGGTTTAGACCTCCGAATGGTAAGGTCTTTCGGACTTTTTAGCCTTGAGGAGAGGACTCAAATGAGGAGTTGTTGAAAGCACTCTTCTAGAGAGGCCTAAAGGATAAGAGGGTGGAGGGGCTGCGGAATATCCAAGGCTCAAGATGAATGAAGCCTCCATACACAAGGGATGCAAGAGGGAAAGCTGAAAGCTGGATGTGTGTTTGAACTTTTAAGGGCAGCAAGGAGGTCTTTTTATGCTTGTGGTAGGCCTTCAAAAGAAGGTTCTAGAGAGTCAAAATGGGCACCAAAAACTCCTAAAGCAAAGTGTTTAAAACTGTGCTTCAAATGGCAAAAATAAGTAAAAAAATTCGTCATTTTTTTCACAGCCGTCCCGGAATTGGCGTCATCACAAGCTGCCGTCCCGGGGACGGCGTCCCGGGGACGGTACCTTGTGAAAGAAAAAAATCGGGGACGCCGGCCGTCCCGGCTGGGCGTCCCTATATTTTTGAATGGGGGGACGGCGTCCCGGCGTCCCTAGGGCTCGGGGACGCGTCCCCCTGTGACTATGGTGTTGAGTCTTTAATGCTCCTCTCTTGTAGGTTGTCCTTTGCTTCTGAAAATGGGCATCTCCTCATCTCCTGAGATGTATCCATAGAGGCTCCTTCCTTGCAAATATGCCTTCATCTTCAAGGACCATGCTTGATAGTTGTTCCTGTCCAATTTATCAATGAAAGAAGGAAAACCATCTCCCATTTTACCTTAGCTTTGCTTTGATACCACTGTTGGGAAAGATGGATGGACATTTCAAGAAATGAGTAGGTGCTGCCAAATCCTGCTTTGTACCAGCCCCTTCTTGCTTTAGAGTTGAGTTGTAGGCCCTCTTAGCTTTCCAATGACACTATGCAAGTGCCTATGTACTTTGGAAATGATGTGAGAAATGATTGAAACAAAACAGACTACTTCCAAGTTCAAGAATCAATGAAAACCTTTTATTTTTGCTCACACACTTACTGCATGTTATGCTCAGTGCTTCCAGTACAGTAGGAATTAGAAAAATTCCTTTTGGAGTTATCAAATTAGCTTAATGAGTTAATGATTCCAAGTGGAATCACTTAAAATGATGCACTATACACAGAGCAATCAATTTAGCAATCAAATCATTACCCCCGATTTTTTAGGACCTCTGCAGATTTTGACCAGTGAGTGCTTCGACGCGCTTTTCTCCAAATTGGCTGAATGGATTATCTTCAAAATTTGTGAGCATGTAGAGGACTTGGAGCTGATTCCAACAAGCTATAGAACATTGAAAATGGTAAAGAAATGACTCAGATATGAGCAGTACAAGTTGACTATTATGAGTGACTATGACAGAGAGACCATAGATGAGAAGTATTGATCTATTGTATTAGAACACAATGTTGTACAAGATCATAGGCATGATAATCAAAGCCTAATGATGAGTAGTATAGGCTAGGATGTAAGCCTTACTCTCTTACAATGTGGTCAAGGACAACTAGGAATGGAGTCACTATCCCGCAAGTTTTTTTTGACATCTTTTATAGATGATACATTTGAAATTTGAATTTGAATTCTCCATTGGCTCTCACTAAAAGTGGTCCTCTAATCTAGGAGATATTCTCTCAAGTAGAGTCGTGTGACTTTTCCAACTAACAAATCCACGAGTTTGGTGGTGGTTACAAATATTCTTTCAAGTCAAAAATGACTTTTACAAATGGTAAATAATAAAGGCTTCCTAGCAATGGTTTCCATGGAGCTTCAATAAACTCTATCCAAATGTGTAGGCTTGGTATTTGCACCAACATGGATGTGAGAAAAGTGTGATCTATAGCTCCTCTCTGAATATGATGGCGACACCCCCGATTCTCGTGCTTTACTCTTTTGCGTCGTGGTCTTGAATATGGATGCCCACTAGAAACTTGCTATATGGGGGAGCCCTCTCTATGGGCTCTCGTGCGTCTCTGTGATGGAGGCAAAGTCGTGTGACTCCAGGATCTCCTCTACTCTGTGTGGTGGCGTCCAAAGTGCTCTGTTGTAGTTCCACATTGCACCTCTTGAGTGGTGATGTCTCATAGGCCATGTGGCCCTATTTGATAGGGCATCCGTCTATGAAGACCTTACCATCACAGTAAAAGGCTTTCCTCCCTTCTCTGCGTGCCTGGAGTGTCTGTGGCATGGAGGCGCGTCGATGTGCTACCTGCATCCTCGTGAGGTCCTCATCCATGTAGAGGGCGCCGCTGGGTAGTCCGCATAGTACTGATTGACGTTAAAAAAGGCGGTTTGTGTCTCCTCAGAGCCCATCCCGAGGATGAGTGCTCGTGAACGGGATGTATCCCCGACAGCTCTCCATGCTCCTGTGAAGGGAATGCTCTCGTATCCAAGCCGGTGGAAGATGTCGGTGGCGTCGACCTTCGGTGATGCTCCCTCAAGGAGGCTCGTAATCCGAATGTGGAGTCTTCGGATACGTCGAAGTCTCTCCTCCTCGAGTGTTTCCTGAACCCGTGTAAGCTCTTCCTTCTTCACGTCTTCAGTGACCTCCTTAATCCTTTTGTGGACTACTTCCACCCAAGACTCACGAGTGGATTCTACTTTCGTTTTGATTTCTTTCTTTATTTCGTCTTTGAGTGTCCTACGTTGGAGATCTCACCCTCTTCTTTGATCATCCGGGTGTCGTTGGTTTCGAGGTCCTTGTAGGCTGTCTTTTATCCATCATTCTGCATATCTCCATGTTGAGGGTGCAGTCTGCTTTCTTTTTGGTCTCTTTGATGGCTTTATAGATAAGTTCCTGGACCTTCTGTCCATCCATTGGAGCCATCTTAGTTCTGAGGTAGAGGTAGAGGTAGAGGTAGAGGTAGAGGTAGAGGTAGAGGTAGAGGTAGAGGTAGAGGTAGAGGTAGAGGTAGAGGTAGAGGGGGAGGGAGAGGGAGGGAGGGAGGGAGGGAGAGAGAGGGAGAGAGAGGTAGAGAGAGAGAGAGAGAGAGAGAGAGAGAGAGAGAGAGAGAGAGAGAGAGAGAGAGAGAGAGAGAGAGAGAGAGAGAGAGAGAGAGAGAGAGAGAGAGAGAGGAGAGAGAGAGAGAGAGAGAGAGAGAGAGAGAGAGAGAGAGAGAGAGAGAGAGAGAGAGAGAGAGAGAGAGAAAGAGTCATATTAACGTCTTCTGGAGGCCAAACTTGGCCTATGAGACAAAAACCATGTACAAGTGTAGTAACCCTGTGTAGAGGATGAAATGAACTAAAAAGTATATCGTGACACAAAGATATATAAGGCAATGGAAAAGGCTGGGGAGACGTGGCTCTGACTCTGCAGATAGTGGCCACCTAATACATGGGGGACATGTGAGTAACAGTGTGAATAAAACACCCTAGCTACTGGTGAATGGGTGGAGGTGGGTGTAGTATGTGGTACATCAGGGGTGGTCTGAGTGCCTCTTGAAGGAAGACAACCTAGGGGGTGGTGGTATGCCCATGCTCCATCATGTGGTCGTAGGCTGTCTTGATGCGTGAGATATCCTCATGATATAGTCGTGGTCGATGATATCCGCCCATGCGTGGTCGGCGTTGTGCTCTCTGTGCTGCTTCCTGATGGAGCATGAGCCCTATAGATGGACCTTTCTGATGTAGCTAAGCTCGCTGAAAAAACTGGGTAATGGTTTGTTGCGTACTCACCCGTGGCTGATGTGTGGGCTTGAGTGACCGATCTCGCCTCTTGTATGCTGCTGCGAGGAAGCGTCCCAAGCGTCGCTTGTCTCCCATAGTCATGCATAACGGGAGTGACTCCTCTATCTGGAACTGTGCTCGTAGGTCTAAGTATGCTGGGCATCTAATAACAAAATGCTCCTCACTCTCTACCTCTGTCTCGCATACTGGGCACCACCTCTCCTCACGGGGGACTCCCTTGGACCGATCCCTCTCAATCTCGAGCTGATGTGATGAAACCTGGAGCTGCCCAATGACGACTCGAAGGTGGTGGGGTAGATATGTCTGCATGTATCTCGGAATCTCGATGAAGCCCTCGTCCGATATATGTAGAAAATGCTCACGGTAATAGAGCATTTTCGGTGGCAATGTACCCCTAGGGCTCACCCATGTCCTCTGTATGTATGTATGCCATATCTCCTGACGAATGACCCTATTCCTCTCCTGATGAGAGAGCAAGTAGGTGGGTGCATGTGAGTCGTACTGTAGTGGTGGTAGCCTGTCTATGTCAAAGCTGTGGTGTGCCAGCCAGTGTCGTGTCTGTGCATACCATGAGGAGGTGTCGCCTGCTAATGCCATGTCCCGTGATGCTTGGAAAGCTCGATAAGCAATGCGCTATCTATCCATGCTCCGGAATCTGTGTAATAGGCATACTGTCTGGAATAGTGCCTCAACTAGCATCGGTGGTGCAGCGAGCTCTACTCTAATGATATCATGTGGTACTGAAGGCTTGCTGCGGATAAGTCTGGAAATCATGAGGATCTGTGGCCTCTCTAATGCTGTCCATACTGATGTGGCTAATCCTGGTCCCATATGGCTGCCCCGTACATGAGCGCTGGTGTAACCAAAGTGTCGAGAGCCACCCCTTTGTGCGGGGCTCCTGAAAACATGCCCGGTGGCACTGACTCTCCATCAAGGCAAGTGCTGCATACCCACGTGTGATGCAGCCATGTGCTACCTGAGACATAGAGAAGACCCCTGATGCTGCTGTAAATGTCACTCCAAGAGAGAGAGAGAGAGAGAGAGAGAGAGAGAGAGAGAGAGAGAGAGAGAGAGAGAGAGAGAGAGAGAGAGAGAGAGAGAGAGAGAGAGAGAGAGAGAGAGAGAGAGAGAGAGAGAGAGAGAGAGAGAGAGAGAGAGAGAGAGAGAGAGAGAGAGAGAGAGAGAGAGAGAGAGAGAGAGAGAGAGAGAGAGAGAGAGAGGGAGGGAGGGAGGGAGGCAGGGAGGGAGGGAGGGAGGGAGGGAGGGAGGGAGGGAGGGAGGGAGGGAGGGAGGGAGGGAAGGGGGGGGGGGGGGAGGGGGGCCGGGGGGGGGGGAGGGGGGGGGGGGGGAGGGGGGGAGGGGGGGCGGGGGGGGGGGGGGGGAGGGGGGAGGGGGGGAGGGGGGGAGAGAGAGAGAGGAGAGAGAGAGAGAGAGAGAGAGAGAGAGAGAGAGAGAGAGAGAGAGAGAGAGAGAGAGAGAGAGAGAGAGAGAGAGAGAGAGAGAGAGAGAGAGAGAGAGAGAGAGAGAGAGAGAGAGAGAGAGAGAGAGAGAGAGAGAGAGAGAGAGAGAGAGAGAGAGAGAGAGAGAGAGAGAGAGAGAGAGAGAGAGAGAGAGAGAGAGAGAGAGAGAGAGAGAGAGAGAGAGAGAGAGAGAGAGAGAGACTTTTAAACGTCTATTAGAGGCCAAAATCGGCCTATGAGACAAAACATATACATCAGTATGATCCAAACCACTGTGATCCAAAACGAAAATAAAGTGTGAGTACTGCAAACAGGTATAAAAGGAGGGATAGTAGCTGGCATCAAGGGTGTGGGGTGCTATGGGTATGCACTCTATATGCTCAATGGGTGAGATACAAATATGATATGCATAGGGAGGGGAGGCTTGATGGTATCACAACCCCCTAAATGCCTGGAGTGGGTGTAGGATATAATGCATCGGTGGGTAAGGCATCATGGCGATCCTCAAAATGCTCTGGGCGTCCAAGTCGATAGGGGTGCGCTGCTGACGTCTCTGTATCTCCATGTCATGGCGTGCGTGAATCGCTTGAATCTCTCTCTGATGTGGACGAGCTCTCCGGACAAGGGGTCTCGGTCGTCGACGCTGTCGTCTAAGCTCCTCTGCTCTGTGTAATGTGACACCCCGCATCGAGCTGGGCCCTCGAGTGTATGTGGGTCTGAAAAAATCTGTAATATAAGTCTGAGGGGGGGGGGCCAGGTGTATCTCCATCTGCCGCTGCTGGAGGAGTGATGCGCGGTGGTGTTGGAGCTCTACTAGGAAACGACCTAGAGGGCGCTCGTCCTCTGTCCCCAATAAAGCCCTGATCTCTCTAGGCCCCCTGAAGAGCTGTGGGTAGCGGTCTCTGATGTCCTCATATGCCTGGCATCTACATGTGTAGTGCTCCTCGTCCTCCACCTCCTCTCTACATATCTTGCATAGTCGCTCATCCCTGGGGGTATGTGTGGCTCGCCCAATCTCAATCTCGAGCTGGTGTGATGATACTCTGAGCTGACCAATGGCCACTCTCTCAGCTGGTGCCATATATGCATACATGTGTCGTGGTCTCTGAATGAAACCATCTGCTGTCACAGTCAGGAAGTGCTCTCTGTAGTATTGCCTCTTTGTGGGAAGAGGCTCCCGTGGTGCTATCCATGTCTCCCTGACGTGTATCTGTAGTAGGTCGTGACGGATGATCCTATTCCTCTCCGAACGAGAGAGGGTAATGTGGGGGGAAGAGAGGTCATACTGAAAAGGGGGGAGATCCGTAATGCTCATGCCATGGTCTGCTAACCATCGGTAAGTCTGTGCATACCATACTCTCTCATGCCCTGTCTCTGCCAAATGTCTAGAGCTCTCAAATGGAAGCCTGGTGAGTCGGCTAGTGGGGAGCTCTCTGACTCTCAGAATAAAGGTCACCAACTGGAAGAGGACCTCCACTAGCATCGGTGGTGTGCCAAGCTCAGCTCGTATAATGTCATGTGGAACGGAGGGCTTGCTGTGCAGCAAGCGTGATATCATGGTGATCTGGGGCCTCTCAATCTGCGTCCACATCGCCTCTGTGATCCTTGGTGCCCATACTGCTGCTGCGTACATCAATGCGGGTGTCACTAGAGTGTCAAAGAGCCACCCCTTAGTCCGGGGCTCTTGAAAATGTGTCTGAAAGCAGCGTCTCTCCAATCCTGCAAGTGCCGCATAACCTCGCGTCAATCTATCTCTCGCAGCCTGTGCCATGGAGAATACCCCTGTGCTGCCCGAGAAGGTGATACCTAGGTAGACGTAGGAGTCCACTACCTCTATCTGTCCTCCAACTGCTATGAAAGAGGAGCGATGGCGTACTGTCCTTGAGGTATGGAAGAGGGAGGGAGGGAGGGAGGGAGGGAGGGAGGGAGGGAGGGAGGGAGAGAGAGAGGAGAGAGAGAGAGAGAGAGAGAGAGAGAGAGAGAGAGAGAGAGAGAGAGAGAGAGAGAGAGAGAGAGAGAGAGAGAGAGAGAGAGAGAGAGAGAGAGAGAGAGAGAGAGAGAGAGAGAGAGAGAGAGAGAGAGGAGAGAGAGAGAGAGAGAGAGAGAGAGAGAGAGAGAGAGAGAGAGAGAGAGAGAGAGAGAGAGAGAGAGAGAGAGAGAGAGGGGTTAGGGTTTTATGTTTTTTGTTTTTGAGTTAGCCTTAGGTTAAGTTTTAGGTTGGGTTTCGATTTAGGGTTAGGGTTAGGGTTATGGTGTAGTTTAGGGTTAGGGTTTTGGGTAATCTAGGGTTAGAGTTGTAGGTATGGGCACGAGGCATAGTATAGGTTAGGATTAGGCTAATTTAGGGTTGCGGGTACTAATGTGAGGTATGGAGATCGGGGTATCAGGGGTGGACTGGGGCGATTGCGGGAGGCAAGGTTGGGGCGACTGCGGGAGGCAGGGTGGGCTTGGGCTAAGAAGGGTTTTAGGGTTATGGAGGTTGCGGGATGAGCAAGGGGAGGGGCGGCATCGACGAGGGGGGGGCCCCTTCTGGGGCGTCGACTTGGGGTTGCTGCAAGGTGCTGACGAGATGCTGAGGAGGAGGGGCCACGTTGAAGGGGACGGTTGACGGGATGCTGCTTAGGAGAGGGGGGAGAGAGAGAAAGAAGAAGAAAGCAAGAAAGTGTTTTTATGTCTATTAAGAGGCCGAACTCGACGATCTATAAGAAATGCTCACTGTAGTAAAGCATTTTCGATGGCAATGTATCCCTCGGGCTGACCCATGCCCTCTATATGTAAGTATGCTATATCTCCTGACGATCCTATCCCTCTCGTGATGGGATAGTGAGTAGGTGGGGGCCTAGGAGTCATTGTATGGGTGGTAGTCTGTCTATGTGAAGTCCATGGTGGGCCAGCCAATCTCGTGTCTGTGCATACCATGAGGAGGTGTCTCCTTCCAATGCCATGTCGCATGATGCTTAGAAAGCTCTGTAAGTGATGCGCTCTCTGTCCATGCTCTGGATCCTATGTAAAAAGCATACTGTTTGGAAGTGTTCCTCTACTAGCATCGATGGTGCTGCAAGCTCTGCCATGATGATATCATTGGGTACTTAGGGTGAGCTACCGATGAGTCTGGCAATTATGAGAACCCGCGAACTCTCCAATGCTGTCCATACTGATGCGGCTAATCCAGGTCCCCATATGGCTGCTCCATACATGAGAGTGCTTGGGTAGCCAAAGTGTTGAAGAGCCACCCCTTTATGAGGGGCTCTTCAAAATAGGCATGGGGGCATTGTTTCTCCATCAAAGCTAATGCTGCATATCCTCATGTTATGCGATCTTGGGCTGCTTGAGACATGGTGAAAACCCCGGAGACTATTGTGAATGTCACATCCAGGTAGACATATGATCCAGCTACCTTGATGGGTCCGCCTTCTTCCGTGAAAGGACTCTATCTCCTCACCAGCACGACGTATGGAAGATCAAAACCTTGGTTTTACCAAGGTTCATTGATAACCCTGTGTGTGTAGAAGTTGGCTAGGCCGTGTAGGTGATGCCGTGGACCCTCTTCAAACTCTGAAAGCAAGACAATATCATCAACATATAAAAGAATGTGTACTGTGGTCCCTCGTACCTCAGTGCCATGTCCTCCTTGTTGCTGTATGAAGTACACTATCTCATCGATATATAGTCCAAAGAGGGTGGGCGAGATGGGGCACCCTTGGTTCACCCTGATGGTGCTAGCAAGTGCATCTGATAGGCCGTCGGGGCATTTGACTCTACCTCGTACTCTCTCATATAGGGCGTAGCTCCTCCATATCATCTCGTCCTGAGCGGTGATGTCGAGTAGGCGTCTAAAGACCTCCTTGCTAGGAATTGTGTCGAAGGCTTTATGGAGGTCCACAAAGTAGCAATATAATCTCCTCTTCCTTACTCGAGCCTAGTTGATCATGCATCTCAAAGTGAAGATGTGGTCTATGGCAGAGTAATCTCGTCTGAATCATGCCTATCCTGGAGCACTCATACCCTTCCCCTCGGCGAGGGTGCTCAACCCTATCTCTAGAACTTCCCCATATAACTTGGCCAATTTGGGGTTAATCATGATCGTCCGATATGTGGCTCGATGACCTATGTATGGGCACTACGGTGTGCTCAATCCATGAATTAGGGAACCCCTCAACCAGTGCTTGATTGAAGAGGTGGGCAATGAGAAGTTCTAGAATCGTGCACCTGTAGATGAGGTGCTCTGTGTGTAGACCGAAATGGTCGCGAGCTCTCCCATGCTGTAGGAGGGTGATCGTGCGGCTCACCATCGCTGGTGTAAAGAAGTGAGGTGGTGGGGCGTGAACTCTCTGGCGTGGGATGGGTGGTTGGTCTACAGTCTGATATAGGCTCTATGCATATCTATGCCATGTCGGATGGGTGTCTGCTATCTCCTCTCTCTGAAGTGTCGCTGTGCCACTGCACTGTCTCGGCTCATGAGAAGGTGATAGATGTCCCAATACTGTCTCTCCTCCCAATCTCGCCTCATCCGACGTGTGATGCACTGCATGCAACACTGCGTCTGCCTGTGTGTAATCTCCCCACTATGCTCCGCTGCCTGTAACTGCATCCGAAGCTCTTGACACTCATCATCATACCATCGGTTTTGGCGCATGGACTCCGTAGGTGGTGTGTGTGTGTGTGTGTGTGTGGTGGGGGAAGCTATGTAGAGCTGAGTCGTGTAAGATGGCGGTGATCTATGAGGTGAGTGTGTCTAGAGGTGAGAGTGGATCTAGTGAGAGTAGGCGAGTGAAGGGAGGATGAGAGTGTGAACGTGATAAAAGTGTGATTGGCTCTATAGGACATTGACCAATACAAAGGGAAGTGATGTGTGATGCCCCAGAGAGTTTGTAGATAATGGCCACCTAATACATGGGGGACCCAAGGCGGGAGTGAATATATGTATCCTAACTACTGATGATGGGTGGTGGATGGAGTATGTGGTACATCGACGGCGGTATGAGTACCTCCTCAAGGAAGGCTACCAAGGTGGTGGTGGTGTGCTTTTGCTCCATCATGTGGTCATGGGCTATCTTGATGCGTGAGATATCCTCTTGGTATAGTCGTGGTTGCCGGTATGCAACCATATGTGGTCGGCGTCGCACTCTCTGTGCCACTTCTTACTGGAGTGTGAGCCGTATGCCTCTGGAAGACGGGCCTGTTTGATGTAGCCCATCTCATTGAAAGAACTGAGTAATGGTCTGCTGGGTACTCATCCGTATCTGATGCGTGGGCTGTAGTGACGGCTCTCGTCTCTCATATGTTACCATGAGGAAGCATCCCAACCTCCGCTAGTCTCCAATGGTCATGCATAATTGTAGTGACTCCTCTATCTGGAACTGTGCTCGTAGGTCTGAGTAGGATGGGCATTTGGTAACAAAGTGCTCCTCACTCTCTATCTCTGTATGGCATACTCTCTATCGCTGTATGGCATACTCTCTATCTCTGTATGGCATACTGGGCATCACCTCTCCTCTTGAGGGAGCCTTGGTCCAACCCCTCTTGATCTCAAGGTGATGTGATGAAACTCGAAGCTGCCCAATGAGGAGTCGAAGGTGGTGTGATAGGTATGTCTGCATATAACGCAGAGTCTCAATGAAGCCTTGGTCTGAGATCCATAGAAAATGCTCACGGAGATCCGTAGAAAATGCTCACGGTAGTGGAGCATTTTCTGTGGCAATGTATCCCTAGGGCTAATCCATGTCCTTTCTATGTAGGTATGCCATATCTCCTGATGAATGACCCTATTCCTCTCTTGATGGGAGGGTGAATAGGTGCGGGCTTGTAAGTCATACTGCAATGGTGGTAGTCTGTCTATGTCAAACCTATGATGGGCCAGCAAGTCCCGTGTCTGTGCATACCATGAGGAGGTGTCTCCTGCTAGCGCCATGTCGCATGATGCTTGAAAAGCTCTAGTGATGCGCTCTGTGTCCATGCTCCAAATCCTGTGTAATAGGCATATTGTTTGGAATAGTGCCTCTACTAGCATCGTTGGTGTAGCCAGCTTTGCTTTGATGATATCATGTGGTACCGAAGGCTTGTTGCGGATGAGTCTGGCAATCATGAGAATCTGTGGCCTCTCTAGTGCTGTCCATGCTGATGTAGCTAAACCCGTCCCCCATATGGCTGCACCATACATGAGTGCTGGTGTAAACAAAGTGTCAAAGAGCCACCCCTTTTCTGCATGCTCCTGAAAATATGGTTGGTGGCATTGTCTCTCCATCAAAGCTAATGCTGCGTACCCATGTGTGATGCGATCACGGGCTCCTTGAGACACGGAGAAAACTTGAGAGGCTGCTGTGAATTTCACTCCCAAGTAGACATGATCCGACTACTCGATCGGTCCGACTTCTTCTTTGAAAGAACTGTGTCTCCTCACCTGTGCTGATGTATGAAAGATCATAACCTTGGTTTTACCAAGGCTCACAGATAGCCCTCTATGTATGTAGAAGTCGACTAGGCCATGGAGGTGGTGCGGTAGACCTTCTGCAGACTCTGAATCCAGCATAATATCATAGGGAGAGAGGGGGGAAGGATTGAGAGAGAGAGGGGGGGAGGGAGGGAGAGAGGGAGAGGGGGAGAGAAAGAAAGAAAGACTTTTTAACGTCTATTAGAGGCCACAATCGGCCTATGAGACAAAACATATACATTAGTATGATCCAATCCACTGTGATCCCAAAAGGAAAATAAAGTGTGAGTACAAAAAAAACGTGTATAAAAGGAGTGGATAATAACTAGCATCAAGGGTGTGGGCTGCTATGGGTATGCACTCTATATGCTCAATGTGTGTGATATAAATATGATATGCATAGGGAGGGGAGGCTCGATGGTATCACAACCCTCTAAATGCCTGGAGTGGGTGTAGGATATAATGCATCGGTGGGTAAGGCATCATGGCGATCCTCAAAATGCTATGAACGTCCAAATCGACAGGGGTGCGCTGCTGACGCCTCCGTATCTCCATGTCATGGCGTGCGTGAATCGCCCGAATCTCTCTCTGGTGTGGACTCGCTCTCCGGAGTGGGGTCTCGGTCGTCGACACTGTCGTCTAAGCTCCTCTGCTCTGTGTAATATGACACCCCGCATCGAGCTTAGTCCTCGGGTGGCTGTGGGTCTGAAAAAATCTGTAATATAAGTCTGAGGGAGGGGGCCAGGTGTATCTCCATCTGCTGCTCGAGAAGTGATGCACGGCGGTGCTGGAGCTCTACTAGGAAACGACCTAAAGGGCACTGGTCCTCTGTCCCCAATAAAGCTCTGATCTCTCGGGCCCCCTTGAAGAGCTGTGGGTAGCGGTCTCTGATGTCCTCATATGCCTAGCATCTACATGTGTAGTGCTCCTCGTCCTCCACCTCCTCTCTACATATCTTGCATAATCTCTCGTCCCTCGAGGTATGTGTCTCTCGCCCAACCTCAATCTGGAGCTTGTGTGATGATACTCTGAGCTGCGCAATGGCCACTCTCTCAGCTGGTGCCATGTATGTATCCATGTATCGTGGTCTCTGAATGAAACCATCCGCTGTCACAGTCAGGAAGTGCTCTCTATAGTGTTGCCTCTTTGTGGGAAGAGGCTCCCGTGGTGCTATCCATGTCTCCCTGAGGTGTATCTGTAGTAGGTCATGACAGATGATCCTATTCCTCTCCGAACGAGAGAGGGTAATGTGGGGGGAAGAGAGGTCATACTGAAAAGGGGGAAGATCAGTAATGCTCATGCCATGGTCTGCTAACCATCGATAAGTCTGTGCATACCATACTCTCTCATGCCCTGTCTAGAGCTCTCAAATGCAAGCCTGGTGAGTCGGCGGGTGGGGAGCTCTCTAACTCTTAGAATAAAGGTCATCAACTGGAAGAGGGCCTCCACTAGCATCGGTGGTGTGCCAAGCTCAGCTCGTATAATGTCATGTGGAACGGAGGGCTTGCTGCGCAGCAAGCGTGAGATCATGGTGACCTGGGGCCTCTCAATCCGCATCCACATCGTCTCCGTGATCCCGGGTGCCCAAACTGCTGCTACGTACATCAATGCGGGTGTCACTAGAGTGTCAAAGAGCCACCCCTTAGTCCGGGGCTCCTGAAAATGTGTCTGAAAGCAACGTCTCTCCAATCCTACAAGTGCTGCATAGCCTCACGTCAATCTATCTCTCGCTGCCTGTGCCATGGAGAATATCCCTGTGCTTCCCGAGAAGGTGACACCTAGGTAGACGTAGGAGTCCACTACCTCTATCTGTCTTCCAACTGCGGTGAAAGAGGCGCGATGGCGTATTGACCTCGAGGCATGGAAGATCATGACCTTGGTCTTGCCAAGGTTCACTGTGAGTCCTCTCTCTATGCAGAAGGTATCGAGCGCCTGTAAATGTGACTGCAATCCCTCTTGTGACTCTGAAAGCAAGACAATATCATCAGCATATAATAGGATGTGCACTGGCGTACCTCCGAGGTCTCCTCCTAGCCCTCTTGCTCTCTGTATATACTCCGTTATCTCGTCGATGTAGAGACCGAAGAGAGTGGGTGAGAGAGGGCAACCTTGTTTCACACCAGTGGTGCTAACAAGGCTGTCTGATAGGCCCCTGGGGCAGCGTACCTTGCCTATGACTCGTGCATACAAAGCATGGATGGCCCATAGCATGTCTTATGGTAGCTGTAACTCCTGGAGCCTCCGTAGTAGTCTCTCTCGAGGGACCATGTCGAAGGCTTTGCGGAAATCCACAAAGCAACAATATAGTCTCTGCTTCCTCGCCTTCGTGCTCTCAATCAAGCAACGAAGCACGAAGATGTGGTCGATGGTGGAGAAAGTGCGGCGGAAGCATGCCTGGCCGGGTGTTCTGATCCGAGCTGCCGAGAGAGAGAGAGAGAGAGAGAGAGAGAGAGAGAGAGAGAGAGAGAGAGAGAGAGAGAGAGAGAGAGAGAGAGAGAGAGAGAGAGAGAGAGAGAGAGAGAGAGAGAGAGAGAGAGAGAGAGAGAGAGAAGAGAGAGAGAGAGAGAGAGAGAGAGAGAGAGAGAGAGAGAGAGAGAGAGAGAGAGAGAGAGAGAGAGAGAGAGAGAGAGAGAGAGAGAGAGAGAGAGAGAGAGGGGGGGGGGGGCTACATTCAGGGTTTCAAGTTGTTGGTGTTTCAAGTTGTTTAGGGTTTCAAATTGTTGGGGTTAGGTTTAAAGGTTTTCAAGATTTTCAAGTTTTCAAGTTTTTAGAATTTTTAGGTCTTTTAGGTTTATGGATTAGCATTGGGGTTAGGGTTAGAGTGGAGGTTAGGGTTAGAGTGGAGGTTAGGGTTTCGGGTTAGGGTTAGGGCTTAGGTTAGGGTTAGGGTTAGGGTTAGGATTAGGGTGGGGGATTGGGGTTTCGGTTTTAGTGAAGGGCGAATGGGAGAGAGGGAGGCTCAGTGGACCTGGCGACGCATCGGGGGGCTTCGCGCTATGGCGATGAGCATGGACATCGAGAGAGCAGATCTGGTGGGGGTTTGAACAAGAGGGCAAGATAAACTCGACATTGGGGGGGGGGTGTAGACTATGGCCACGCGCTGATATGGTGGGAGCTCGGCACTAGGGGCTGCGGGCTATGGGGAGAGGACCGGTCGGAGCGCGCAACACAGAGCGGGTGACAGGGCAAGGTGGAGCAGACGGCCTGAGGGCAGCGGGACGAGATGCTCGCGGTGGTGCAGGGCGAGCAGTAGGACGGGAACAGGGTTGGCAATATATATATATATATATATATATATATATATATATATATATATATATATATATATATATATATATATATATATATATATAGATAGATAGATAGATAGATAGAGAGAGAGAGAGAGAGAGAGAGAGAGAGAGAGAGAGAGAGAGAGAGAGAGAGAGAGAGAGAGAGAGAGAGAGAGAGAGAGAGAGAGAGAGAGAGAGAGAGAGAGAGAGAGAGAGAGAGAGAGAGAGAGAGAGAGAGAGAGAGAGAGAGAGAGAGAGAGAGAGAGAGAGAGAGAGAGAGAGAGAGAGAGAGAGAGAGAGAGAGAGAGAGAGACTTTTTAACGTCTATTAGAGGCCCAAATCGGCCTATGAGACAAAACATATACATCAGTATATCCAATCCAATCCACTGTGATCCCAAAATGAAAATAAAGTGAGAGTACAAACAGGGTATAAAAGGAGTGGATGATAGTAGCTGGCGTCGAAGGTGTGGGGTGCTATGGGTATGCACTCTATATGCTCAATAGGTGAGATACAAATATGATATGCCTAGGGAGGGGAGGCTCAGTGGTGTCATAACCCTCTAAATGTTTGGAGTGGGTGTAGGATATAATGCATCGGTGGGTAAGGCATCGTGGCGATCCGCAAAATGCTCTGCACATCGAGGTCGACGGGGTGCGGTGTTGACGTCTCCGTATCTCCATGTCATGGCGTGTGTGAATCGCCTGAATCTCTCTCTGGTGTGGACGGGCTCTCCGGAGTGGGGGTCTTGGTCGTCGACGCTGTCGTCTAAGCTCCTCTGTTCTCTGTAGTGTGACTCGCCGTGTCGATCTGGGTCCTCGGGTGTTTGTGGGTCTGAAAAAATCTGTGATATAAGTATGGGGGTCATGTGTATCTCCATTTGCTGTTGGAGAAGTGATGCACGGCGGCGCTGGAGCTCTACTAGGAAATGAATATGAGAGAGAGAGAGAGAGAGAGAGAGAGAGAGAGAGAGAGAGAGAGAGAGAGAGAGAGAGAGAGAGAGAGAGAGAGAGAGAGAGAGAGAGAGAGAGAGAGAGAGAGAGAGAGAGAGAGAGAGAGAGAGAGAGAGAGAGAGAGAGAGAGAGAGAGAGAGAGACTAATGTCTCCGAAGGCCAAACTTGGCATATGAGACAAAACCATTTACAATTGTAGTAACTCCTACGTAGAAATAAAAAAGGAAAAATACTCGCACACCAAACTGTGTAGGCTGAAAAAGGCTGGAGACAACGAGAGGATAGTGTACCGGGTGATGAGGAGGTAGTGGGGATAATGTAGTGGTGTGTGGGAAAGCGTGGCTTTGACTCTGTAGATAATGGTCACCTAATATAGGGGGGATCCATGGGGGGGAGTGACTGTATATCCTTACTACTGTTGATGGGTAGAGGTGGATGGAGTATGTGGTACATCGGCAGCAGTCTGAGTGCCTCCTGAAGGAAGGCTGCCCAAGTGGTAATGGTCCGCCTCTACTCCATCATGTGGTCATGGGCTACCCCGATGCGTGAGATATCCTCCTGGTGCAGTCGAGGTCGTCGGTATCTAGCCATATGTGGTCGGCGTCCCACTCTCTGTGTCGCTGCCTACTGGAGCATGAGGCCTATGCCTCTAGGAGGCAGGCCCATCTGATGTTGCCCATCTCACTTAAAGAACTGAGTAATGGTCTGCTGGGTACTCATCGGAGAGTGAATAGGTGGGGGCTATAAGACATACTTCACTGGTGATAGTCTGTCCATGTCAAATCCATGGTGGGCCAGCGAGTCCCGTGTCTGTGCATACCATGAGGAGGTGTCCCCTACTAACGCCGTGTTGCATGATGCCTGGAAAGCTCGATAAGTGATGCGCTCTGTGTCCATGCTTTTTGTGTAATAGGCATATTGCCTAGAACTCGGGAGATTTTTATTGTGAGTTTCTCAATACTCTAAAAACTGTTGTAACTGAAGTGGATTGACTTTTGTATTAAATCAACACACCTCATTCTTTCGGTACTAGCTGAAAAAGAAAGTGAGAAACTAAAAACAACAATTGAGAAGCAAATTTTTCATTGTGAAAGGCACAGAATCAAGGCCCAAAACAATGAAATTAGTGAATCTTTCCTATTTACATTTTTATATGAGACATTTCTTAAAAAAAGAAGTGTAAATATTATTTGCCAAAATTAACTCAAATGTGGAAACTCTAATTTTTGTGCCCCTTGGTATTTCTAGGATTAGGGTGGATAAAACATCCTAAAAATCAGGTCATAAGGTTGCTTGAGTCAAACATGCATGCATAGTATAATAATTCGCGACTTTTTGGGCAAATATAAAGTTCGTTTAGTTCCCATTGCGAATTAAATCGCTTGGCACAAATTTTATACACATTGTCTATATCGTTTGAGATATAGGTTGACTTATATGTTATGATGTATCATTTGTGCTATATGTATGATGTATCATGGATGATGATGTTTGCTTGCAGCTTATTCTTGCTTACTAATCAATGCCATGATTCATGATTCATCTATGATCTAATGTGTTATAACTTATAACTTATGTGTGGTGACTAATCATGAGTTAAAACTTAAAACTTAATGATTAATCATGTCTTTTATTATTATTGTCAATTTAGGATTAAGATGTCTGATGTGGTAACTTGTCATGAAAGTTTTTTTTTTAAAAGTTATAGGCTATAGCTCAATAAAATCCATGAATCTTACTTGAGATTGAGATATATAGATATACTTTTTATGTAGAAAAATAAAATTATTTCCAGATGGGTAAAATGCTTGAATTTTATTTTCGGGCTGAATGTACTAAACAAATTAAACGAATAATTCCCGAATTAATTCTTACGAATTAATTCTCTCCTTCGTACTATGCATGCATGGTGATGGATTCTGTTTTGACTTGTTTGGTCAAAAACCCTAAGAGTGAAACTAACCCTGATTTTTAAAACCTCTGATTGAAAAGCCCTAATATGAAGAAATGACTTTCTTGTTAAGGTTAACACGTCAACTTCTCCAACATGAGGCTAATGGCTTCACAATAACGTGTTTGAATATAATGAACTCTTACTCACAGTTTGTTTTTTTCGTGTGATTTGGGTTTGCCTGTGATTCTTCTTGGTATGCGTGTTTATCCTTGTGTTTCTGCTAGTTGTGGGGCTTGAAGCTTCTTTTTCTCATGATGTTTATGGATATATGACTACTTGTAAAATTAGCCTCACTTTGTGTCCTATAAAATCATACCATTTTATGAAATAGCTTCTCAATTCATGTATTAACAACTGCGTGCATTGTTAATAGTTATATAAACAAGACTAGTTGAAACAAGTGGGTGGGTCAGTCACAAGCTTACCCTTTTTCAGCAAGTAATCATTTATGAATGTGCAAATATCAAGACTATGATTTTGTTAAAGTCATCTATAGGATTAAAGCCATGAACCATTTCTTTTGTTAATTTTGTGCCATAATTCCTGTGAAAGATGACTTTTTTCATCATCGCTTTGCATTATTGTCCTTGTGCTTCTATAAGAATTGAACTAGAGTTACATAGTGTACACAAGCACCACAAATGTATACATCTTGTTACTTGGAGATAAATGGTAAGGGCCAATTGGTATGTTGATTTCATGTATATTGTTTGCTAACAAGGTGTGAATGTCCATAAACAAAGCATCTTGTTGGTTCAGGACATTTTCGCATTTGCTCTTTGAAGCTGCTTTGGACAATTGCTAAAAAATTGCATTTCACTATCCATAAGATAGGAATGGAGAGATCCCTAGAGGCTTACACTCACTTCTCTAGTCTGGCTTCAGCCCTATCTCTTGTAAAAAGATCAATCGGATAGCAGTCAGAGATTCACTATAGAGTGACTCCTGTCCACAGTGAAAATTGAGAGGAGTAAACCAGACATGGTAGAATGATTATGATTAAAAGTATCATAGTAAGGGTGGCCTTCACGCTAAAGCACATCCCTATTTATTTGTAGTCTTATTTCAAGAACCAGAATGCAAATGTATGAGGCCTTGAGCCAGTGAAATTTAGTTAGTGTGTTTATGCCTATAATCTGTGACAACGTTTTGTAACTCCTTTCAATTTGTCTCCTTGTATGATGTGGAAATAATTTGTACTCATAACTCTTAATGTAAAACTATGTAATCTTGATATTTGTATGTTTGTGTTTATGCATGCATACTGCATTTGGTGTTATTCACAGACAGAAATTTTTGGCATTAGTGTCACGTGACAAAGCATTTTGTTCTTGATAAATGAAATTCTTCAGGATGTTGTTGGGATCGAATATTTAGTGTCTTTTGGGGTAGGATCTATGGCGATGACACTGCTGGTGCTCGGAATTTATTGGTGTTCATGTAAAACACTGGGATATACATTTCCATCTTTCAAGTTCAGGCAAGGAGCTGGACCAGCTCTACTTACAGGCCTGCTTTGGAGTTTGGGGAATTATCTGAGGTATTCATTGACTATATCAGTATTTTGTTTTTAATATATTTTTCATCTAATTTTTTTTATTGATTACTTATTTCTTTGTTTATTTTAGCAGAAGCTTCTTATTTCCATACATATGACTACCTTTAAGAGAGTGGGAAGAGCAGTGCTAATAATGATAGGCTCGTTCTTGTCATGAATAGTTGAACACATGAAAAAAAAAAATTAATAGCATAATACAAAGAATATAGGTGACTTGGGCCTCTCATTACAATTTATCTCTATCATGCATGGGTTATTGCAATGGTGTCTAATGCATGGCCATCTAATGTGGTCCTGTATTGAATGTGTACTTTAAGTGGGGATAATCTCACAAATGGTGCAAAAGACATGGTTGTGCAAGGAGCACATGATTCTTGCACGAAGAGGTTTTTCTAGCCCTATGCTTGAATGGCTTTTGTTAGTATATGGAGAGAGACTTCATATGAATCTCCAAAGGATTTGATGACTGATTGGTCAATGCATACTTCGTCCTTTGACTTCTTCGGGATCCATACTTTCATGGGTTGGCCTTGTTCGATTGGATCATGGAAAGATTCTATGATAGGTTGAATTGTAGATGGTAATAGGTCTTTCTTCCCCATGACCCATATTGATTCTTTTCTTCGTGTTGGTCTTTTGCCATTGTGGTGATGCTTGATGATAGAATTCTTT
Organism: Ceratopteris richardii; assembly: GCA_020310875.1. Classification (NCBI taxonomy): domain Eukaryota; kingdom Viridiplantae; phylum Streptophyta; class Polypodiopsida; order Polypodiales; family Pteridaceae; genus Ceratopteris; species Ceratopteris richardii. The sequence goes on from CM035423.1 coordinate 31,240,807, forward strand.
TGAACAGACTTGTTAGGCACCCAAACTTGACTTGGGCATCCAAAAGAATTGAGAGTCTTGTACAATTTGAATATGGGACTCATGAACCTAGATTGTGGTCTTCTTCATGCTTCTTTGTTCGGAATGACTTTTGCTTTTTCTTATCTTGAGATTGACTCTTTGTTTGCTTCTTTCTTGTTTTGTGCCAACTTGATGCTTGACCCTGTTTTGACATGGAAGAATGGATTTCAAGAATCCAGATTTGATATTGCCCTAAACCACAATTGATTGCTTGGGCACCCAATGATTAGGTATTGTGGGTCTCTGCTAGTATGGTTCTTGTTGAAACTTTGAAGATAGTTTGTGCTTGGGAGACTTTTTTAAATTATTGGCCGTCTCTTTTTCATGATTGCCTTTGTGGTGGAATAGTCTGAGTTGCTTGAGCCGATTGGGTCTTTGGTATCCACGTAAAACTTTTTTGTGCTTGGACTTGAGCAATTCTCTTTGGCATCCACAAATGTTTTATGGCCCAACCATCGGGTCTAGCCAAGGATTGTTATGGAGTTTGATGACAAGACTTCCTATTTCTTCTATTCTTTCTCTGCATAGACTTGGACTTTTGCTTTTCTGGCATGGTTGGATTAGCGATTAGTATCGCTAGTTCTTTTTGAGAAGGCATGTTATCTTGTGTTTGAGAAGATTGTAGTTTATCTTGGGGAGCCTTGACCTCTTTATGCATCCAGCTATAACAATTGGAACTGTTCCCCTCCTTGATCTGAACATCCAAGGGCATTACAATGCCAAGGAAATTTTGATAGTCTTTGATCTTTGGAATTATTTCTTATACTTCCTCTAATGCACACTTTGGATTCTCAAGTTCAAGGTCAAAATCAAATTTTGGATCATCGAAGTCAAAAGTGGCTTCATCTTCTAATTATTGGCCTCAGAGCATGTGAACCCATAAATTGTTGTCCCATTCATTGCACTCTTTGATTTCTTCTTTTGTAGCTTTGATATGTACTTTGGGCTACAAGGGACTAGAAGGGAGCTCTTGAGCTCTCTTAGCCACAAAAATGCATAAGCCCTTCCTCAGTGTCACTGGTGTCTGTAGCACTTGAGATGCCAATTTGAGCTGTGTGGATCAAATTCATCTTCTTTAAGCTTTGACGTTAGAACATACATGGGAAAGTTTACTAGTCATTCGTATACTACCTTTGAACTTGTGTCCTCCGCTCGAGACATCCATAAATGGGTGTCTTCATTAATCCAAGTCTCAAGATGGAATACTCAAATCCCTTTGTTTTTTTGCAATGAAATATTGATGAAATTCCATTGGAGAGGCGGCACATCTTGATATGAATCTTTTTGAAGATCAAATCTCGTGATAGTGCCTTAATGTTGTAAGTAAGTAGCATTACCTCTCCAATCACGACCAACCTTAAGCTGATTGAGAAATGGATGTCCTAGGAGAAGCTTGTAATCAATAGCTTTGCCATAATTACAGATTGGCAATGTGTGTTCAAATTCAACACCGCAAGTGGTGAGTATGACACCTTCTAAGAGTCCAAGCGATGTGTCTTCAACATCTAGAAGCTCCTCTAGGTTTAGTTATCAGAACCATGCCAATGTTGTACCTTGCAAGGTTAGTCCAAATACATTTTCTTGTTGGGTTAGCCAAAGATAGTCTTGCAGACTCTCTTTGAGGCCTAGGTTATTCTCAACGTTAATGCATTTCTATATTCAATCTTCCAATGAGGCGAGTTGCTTGCAAATCATGATCATTCTTATTTTCCTATTGTTGAGGCCATCTAAGAAATGTGCTACTGACTTTTCATTATAGTTTGTTGGTTTTTAGGCCCACATTTAATATAGAGATATAGAGAAAATGGAGACAAAATGCAGAATAGGCAAGACATGAGATAGAGAAAGGAGCCAAGCTCCACATATAAACCATGCATAACAATGATGAAGTACATGAAGTTACAAGGTAGCATGTTATATATGCTTCAGAAACCTGCTGCTTCTCATAACTCCACAATCTCCACATCTGAGTATAACTTGCTCCGTATAAGGATAAGCTATAAGGCTGTTCGAGACCTTGTTGAAGATGAAGACAACATAACTCCGGTCTCCACCTCTACAAGTGAAGGATCAATCCTCCTCCGAGCTTTGCAGGGAGCACTGCCAAGTCTGTGATAAGAATGGCCATGTAGTGTGTTGCCTTTTTATAGTGATTGATTGATCCTTGAAAAGCTACCAATAAAGCTACAAAAAAACTAACGATCTATTATCCTACAAGGTTGTTAGTTATTTTTGGCACTATTTTTTTTTTTTTGATTATGCTTTTGTTAGCTTGTGCTTGGCTTTTTACTTGCCCGCATGCCTTTATTATAACCATTAGATCAATTTGATATGACATTGACAGCACTTTTGATTTTGACTTTTTATGATTAGTTTTGATCTTTTCACTTGAAATTAGGGTTTGACTTTTGGTCACCTATTTGTTGCCAAATAACCACGTGCTATATACGAAGGAAAGCTCTTCAAGAGTAGTTTTAAAACTTCCGTAAATTCCAAGTCTCAATTTTGACCAATTTTAATCATTTCTTAGGTTCTAACCCGTCTTCCTAGCTAGAAAAGTCTTGATTTACTTATGCTGCTGTTTTCCCCTTCTCCGATGACTCCGAAAGGGTATGCCTTGGTTTGCTTCATGTTGAAAGACTAGAACAAGATCAAACCTTACTGTTGGGGTAAAGGTCCTAAATGACCCCCTTATTTGTACACATTTGTATAGGCCTTTTATAAGGCTTAATGTACTCATTATTTATTCTTTTGGCCAAGTTCAATGTGAACTTGGCCAGGTCCTATAAAAGTGAACTCAAATAAACTTAGGGCTCACTTCTTTCTTTAGTGAAGCCCCCAAACAGGCTGCCTCTCTCCAAAATTCGAATTTCTCTCTCTCCATCTCTGTCTATGTGCTGCGTGGGCTGCTCCTTGCACCTCCAGCCCTTCTACTCAGCCAAAGGGGGGTATTACCACAGCTGCTACATCACCTGAGCACATCTCCTCAGCTCAACAACTGGTATCAGAGCCTATATTGGGCCTCAAATCTGCTGCGCAGGTTCTCTACAGCAGCATACACTCACCATTTGGCAAAATCATCAAGTTTCATCGCGAAGAAAGGGTCCAAAATCTGTTGTACCATCATTTTCAGTGATGTTCCAGCTTTTTGTCGCGAATAAAGTGATTTTTCTCTGATTTTATGGCGAAGAACAGGTGTTTTTCAGCAAAATCTCAAAGTTTCCAGCAAGAACAGGTGTTTTTCAGCAAAATATCAGATTTTCCAGCAAATTTCTGAGTTTTTGCAGGTCTTCTCACTCTCAACTGGCTTAGCACACATAGTGGGAGATACATTTTGCTGTAATTTCTATAGTTTCAGCAAAAATGACCTATGTATGAGAAGTTGTGGAGTATTTTGCCATAATTTTTTGTAAAACAGTGGCAAAAATTGGGGCTTTTGCTCCTACATGCATCTAAAGGCTGAGTATTAGCCTTATGTACATTCTTTGAGGTTAAAAACAACAAAATTAGTTGTTTTTGAGCATAAATTGAGTTTCTGAAATTCTCTGCGCAGAAAATTCAGAGATCAGTTTTGTGCCCAGAATCACCCCATTTTTGTCCCAAATTGCTCCTGTGACCGTTTGGAGCTGTAGTGCAGGCTGCACTTTGATTTTGGTGCATTTGCCCAAAATTCCAGCAAGTTTTTTTCATTGTGCAACTATGGCGTCATCCTCCTCAGATGTGAAGAATCTATTTGAGATTCGACGGTTTGAGGGAACAGGTTTTGACTTATGGAAGGAGAGAATTCAGGGAATCCTCTTCTTGAAGGATTGTGACAGGGCATTGGAGGTAGAGAAACCAGAGGACATGTCGGAAGATGCATGGTTTACTTTGAACAAGAAGGCCATTATATACATTAAGATGGCTGTATCCGATGAGATTCTAGTAGATCTCAAAGGTTTGACCACTGCTTTTGAGTTATGGGCAAAACTCAAGGCGACGTATGAAAATACTACGCCTGTTAACCAAGTACACCTGATGCGGAAGCTTGTTGGCATGCAGCTTGATGAGTCCAAGAGTGCAGCTGAACACTTGTCATCGTTTACAGGTACTTTGTCACAGTTGCAGGACTCAGGAATGCCTCCTTTCGATGATAAGCTTAAAGCCATTTTCTTTCTTATGACATTGCCTGACTCTTGGGAGACATTGGTAGTCTCATTGTCCAATAACCCCAACTTGACTTTTGATGGTGTTAGGGGTTCTATTCTTAATGAAGAGATCAGGAGAAAAGCAGGTGGAGAAGGAGGTAGCTCAGCCAACATGGTTAGAGGCAGGACAGATAAGAAGAGTAATTATGCACAGAGGAATAAGAGTAAAAGCAGGGAAAGGGGGAATAGCAGCAAAGGCAAAAGCAATGATGTGACATGCTATCAGTGTGGCAGGAAAGGTCACAAGAAACCCGATTGCCTCTATTACAAAGAAGAGCTTGATAGGAAGAAGAATTCTCGAGATAAGAAGAAGGACAGGAAAGAAGACAAGACTGATGCACAGGACAGCCAAAAGGACAAGGAGAAGGCCAATGTGGCTTCTTGTGTAGTCATAGAGGAGCTGTCAGATGCAGAGGACATTTTATGCGCTACTTTCTCAGCTGATGACACTCATGCATTTGATCCTTCTCTAAATGGTCATGCACAGGACATGTCAATCACTAAGCGTGATGTCATAGATGCTTTGCTGACCGTCAATGATGCATTGGCCCAGACTTGGATAGTAGATTCTGATGCTTCATTCCATGTGACTCCTATCAAGGAGTGTTTTTCTACTTTTATTGCAGGCAGCCATGGCCATGTATACCTTGGAAACAATCATGCATGTTCCATTGAGGGTATTGGCACAGTGCATTTCGCTACAAATGGCACTAATGAGCTGGTCTTGCATAATGTGCGTTATGTACCAGGGATCAAGAAGAGCTTGCTTTCTGTGGGTCAAATGGATTTGCATGGTTATAGCATTCTTTTTGAGAAAGGATCATGGAAAATGACTAAAGGTTCAAGGCTGATTGTGAAAGGCACAAAGAAGGGAACTCTCTATTGCTTGCATGGAAAGGCCTTATCAGGCAAGTTCATTGCTTTGGCTGAAGTTCACTCCCATATGGAGTTGTGGCATAAGAGACTTGGCCATATGAGCCAAAAGGGTCTCACTAGGCTTTGTAACTTAAAGAAGCTTGATGCTAAAGGCACAAAGCTTGACTTTTGTAATGAATGTCAATATGGAAAGCAAGTAAAACGTTCCTTTTATTCTGGTGTGTCTCGTAAGTCTTGTGTACTTGATCTTGTTCATTCTGATGTATGTAGCATGCCCACCAAATCTATGGGGGGTGCTTTATATTTCATCTCCTTTGTTGATGATTTTTCTAGAAAAATTTGGGTTCAATTGCTTAAATCAAAGGATGAAGCATTTGCTGCGTTTAAGCGTTTTCATGCATTTGTGACCACCCAAACATATAGAAAGCTGAAATGCTTGCGTACGGACAATGGTGGTGAGTATACAAGTGCTGAATTTCAGAAATTTTGTGAAAATTTGGGCATTAAGAGGGAGTTTACTGTTCCATACAGCCCCTCTTCTAATGGTGTGGCTGAACGTTACAATAGGACACTTTGTGAGAGGGTGAGATGCATGCTGTCCACAGCTAATCTCCCTCATGGATTTTGGGGAGAGGCACTCAAAACTGCAGTACATGTGTGCAATAGATCCCCTCACATGTCTTTAAAAGGTGACATCCCTGAAGAGGTTTGGTTTGGCAAACCTGCTTCATATGATCACTTACGTGTCTTTGGCTGCGAGGCGTTTGTGCATATAAGGCCTGAGCTGAGAAACAAGCTTGATGCTAAGTCCATTAAAGGCCTCTTCATGGGATATGGTGAAGAAGGTGAAATGGGCTACAGGATTTGGATACCTTAGCTCAAGAAGGTCGTACGCAGCCGGGATGTTGTTTTTAATGAGGCAAGGCTGCTTCAAAACAATTGTGCCTCAAAAGATAACCATAAAAGGGTAAGATTTCAGCATGACCAGCCACCTGTTAGGTCCAATTTTGACCCTCAGGATGCACCACAAAGGACTGAAAATGTTGACGATCCAGTGGTTTTTGAGCCAGAAGATGTTGGACAGCAAAATGAGGCTCCTGAAGGGCATATGCAGCCGAATAATAATGCTGAAAATGGTGCTGGAAACAATGGACAGAAGCATAATAATAATGATTTGATCATACCACCTGATGTAGACCCATTGCCTGACAATGTGGATCATTGGGTGAGAAGATCTACTCGTCTTAGAAGGAATGTGAGTAGATTTGATCCTTCATTGCATTACATTTTGTTGACAGATGAAGGTGAGCCTCTCACATACAAAGAGGCAAAGGCATGTGAACACAGCAGCAAGTGGGAGCTTGCTATGCAGGAAGAGATTAAAGCTTTGCATGCTAATGATACTTGGGATTTGGTTGAATTACCCAAAGAAAGGAAAGCCATTCCTAACAAATGGGTGTATAAAATCAAAACAGTTGATGGAAAACCCAAGTACAAAGCAAGGCTGGTTGCAAAGGGATATGCCCAGACCAAAGGCATAGATTTCCAAGAAGTATTCTCTCCTGTGGTGAAGATGACCACTTTGCGAGTGTTATTTGCAATAGTAGCTGCTCTTGATTTGGAATTAGACCAAATGGATGTACATATAGCTTTCTTGCATGGTGATGTTGATGAAGAGCTTTACATGAAACAGCCAGAGGGGTTTGTTATTCCTGGAAAGGAACATTTGGTATGTAAGCTCAATAGAAGCTTGTATGGGCTGAAACAAGCTTCTAGACAATGGTACAAGAAGTTTGATGCTTTCATGCTCAAACAAGGGTATAAAAGAAGCCATGCTGATCACTGTTTGTATACGAAAACTGATGTAGATGGCAGCCCTATTATTCTTGTCTTATATGTTGACGATATGCTGATTGCTGGTAAGAAAAGAGACACCATTGATGCTCTTAAACAGCAGCTGAAATCTGCTTTCTCAATGAAAGACCTTGGGGCAGCAGAGCATGTCCTTGGAGTGAGGATTAGAAGACAAAGGGACCAGCACATATTATATTTGTCGCAGGAAAAATACATTGAAAAGGTGCTGGACAGATTTAACATGGCTGATGCAAAGCCTCTTGGAGTGCCATTGCAGCCATATGTTAAAGTTTCCAAGGAAGATTGTCCCAAAACACAAGAAGCAATCAATGACATGCAAAATGTGCCTTATGCTTCAGCTTGTGGCTCACTTATGTATGCTATGGTTGCAACTAGGCCGGACATTGCCCATTCAGTGGGAGTTGTGAGCCGGTTTATGGCCAATCCAGGCAAAGCTCATTGGAAAACAATAAAGTCCATTTTGAGGTACTTAAAGGGGACCAAAAATAAATGCATTTGCTATGGCAAAGACCCATTGGAGCTGAAAGGCTTTTGTGACTCTGACATGGCTGGTGATGTGGATACATGTAAATCCACAAGTGGATACATATTCACTCTTGCAGGAGGTGCTGTTTCATGGTGCTCAAGGCTGCAAAAGATTGTTGCTTTGTCCACTACAGAGGCTGAATACATTTCAGCCACTGAGGCTTCCAAGGAAGCCATATGGCTGGCACGATTATGCAGTGAGTTTGGCTTGTCAAACAAGGCACCTATGCTTGGCTGTGATAGCCAGAGTGCCATATGTTTGGCAAAGAATGCCATGTTTCATGCACGCACTAAGCATATTGATGTGCGATATCACTTCATTCGAGAAGTGGTTGAGGATAGCCTTATCACACTTGTTAAAGTTCATACATCACAGAATCCTGCAGATGTTCTCACTAAGTGCTTGTCTAAAGCACAACATGAGCTATGTATACAGATGGTGGGAGTCACGTAGCTTAAAGGCGTCATTTATGCCTTTAAGTGAGAGGTTGTTGGGTAAAGGTCCTAAATGACCCCCTTATTTGTACACATTTGTATAGGCCTTTTATAAGGCTTAATGTACTCATTATTTATTCTTTTGGCCAAGGTCAATGTGAACTTGGTCAGGTCCTATAAAAGTGAACTCAAATAAACTTAGGGCTCACTTCTTTCTTTAGTGAAGCCCCCAAACAGGCTGCCTCTCTCCAAAATTCGAATTTCTCTCTCTCCATCTCTGTCTATCTGCTGCGTGGGCTGCTCCTTGCACCTCCAGCCCTTCTACTCAGCCAAAGGGGGGTATTACCACAGCTGCTGCATCACCTGAGCACATCTCCTCAGCTCAACACCTTACTACTACAATGATTGGAAATGAGATGCGGGCATATATAGAATGACTCTATTTGGTTCTCAATAGAGAGCATGAAGTTAGTTGAGGTGAACAATCTCTTAAGAGCTAAGAAGCTATGAAACAAAGAGTTTCACATGTAGAAGCACCTTTGAAACCAGGACAAAAGACAATGGATTAGATTCGAGGACATTGATCTCGTTGGGAGGGTTGATTTGGAAGACTCGGCCTGATGAGACATAGGATCGATGTTTGGGAAGACTCGAAGACTTGCCTCCTTAGCCAAGATTTTGCGTGTCTTGAAGAGCTGAGATGGTCCAATGGTAACAAAATGGAAAAGACTCTTAGTACAAAGAAGAATTCAGACTATCACAATTCGTTGAAGAGGAAGTGGTGCCTTGATTGGGATGGAATTTTAAGTTTGTGGAGTTATCGCACCCTCTTATAGAGAATTAAAAGGCAGTCCTTATGTGGCAGATTCTTAAGAGGGGGACCTAGACGAATGTCATCGCAAACTTTATTCCTTTACTCTTGCAAAAATCCTCAAACTCTGTTGATGTAAACTCACCGCCAGTGTCAGTCTTGAATTTCTTCATCTTCTTCATTGTTTCAGTTTCACCAAACTGAAGGCATTCTTTAAGGTTACGGAAATCTTGAGCCTTATCGCGAAGTACACCCACATGTTCCTGCTATAGTCCTCGACAAGTAACATGAAGTGGGAAGATCCACCCATGGCTTGTGTAGGCATTTTTTTGCACAGGTCAGCATGCACCAACTCTAGAGGATAGCTTGTTGTGTTCTTGCTTTCTTGTGGGAATGCCTTCCTATGTTCTTTCCCATCATGGAAGCATCACGTGGTTCCTTCATGTTTGCAATCAAAGATGTCGTCTCCATTTTCTTGAGTTGGTCAACAACTTATCTCCACGACCTTGTCCTCCATCAACTCATGCCCATAGTGATATGGAATTTCTATGTGCTTGGCACGTGCATGGAAAACATGACTCTTGGCGATTGCCATGCAACTTTGGTTGTCACACTTCAACTCTGTAGCCTCTTGTCCTTGTATTCCTATGTGCCATAGGATCCGCCTCAACCATACGACTTCACATGCGACAACACTTATTGTGCTGTACTTCAGCTTTAGTGGAAGATAGTTCTGGAGTCGGTGGCTTCTTATTGATCTAGGAGAAAATCCCAGTTCTTGAAGAAAAACAATATCTAGAAATTGATGTTTTGGTATCCATATCTCCTGCCCAATCTCAATCACAATATCCAACTAGAGATGATCCTTCTTTATAGAGAATACCATAATCAATGCTTCCTTTCACATACCTGAGTATCCCCATACTTGCCTTCCAATGAGTTTGGAAAGGCTTATTAGAGAATTTGCTTACTATTCAAGCAACATAAGAGATATCTGGTTTGCTATTGCACAAGTAGATGAGACAACCAAGTAACTTCTTGTATCTTCCAATATCCATTGGAGGTGAAGTATCTTCAATAGATAATTTTATGTTGACCTCCATACAAGGTGGTTAGGTTCGTAAGGTTCGGTACGGGTAAGGTACATGAACCGAATCTTACGTCCGAGGTAAGGTTCGTAAGGTACGTTAGGGTCTTTATATATATGTAAAAATTATAAATATATATGTGTGTGTGTGTGACCAGTAACATCATACATGTGTATATATCTATATGTGCACTCACAAGGAAGAGAATGGCTCGAGAATGCGTGCGAATGAGATGGTTCATAGTTTAAAATTAAGGAAAAAACTCAAATTTTCAGGTCTTTGATTATGCACGAACCGGATGAAAGAGTCGGGTAAGGTTCGAACCGTTGCTACCCTACCTCCATAGATGAAAAAGGTACCGGACCATGCGGTACGCGAACCGCTGCTACCCTGCCTCCATAGGTGTAGAAATCTCCTTGCAATCCTTCATGTCGAATGCCTTCAAAATTTGTCTTGTATACTTCTGTTGAGAGATCAAAATCTTTCTTGGTTCCTTCCATACTTCAAGGCCTAAGCAATAATGCATTAGACCTAAGTCAATCGTTTCAATTTCTGAACTCGGGGCATCTTTCGTTTAGTGAAGAAGAGCATCATCATTTCCTGTAATCACAAGTTCATCTACATAGAGTACAATCACAATAGTCTTCCCTCCTTTCTTTAGAACATACAAATTGGCACCAAAACCACATCTTTTGAGACCTAGATCCAAGAGATACTTATCTATCTGTTGGTACCATGCTCTTGGGGCTTGTTTCAGCCCATATAATGTCTTCTTCAGCTTACATACCTTGCTGGCTGAATGGAGAGCCTCAAACCTTGGTGGTTGAGACACATATCATCCTCCTTGAAGTCTCCATTCAGGAATACTGATTTGACATCCATGTAATAGACTGGCCATCATTTATGTGCAGCCCGAGCTATTGCTACTCGGAGAGTAGTCATCTTTGCGGTTGGCATTTCACAAAAGTCAATTCTTTGAAACTGAGTAGCCCTCTACAACAAGTCTGGCTTTATACTTTTCCAAAGTACCATCAACATTGTACATTAGCTTCTAGACACACTAGGTGCAAATGACTTTGAAACCAAACCTCCCCCCCCCCCAAAAAAAAAAAAAAAAAAAAAAAAAAAAAAAACCCAAACACACACACGGCCACAACAACAACAAAAAAAACCCAAAACCACGAAACCATGTTGGAAGCATGTGAGCCTATTGAAATCTGGGGGAGGAGGGGGAGAGAGAGGGGGGGGAGGGGAGGGAGCGGGGAGAGGGAGGGAGGGAGGGAGGGAGAGAGAAAGAAAGAAGAAGAAGAAAGTGTTTTTACGTCTATTAGGAGGCCGAACTCGGCCTATGAGACAAATCGATGTACATGGGTGTATCTTCTGTCTATCAGAGAAGATAAAAGTGCTGAAAAAGAAACTGGTAAAGCTGATACATATCTCCGTGAAATGCGTGTGGAGATACCCATGAAAGGGGGGGGGTGTATGGAGTGCGATATCTATGGCAGTCTATATGCAAAGGGGTAGTACAACAAGCATGGGAATGCATCTGAAACGACTAACTAGCTCCATCCTGTGCTAATGGGCGGGTGTAAGATGTGATACATAGGTGGAGGTGGAGTCAGGGCCATCGTGATAGCTGCAACGGGATCAGCCATCATGTGGAATCGTCTCTCCTCCATGGCGCCATGGTGACGAGCCTGGATCTCTGCAATCTGATGTCGGTGATGTCTCGGGGCCCGATATCCTCTAGCACGGGGTCGTCTCCTAGCTCGAGCAGCCTGAGCCTGCTGAAGAGTCACCCCTCTCGGTGTGTGGGCTGAGGGGGGGAGGGCTGCAGCACGTCGTGGAATAAAGAACTCAGTGAGCTGACTCTGTCTCCCTCCTGTATGGGCTGCTACAGTAGGCTGGAGTAGGGAATCTCTGTGACTCTGTATCTCTAGTAGGAATCGCCCGAGCTGTCGTTGGTCTCTAGAGTCCATGATCTCTCGGAGGGTGGGCTGCCCTGTAAATAGAGTCCCGTATCTACCTCTGATGCCATCATATGCGCTACATCTGCATACAAAGTGCTCCTCATCCTCTATCTCTACTCTGCAAACCCTGCATACCCGCTCCTCTCTGGGAATGTCTGCGGCTCTGCCCGTCTCAATCTCTAGTCTATGTGATGAGACTCTCAACTGGCCAATCGTGACCCTCGAGCTATGAGGCATGTAAGTATCCATGTAACATGGCCGCCGGATGAAACCGTCTGCTAGGATGTCTAAGAACTGGTCTCGATAGTGCAATAGTCTCGATCCCATGTGTGGTGTGTGCCATGTCTGACTAATGTAGCGCTGCCAAAGATCCTGTCTCAACACAACATTCCTCTCATGACGGGAGAGGTGGATGTGAGGTGAGTCTTGGTCGTACTGAAAAGGCGGTAATCTGTCCATATCAAGCCCATGACTATCAAACCATACTCTAACCTGAGTGTACCAAGCTCTCTCATATCCTGACTCTGATATCTGTATAGATGCCTCAAAAGCTCTGCGTGTGAGTCTGTCTGTAGGGAGCTCCCTCATCCTCTGAATAAAGCAGATAGTCTGGAATAGTGCATTTACTACCATGGGTGGTGCAGCTAGCTCTGCCCTGATGATGTCATGTGGTACCGACTGTTTCCCGCGAAATAGTCGCGAGATCATACGTACCTGGGGCCTCTCGATCGCACTCCACTGGGTGGCTGTGAGGCCTGGGGCCCAAATTGTCGCAGCATACATCATAGCTGGTCGGACTAGTGTGTCAAATAGCCACCCCTTCGTGCGGGGCTCCTGGAAGTGTGCCTGGTGACATCTCCGCTCTAACATGGCTAAAGCTGCATATGCTCGTGTGAGTCTATCGGTGGCTGCCTGTCTCATGCTGAAGGGGCCAGGTAAGCTCGTGAATGTGACTCCGAGGTAGACATAGGAAGTGACCACCTCAATCTGTTCACCGCCGGCTGTGAATCCTGCTCCATTCCTCACCAAGGGGGAGGTGTGGAAGATCATGACCTTGGTCTTGCCAAGGTTTACTGTCAAGCCCTTCTGTGTACAAAACTCATCGAGGGCATCCAAGTGGCGCTGTAATCCATCGGGTGACTCTGAAATCAAGACAATGTCATCGGCATATAATAAAATGTGGACAGGTGTACCTGCAAGGTCTGCACCCTCTCCTCCAGCTTGGAGAATGTAGTCCTCAATCTCATCGATGTAGAGAGAGAGAGAGAGAGAGAGAGAGAGAGAGAGAGAGAGAGAGAGAGAGAGAGAGAGAGAGAGAGAGAGAGAGAGAGAGAGAGAGAGAGAGAGAGAGAGAGAGAGAGAGAGAGAGAGAGAGAGAGAGAGAGAGAGAGAGAGAGAGAGAGAGAGAGAGAGAGAGAGAGAGAGAGAGAGAGAGAGAGAGAGAGAAAGAAAGAAAGAAAGAAAGAAAGACTTTTTAACGTATATTAGAGGCCAAAATCGGCCTATGAGACAAAACATATACATCAGTATGATCCAATCCACTGTGATCCAAAACGAAAATAAAGTGTGAGTACTACAAACGGGTATAAAAGGAGGGATAGTAGCTGGCATCAAGGGTGTGGGGTGCTATGGGTATGCACTCTATATGCTCAATGGGTGAGATACAAACATGATATGCATAGGGAGGGGAGGCTCGATGGTGTCACAACCCCCTAAATGCCTGAGAGAGAGAGAGAGAGAGAGAGAGAGAGAGAGAGAGAGAGAGAGAGAGAGAGAGAGAGAGAGAGAGAGAGAGAGAGAGAGAGAGAGAGAGAGAGAGAGAGAGAGAGAGAGAGAGAGAGAGAGAGAGAGAGAGAGAGAGAGAGAGAGAGAGAGAGAGAGAGAGAGAGAGAGAGAGAGAGAGAGAGAGAGAGAGAGAGAGAGAGAGAGACTTTTAACTTCTAATCTGCAAACAAAGTGCTCCTCATCCTCGATCTCTACTCTGCATATCCTGCATAGCCGCTCCTCTCTGGGAATGTCTGTGGCTCTGCCTATCTCAATCTCTAGTCGGTGTGATGAGACCCTCAACTTGCCAATGGCTACCCTCGAGCTATGAGGCATGTAGGTATCCATGTAGCGTGGTCGCTGGATGAAACCATCCGCTAGTATATCCAAGAACTGGTCTCGATAGTCTCGATCCCATGTGTGGTGTGTGCCATGTCTGACTAAAGTAGAGCTTCCAAAGGTCTTGTCTCAGCACAAGATTCCTCTCATGATGCGAGAGGTGGATGTGAGGTGAGTGTGGGTCATACTGAAAAGGCGGGAAAAGGCGGCAATCTATCCATATCAAGTCCATGACCGTCAAACCACGCTCTAACCTGAGTGTACCAAGCTCTCTCATATCCCGACTCTGATATCTGTATAGATGCCTCCAAAGCTGTATGTGTGAGTCTTTCGGTAGGGAGCTCCCTCACCCTCTGAATAAAGGAGATAGTCTGGAATAGTGCATCTACCACCATGGGTGGTGCAGCTAGCTCTGCCCTGATGATGTCATGTGGCACTGACTGTTTCCCGCGAAATAGTCGCGAGATCTTACGTACTTGTGGCCGCTCGATCGCACTCCACTGCGTGCCTGTGAGGCCTGGTGCCCAAACTGTTGAAGCATACATCATAGCTGGTCTGACTAGTGTGTCAAATAGCCACCCCTTTGTGGGGGGCTCCTGGAAGTGTGCCTGGTGACATCTCCGCTATAACATGGCTAAGGCTGCATATCCTTGTGTGAGTCTATCGGTGGCTGCCTGTCTCATGCTGAAGGGGCCAAGAAAGCTCGTGAATGTGACTCCGAGGTAGACATAGGAAGTGACCACCTCAATCTGTCCACCGCCAACTGTGAATTCTGCTCCATTCCTCACCATCGGGGAGGTGTGGAAGATCATGACCTTGGTCTTGCCCATAGTTGGTACTCGTACCAGTACGAGTAGATTCGTACGTACCTCTCGTACCGTACGTACTCATACGTATTCGTACCAATAGGTACCAAAATTTTTTTTTTCCATTTTGACCATTTTGACTTGAATTTATTAAGAAAATACATTGGTTTTGCAGCTATGCTAGTTAGAGAACAATTATCTTCATGCATAGATACAATATTATGCATATTCATGGCAAAAAGTACCCTTCATATGTGTACACTCCCACGTACATGAAAATATGGGGAAAAAAAAAATTCGTACTAATATCGTACGGATTCGTACCTCATGATTAGTACGTACCTGGCATCGTACTATTACGTACCGTACCTGTCGTACGGATCGTACCTGACCAACTATGGTCTTGCCAAGGTTTACTGTCAAGCCTCTCTGTGTACAAAACTCATGGAGGGCATCTAGGTGGCGTTGTAATCCCTCTGGTGACTCTGAAATCAATACAATGTCATCTGCATATAATAAAATGTGGACCTGTGTACCTGGGAGGTCCGCACCCTCGCCTCCAGCTCGGAGAATGTAGTCCTCAATCTCGTCGATGTAGAGCCCGAATAGAGTGGGAGAAAGTGGGCAGCCTTGCTTAACACCCACTGTGCTAGCAATGGCCTCTGATAGTCCCCCTAGGCATCGAACCCTCCTAATCACCCGCTCATAGTGTGTAGATGGCCCAAATCATCTCTGATGGTATACCCAAGCTATGAAGTCTTCGAAAAAGCTTCTCCCGTGGCACAATATCAAAGGCTTTGCGGAAATCCACAAAGCAGCAATATAATCTCTTCTTTTGCATCTTTGCCCCATCAATGAGGCAACGGAGAATGAAGATGTGATCAATAGTGGAGAAAGCCCGTCGGAACCCTGCCTGACCATGTGCTTGTAGCCCTCCCATCTCAGCATATGAGCTGAGCTCTGTCTCGAGAACCGTCCCATAAAGCTTGGCCATGGTGTGACCAATCATGATAGTCCTGTAGTTCCCTGGGTCCAAGGTATCCCCAGATTTGTGAATGGTTACAATGGTGTTCCTCGTCCACTCTTGTGGGAAGCCCTCCCCTATAGCCCGATTGAAGACATGTGCAATCAATGGAGCTATAGTGGAGGTAGTATATATGAGGTGCTCGCTCTGCAGTCCCGTGTGGTCAGTCGAACGCCCATGCTGTAGTCGCTCAATGGCCCTCTAGATCATTTTGTTGTGAAGAAAGAGGAACGAGTAGGGCGTGGTCCAGGTGGTTGGGGGATGGGAGGCTGTCCAGGTATCTCATATAGTCTCTCAGCATACTCGTGCCAAATCTGTGGATCTCCAATAGGTGTGGTCGGTCGTGACTCGTATTGTGCGCCATGCAGCAATGCAATCCCTGCTCATAAGTAAATGGTATAGCTCAATCTCCTGTGCCTCCTCGAAGGCCCGTCTCTTTCGGCATGTGAGGTCTTCATATGTCTTCTAGCCTCCATCTCTGTGATCTCTCCCAATGCTCTCTGAGCTCGTAGTCGATGATAGAGACTCCTTCACTCATCATACCAGGGATTTTGTGGCATGGTCCCTGGGGGAGGTGTGTGACTAGAATGGGTGGTGTGTGGGAATGAACCGATGGCGGATGCGTGAAGGATGGATGCTATATGTGAGGTAAGTATAGGTAGTGGGGTGTCAGGATGAAGCGAAAGAAGGCTTTCTTCAACTCGGGCTGAGTATATGTGGGCAAGTTCGTTTGTGAAGTGGATGGTAGTGTATGGGGGGCGTATCATGGGGGTGTGTGTGGGAATGTCTCTCTTGAGGGATAGTGCAAGATATGCGTGATATGCTCCAATGGGTATAGGTGGGATGGTGAAAGAACTGAGTATGTGGGTTGCCTCCCTCAGTCCCATGATATAATCCACGATACTCCCTCCTCCATGTGTAATTGAGTGCGGTACGCATGTCAATCTCCCTGACATAGGCAAGTGTCTCATCCCGTTATAAATAATGAGGCGGTGTCTGGACCCGAGTTTGAGTAGGTGAGTACCGTAGAGTGTGTGTGTAGAATCAGCTCAAACTCATGCCATAGATTCCTCCTGAGTGGGTAATATGATTGGATCCCTGCATATCGAGACCCGCCTGGTGGGAAGTAGCATATAGCAATGTAAATCCAACCCCCCTGTGCTATCTCCATGCGAACCCACATGTATCGTGCCTCCTCATCTCTACCTATAATATGGATCCGGCTTTGTATCTCCTGTCGAAATATAATGGCCACTCCTCCCGATCCACGTGCTTTACTCTGTCTCATCGTGGTCCTGAATGCAGATTCCCAATGAAAACCTGCAATGCGTGGTAGACCTCTCTCTGGGCTCTCGTGTGTCTCTGTGATGCACACAAAGTCATGTGATGCCAGGATCTCCTCGAGTCTGTCTGGTCGCGTCCAGAGTGCCCTGTTGCAGTTCCACACTGCTGCTCTGAGTGGTGTCTCCTGGTGTAGTGATGTCTCATAGGCCGCGTGGCCCTATTTGATAGGGCGTGAAGACCTTACCATCCCGGTAAAAGGCCTTTCTCCCCTCTCGGCGTGCCTTGAGTATCTGTGGCATGCAAGCGCGTCGGTGTGCCACCTGGATCCTCGTGAGGTTCTCGTCCATATAGAGGGCGCCGCCTGGTAGTCCACGTAGTACTGATCGACGTCTAAAGAACGCGGTCCGTGCCTCCTCGGAGCTCATCTTAAGGATGAGTGCTTCGCAAACGTGATGTATCCCTCCCAACCCTCCATGGAGCTGTGAATGGCATGCTCTCGTATCCAAGTTGATGGCAAATGTCAGTTGCATCTGCCTCTGGTGATGCTCCCTCAGGTAGGCCTGTAATCCGAATGTGAAGTTTTCGAGTGTGTTGAAGCCTCTCCTCCTCAAGTGTATCCTGGACTCGTGTGAGTTCTTCTTTCTGTACGTCTTCCCTAACTTCTTTCTTAACCCTTTTGTGTACTACTTCCACCCACGACTCTCGAGTGGATTCTACCTCCGTTTTGATTTCCTTCTTTATTTCTTCTTTGAGTGTCTCCACGTTGGAGATCTCCCCCTCTTCTTTCAAGTGCTCATAGGCTGTCCTCCAATTGTCTCTTTCTTCTGTGAGAGTCTTTACTTGTTCTTCGAGTCCTTTGACCTTATCCATTACTTGTTCTTCGAGGCCTTTGAACTTTTCCATCATTTTTCGTATCTCCATGTTGAGGTTGCGGTCTGCTTCCTTTTTGGCCTCTTTGAGGGCTTTAGCGATCAGTTCATCCACTTCCCTTCGGTCCATAGGAGCCATTTCAGAGATTAGGTTTAGGGTTTCAAATGTTTTTAGAGAGAGCGAAAGAAAAAAGAGAGAGAGAGTTGTGACTGTTTGCAAAGCAGGCTCCAAGTGCCTAACCCTAAATCAGGGTTTTGAAACCTTAAAATCAGAGTCTTCAAACCCTAAAATTAGTGCTTCATCTAAAAGCAGAGAGACATTCGAAGTCATTGCTGAGAGGGGAAGGCCGCAGAACCCTAAAAGCAAAGGTTCGAAACCCTAAAATCCAAGTTTATGCCTCCGGGACAAGCAGATTTAGGTCATCTGGACGGGCAGATTTGGGTCACATGGACGGGCAGAGACAGAGAGGATTCGGGTACAGTCACAAGCTGTGTCAGAGGGTGTGCGTCAGATGCTGCTGCGTCAAAGGGATGCGTCAGAGGCTCTGCATCAGAGGCTCTGCGTCAGAGGGATGCGTCAAAGAGAGAGAGAGAGAGAGAGAGAGAGAGAGAGAGAGAGAGAGAGAGAGAGAGAGAGAGAGAGAGAGAGAGAGAGAGAGAGAGAGAGAGAGAGAGAGAGAGAGAGAGAGAGAGAGAGAGAGAGAGAGAGAGAGAGAGAGAGAGAGAGAGAGAGAGAGAGAGAGAGAGAGAGAGAGAGAGAGAGAGAGAGAGAGAGAGAGAGAGAGAAGAAAGAAAGTCATATTAACGTCTTCTGGAGGCCAAACTTGGCCTATGAGACAAAAACCATGTACAAGTGTAGTAACCCTGTGTAGAAGATAAAATGAAATAAAAAGTATATCGCTACACAAAGCTATATAGGGCTCGAAAAGGCTGGGGAGACGTGGCTCTGACTCTGCAGATAGTGGCCACCTAATACATGGGGGATCCAAAAATGTGAGTAAAACGCCCTAGCTACTGGTGATGGGTGGAGGTGGGTGTAGTATGTGGTACATCGGTGGTGGTCTGAGTGCCTCCTGAAGGAAGACAACCCAGGGGGTGGTGGTACGCCTATGCTCCATCATGTGGTCGTAGGCAATCCTGATGCGTGAGATATCCTCCTGATATAGTCCTGGTCGACGATATCCGCCCATGCGTGGTCGGCGCCGTTCTCTCTGTGATGCTGCCTGGTGGAGCGTGAGCCCTATAGATGGACCTCTCTGATGTAGCTCAACTCGCTGAAAGAACTGGGTAATGGTCTGCTGGGTACTCACCCGTGGCTGATGTATGGGCTGTAGTGACCGCTCTCGCCTCTCGTATGCTGCTCTGAGAAAGCGTCCCAAGCGTCTCTGGTCTCCCATAGTCATGCACAACTGGAATGACTCCTCGATCTGGAACTGTGCTCGTAGGTCTAAGTATGCTGGACATCTAATAACAAAATGCTCATCACTCTCTACCTCTGTCTGGCATACTGGGCACCACCTCTCCTCACGGGGGACTCCCCTGGACCGACCCCTCTCAATCTCGAGCTGATGTGATGAAACCCGGAGCTGCCCAATGACGACGCGTAGGTGGTGGGGAAGGTAGATCTGCATGTATCTCGGAATCTCGATGAAGCCCGTGCCCGATATATGTAGAAATTGCTCGCGGTAGTAGAGCATTTTCGGTGGCAATGTACCCCTAGGGCTCACCCATGTCCTCTGTATGTATGTATGCCATATCTCCTGACGAATGATCCTATTCCTCTCTTGATGAGAGAGCGAGTAGGTGGGTGCATGAGAGTCGTACTGTAGTGGTGGTAGCCTGTCTATGTCAAAGCCATGGTGGGCAAGCCAGTCTCGTGTCTGTGCATACCATGAGGAGGTGTCGCCTGCTAATGCCATATCACGTGATGCCTCAAAAGCATGATAAGCAATGCGCTCTGTATCCATGCTCCGAAGTCTCTGTAATAGGCATACTGTCTGGAATAGTGCCTCAACTAGCATCGGTGGTGCAGCGAGCTCAGCTCTAATGATATCATGTGGTATTGAAGGTTTGCTGCAGATAAGTCTGGCAATCATGAGGATCTGTGGCCTCTCTAATGCTGTCCATACTGATGTAGCTAATCCTGGTCCCCATATGGCTGCCCCATACATGAGCGCTGGCGTAACCAAAGTGTCAAAGAGCCACCCCTTTGTGCGGGGCTCCTGAAAATATGCCTGGTGGCACGGTCTCTCCATCAAAGCTAGTGCTGCGTACCCACGTGTGATGCGGTCACTGGCTTCCGGAGCCATAGAGAAGACCCCTGATGCTGCTGTAAATGTCACCCCCAAGTAAACATATGATCCGACCACCTCGATCGGTCCACCTGCTGCTGTGAACAAACTATGTCTGCGTACCTGTGCTGATGTATGAAAGATCAAGACCTTGGTTTTACCAAGGTTCACAGATAACCCTCTGTGTCTGCAAAAGTCATCTAGGCCGTGTAGATGATGCTGTAGACCTTCTGCAGACTCTGAAACCAATACAATATCATCAGCGTATAAAAGAATATGGACAGTGGACCCGTGTACCTCAATGCCATCTCCCCCGTGCTGCTGTATGAAGTCCACTATCTCATCAATGTAAAGACCAAAGAGGGTGGGTGAGAGAGGGCATCCTTGCTTCACCCCGATAGTGCTAGCAAGTGGATCAGATAAGCCCCCTTGGACATCTGACTCTACCAGATACTCTCTTGTATAAGGCGTAGATCCCCCATATCATCTCCTCCGGAGCTCCGATGTCAACTAGTCGTCTGAAGAGTCGATCCCTGGGAATAGTGTCAAATGCTTTGCGGAAGTCCACAAAGCAACAATATAATCTCCTCTTCCTCACCCTGGCCTGGTCGATCAGGCATCTCAGAGTGAAGATGTGGTCAATGGTAGAGTAATCTCGTCTGAAACCTGCCTATCTTGGAGCCCTGATGCCCTTCCTCTCAGCGAGAGTACTCAACTCTGTCTCTAGTACCGCCCCATATAACTTGGCCAATATAGGGCCAATCATGATCGTCCGGTATGTAGCTGGATCCATAGTATCACCTGACTTATGAATGGGCACTATGGTGTGCTCAGTCCATGAGTCTGGGAACCCTTCAACCAATGCACGGTTGAAGAGATGGGCAATGAGCGGTGCGAGAGTCGTGCCTCCATAGATGAGGTGCTCTGCCTGTAAACGGAAATGATCATGGGCCCTGCCATGCTGCAGCCGGGCAATAGCGCGTCCCACCATAGTGGGTGTGAAGAAGACAGAGGTAGTAGGACGTGAGCTCTGCGGTCTGGGAATGGGAGGCTGGTCTGGGATCTCGTATAGGCTCCGTGCATAGCTATGCCAAGTGCTCTGGACTCGGATAGGTGTCTGCTGTCTCCTCTCTCTCAAATGTCGCCATGCCACTACACTGTCTCGACTCATGAGCAAATGGTAAATATCCCAATACTGTCGCTCCTCCCAATCTTGCCGTTTGCGGCGAGTAAGGCTCTGCATGTGACGCTGTGCCTGTGTGTGTGTAATATCTCCTCTACGCTCTAAAATCCGTAGGTGTTTACGCAGCTCATGACAATCTGCATCATACCAACGGTTCTGGGGCATGGATCCTGTGCGTGGAGGGTGCATATGTGTGCGGTGTGGGACGCTTCGGAGAGCTGAGTCCTGTAGGATGGAGGTGATATGTGATGTAAGTGTGTCCAAAGGTGAGAATGGATCGAGGGAGAGTAGGCGGGTGTGTAAATGGTGTGCATAAACGTGTGAGAGCTCGTGTGTGAAGTGTATCGTGGTATGTATCTCAGTGGGTGAGGGAGGGTCTAATGGAATCGGAGATGAGAGTGTGAATGTGATAAATGTGTGGTCAACACCGAGTGGGCGTCGTCCAATACTAAGTGAAGGGATGAGTGAAGCTCCAGAGGTAGTACCCAAAATGTAGTCGACTGTGCTCTCACCCCCCCCCCCCCCCCCCCCCGTGAGGGAAGCAAGTAAGTCCGCCTGAACCTGGCCAACGATTCATCCCGTTATATATAACGAGATGATGTCGGCTGCCTAGCTTGAGTAGATGTCTGCCATAGCCGGTGGTGTCCTGACCCGTATCTGCTGATAGTCTGCTGGTGCTAATCTCAACCGGGTCTCTGGCCCTCATGAGATGTGGGTGATCCATGTCGTATGCCTCGCACTGATGCGACTGAGTGCGGCCATTGAAGTCCCCCATAAGGAAGACTTCACCTAGTGTGCTGTAATGTAGTATCTCATCTGAAAGCGCTGTGTATGGTGAGTCTCTATCTCGGATCGGTCCCCCAAGATCGTGTCCTGCGTATCAAGAGCCCCCTGGTGGGAAGTAGCATATAGCAATGTAAATCGAGCTTCCCTGTGCTATCTCCATGCGAACCCACATGTATCGTGCCTCCTCATCTCTACCTATAATATGGATCCGGCTCTGTATCTCCTGTCGAAATACGATGGCCACTCCTCCCGATCCTCGTGCTGTACTCTGTCTCGTCGTGGTCCTGAATGCAGATTCCCAATGAAAACCTGCAATGCGTGGTAGACCACAGAGAGAGAGAGAGAGAGAGAGAGAGAGAGAGAGAGAGAGAGAGAGAGAGAGAGAGAGAGAGAGAGAGAGAGAGAGAGAGAGAGAGAGAGAGAGAGAGAGAGAGAGAGAGAGAGAGAGAGAGAGAGAGAGAGAGAGAGAGAGAGAGAAAGAAAGATTTTTTAACGTCTATTAGAGGCCAAAATCGGCCTATGAGACAAAACATATACATCAGTATGATCCAAACCACTGTGATCCAAAACGAAAATAAAGTGTGAGTACTGCAAACGGGTATAAAAGGAGGGATAGTAGCTGGCATCAAGGGTGTGGGGTGCTATGGGTATGCACTCTATATGCTCAATGGGTGAGATACAAATATGATATGCATAGGGAGGGGAGGCTCGATGGTATCACAACCCCCTAAATGCCTGGAGTGGGTGTAGGATATAATGCATCGATGGGTAAGGCATCATGGCGATCCTCAAAATGCTCTGGGTGTCCAAATCGATAGGGGTGCGCTGCTGACGTCTCTGTATCTCCATGTCATGGCGTGCGTGAATCTCCTGAATCTCTCTCTGATGTGGACGAGCTCTCCGGACAAGGGGTCTCGGTCGTCGACGCTGTCGTCTAAGCTCCTCTGCTTTGTGTAATGTGACACCCCGTATCGAACTGGGCCCTCGAGTGTATGTGGGTCTGAAAAAATCTGTAATATAAGTCTGAGGGGGGGGGGGGGGGGGAACAGGTGTATCTCCATCCGCTCCTGGAGGAGTGATGCGCGGTGGTGCTTGAGCTCTACTAGGAAACGACCTAGAGGCGCTGGTCCTCTGTCCCCAATAAAGCCCTGATCTCTCTAGGCCCCCTGAAGAGCTGTGGGTAGCGGTCTCTGATGTCCTCATATGCCTGGCATCTACATGTGTAGTGCTCCTCGTCCTCCACCTCCTCTCTACATATCCTGCATAATCGCTCATCCCTGGGGGTATGTGTGGCTCGCCCAATCTCAATCTCGAGCTGGTGTGATGATACTCTTAGCTTCCCAATGGCCACTCTCTCGGCTGGTGCCATATATGTATCCATGTATCGTGGTCTCTGAATGAAACCATCCGCTGTCACAGTCAGGAAGTGCTCTCTGTAGTGTTGCCTCTTTGTGGGAAGAGGCTCCCGTGGTGCTATCCATGTCTCCCTGACGTGTATCTGTAGTAGGTCGTGACGGATGATCCTATTCCTCTCCGAACGAGAGAGGGTAATGTGGGGGGAAGAGAGGTCATACTGAAAAGGGGGGAGATCCGTAATGCTCATGCCATGGTCTACTAACCATCGGTAAGTCTGTGCATACCATACTCTCTCATGCCCTGTCTCTGCCAAATGTCTAGAGCTCTCAAATGCAAGCCTGGTGAGTCGGCTAGTGGGGAGCTCTCTGACTCTCAGAATAAAGGTCACCAACTGGAAGAGGGCCTCCACTAGCATCGGTGGTGTGCCAAGCTCAGCTCGTATAATGTCATGTGGAACGGAGGGCTTGTTGCGAAGCAAGCATGATATCATGGTGATCTGGGGCCTCTCAATCTGTGTCCACATCGCCTCTGTGATCCCTGGTGCCCATACTGCTGCTGCGTACATCAATGCGGGTGTCACTAGAGTGTCAAAGAGCCACCCCTTAGTCCGGGGCTCCTGAAAATGTGTCTGAAAGCAGCGTCTCTCCAATCCTGCAAGTGCCGCATAACCTCGCGTCAATCTATCTCTCGCAGCCTGTGCCATGGAGAATACCCCTGTGCTGCCCGAGAAGGTGATACCTAGGTAGACGTAGGAGTCCACTACCTCTATCTGTTCTCCAGCTGCTGTGAAAGAAGCGCGATGGCGTACTGTCCTGGAGGTATGGAAGATCATGACCTTGGTCTTGCCAAGGTTCACTGTGAGTCCTCTCTCCATGCAAAAGGTATCGAGCGCCTGTAAATGTGACTGCAACCCCTCCTGTGACTCTGAGAGAAGGACAATGTCATCAGCATATAATAGGATATGTACTGGCGTACCTCCGATGTCTCCTCCTCTCCCTCCTGCTCGCTGTATATACTCCGTGATCTCGTCGATGTAGAGACCGAAGAGAGTGGGTGAGAGGGGGAAACCTTGTTTCACACCAATGGTGCTAACAAGGCTGTCTGATAGACCACCGGGGCAGCGTACCCTGCCTGTGACTCGTGCATACAAAGCGTGGATGGCCCATAGCATGTCTGATGGAAGCTGTAACTCCTGGAGCCTCCGTAGTAGTCTCTCTCGAGGGACCATGTCGAAGGCTTTGCGGAAATCCACAAAGCAACAGTATAGTCTCTGCTTCCTCGCCTTCGCGCTCTCAATCAAGCAACGAAGCACGAAGATGTGGTCGATGGTGGAGAAAGTGCGGCGGAAGCCTGCCTGGCCGGGTGCTCTGATCCCCGCTCCCTCAACGTGTGTACTGAGCTCTTCCTCTAGTACTGCCCCATAGATCTTGGCCAGGATATGGCCTATCATAATAGTCCTGTAGTTCCCTGGGTCCATCATATCGCCGGACTTATGGATAGGCGTAATGGTATGCATAGTCCATGAGTCGGGTAATCCCTCAACCAAAGCACGGTTGAAGAGATGGGCGATCAAGTGGGAAACTACATCTGCTGCGTATATAAAGTGCTCTCCCTGTAGCCCCATGTGGTCTGCTGAACGGCCATGCTGTAGCCTATGGATGGCCTGTCGTACCATGCCTCCTGTGAAGAGGGTGGATATCACCGGACGCGGTGTGGAAGGAATCGGTAATGGTGGCTGTCTTGGAACGTCATATAACCTCTGGGCGTAGGTGTGCCAGGTCGAAGGATCTGCTATGGGTGTAGGTGGACGTGGCTCACGTAGTGCCCTCCACGCGGTGGCACAATCCCTACTCATGAGAAGGTCGATCAACTCTGCCTCCTATCGCTCCTCGAAAGCTCGCCGCTTCCGGCGTGTGAGGGCTCGCATCTGTCGTCGTGCCTCCCTCTCTGTGATGGATCCCAAGAGACTCTGTGCTCTGAGATGTCGGTATAGTCGCCTACACTCCTCATCGTACCATCTATTCTGGGGTGTATGTCCCAACCGTGTCGGATGTGCAGTGCTGTGGGTGGTGTATGGGAAGCTGAGAGTAGCAGATGTATGGAGGATCGAGGAGAAGTGGGCGGTGAGGGTGTCCAAGGAGGCAGAGGGATCAAGAGAGTAGATGCGCTCTCAAACATGGGAGCTATAGATATGTGCTAGCTCATGTCTAAAGTGAATGGTGGTACGGGCTCATGGCTGTGTGGTGACGAGGTGGGGTATGCATGGTGAGCCGCGAATGGATAGGGCAAGATATGCGTGATCAACTCCAATCGGTAAGGGTGGGATAGTGAATGATGTGATCAGATGTGTCGCCTCCGGGGGTCAGATAACATAGTCTACCACACTGCCCCCCTGTGGTGTCGTGGGTGGAATGCAGGTGAGACCGCGCGAGGTGGGCCAGCTCCCCATCCCATTATATATAACGAGACGGTGTGCTCCTCCCATCTGGAGTAAGTGTTGGCCATATAAGGTGGGTGTGGCAGTGTCGGCTGAGGCTCTGAGTGTAGGCATGTCCTCTATGGTACGAAGCATCTCAGGGTCGTCAAAGTCGTAGGTATCACACTGGTGGCTCTGAGTGCGGGCATTGAAGTCTCCTACAAGGAAGACTTCACCCATCCCGGTATACTCCATAATCGTGTCACTGAGGCAGTCATATGGCGATGTGGTGTCTGGTCCCTCCCCTCCTGATAGTTGCTCAGGGGAATGTGTGAAGCGTGAACCAATGGGTGCAATATAGCATACGGCGAAGTACGCTGCTCTCTCCTCTGATAGCTGCAAGCGTATCCACATGAAACGTGCCTCTGGGTCTCTGGCTACCACCTGTACCCTGTGCTGTAACGACTGTCTATAGAGCACGGCTACTCCTCCTGATCCTCGTGTGGTGTGCTGTCTCATCTGGCGGCGGTGAGCTGACTCCCACATATAGCCCTCAATCCTCGGTAGGCTCCTCCCCGGGCTCTCGTGTGTCTCTGTCAAGAAGATAATGTCTCTGCCCTCCATCACCTCCCCGAGGCGCCCCGGATGTGTCCATAAAGATCCATTGGAGTTCCAGACTGCAATGTGCACGTCCTGCTGTGCTGTCTCATAGGCCGCGAATCCCTAGTCAATGGGCCGTCCATCAATGATGACCCGACCGTCTCTGTAGAGGGCACGATGTCCCTCTCGTCTGGCCTGGAGGACACGTGGCATGCATGCCCGTCTGTGCTCTACCTGCATCCGTGTGAGGTCGTCATCCAAATAGATGGGGGTGCCCGGTGTAGTGCGTAGTACCGCCCGTCGTCTGAGAAAGTCTCTCCTCCTGGCCTCCTCTGAGAACTGAAGGATAAGTGCTCTGCTCCGTGTGGTGTCCCGTCCTGCTCTCCATACTCTGGTGAAAGGGAGAGGCTCATCCGCGCGGTATCCAAGTAATGTGCACAAGCGACGCCCGTCCTGCTCTGGTGATCCGTCTGTCTCTGTGAGGCCGGAGACGCGAACATTGAGCCTGCGGGCCTGTCTCATCCTCTCCTCCTCAATGGTGGTATGCACTATGTGGATCTCCTCATGGTGGTTGTTCTTCTTTGCCTCCTGTCGAAGGTTCTTTTTGACAACCTCGACCCATCCATCTTTCTTAGTCTCAAGCTCGTTCTGCACCACCTCCATACACTCCTTCTTGATAGTCACCCGAATGTCCTCTAGATGTGGAGCGATCTCCCCCTCCTCGTGCATGCTGTCCAGTTTCGTTTTCATATCAGTAAGCGCAGTGTGCAACTCCTCCAGGTCCCGTGAGTGCTGCTTGCGGGTAGCGAGAAGCTCTTCCCAAAGGGATTCGTTTTCCATCTCCAAGGTTGCCACCTTGGCTTCGAGGGCGACAACTCTACGGGTAACCCCGTTCAGTGCAGAATCTCCTTCTTTCTTGTGTTTTCCTATCAACTCTCGGAGGGCATGCTCTAAGGTGGCCAACTGTTCGTCCAGCTTGGGAGCCATGAGAGAGAGAGAGAGAGAGAGAGAGAGAGAGAGAGAGAGAGAGAGAGAGAGAGAGAGAGAGAGAGAGAGAGAGAGAGAGAGAGAGAGAGAGAGAGAGAGAGAGAGAGAGAGAGAGAGAGAGAGAGAGAGAGAGAGAGAGAGAGAGAGAGAGAGAGAGAGAGAGAGAGAGAGAGAGAGAGAGAGAGAGAGAGAGAGAGAGAGAGAGAGAGAGAGAGAGAGAGAGAGAGAGAGAGAGAGAGAGAGAGAGAGAGAGAGAGAGAGGGCTGAGGTTAGTTGGGGGGTTAGAATTAGGGTTAGGGTTAGGGTTAGGGTTAGGGTGAGGGTTAGGATTTAGGGTTCGGTTTAGATGTAGGGTTAAGGTTAAGATTTAGGGTTCGGTTTAGAGTGTGCGAAGTAGGCATATTCATGATTAGGGTTTAGGGTTGGTTTCGAGCTAGGGTTAGGGTCGAAGTCGAACTGGGGTTAGGGTTATGGTAGGATGTTAGGAGGCTGATGCAGGAGGAGGGGCTCGGGGGAGGTTGACGCAGCAGGCAAGAGGGGGCGACAGGGGAGGCTTCCGCAACAGGAGGGGCGACGGGGGGGGGGGGGGCTGACGCAGCAGCAGGAGGGGCGACGGGGGGGGGCTGACGCAGCAGCAGGAGGGGCGACGGGGGGGGATGATGCAGCAGCAGGAGGGGCTACGGGGGGGGCTGACGCAGCAGCAGGAGGGGCGACCGGGGGGGGGGGGGGGCTGACGCAGCAGCAGGAGGGGCGACGGGGGGGGGGGGCTGACGCAGCAGCAGGAGGGGCGACAGGGGGGGGGGGCTGACGCAGCAGGAGGGGCGACGGGGGGGGGCTGACGCAGCAGCAGGAGGTGCGACGGGGGGGGGGGGGCTGACGCAGCAGGAGGGGCGACGGGGGGGGGGGGCTGACGCAGCAGCAGGAGGGGCGACGGGGGAGAGAGAGAGAGAGAGAGAGAGAGAGAGAGAGAGAGAGAGAGAGAGAGAGAGAGAGAGAGAGAGAGAGAGAGAGAGAGAGAGAGAGAGAGAGAGAGAGAGAGAGAGAGAGAGAGAGAGAGAGAGAGAGAGAGAGAGAGAGAGAGAGAGAGAGAGAGAGAGAGAGAGAGAGAGAGAGAGAGAGAGAGAGAGAGAGAGAGAGAGAGAGAGAGTCATATTAACGTCTTCTGGAGGCCAAACTTGGCCTATGAGACAAAAACCATGTACAAGTGTAGTAACCCTGTGTAGAGGATGAAATGAAATAAAAGGTATACCGTGACACCAAGATATATATAAAGCTGGAAAAGGATGGGGAGATGTGGCTCTGACTCCGCAGATAGTGGCCACCTAATACATGGGGGACATGTGAGTAAAAGTGTGAGTAAAACACCCTAGCTACCGGTGAATGGGTGGAGGTGGGTGTAGTATGTGGTACATCCGGGGTGGTCTGAGTGCCTCCTGAAGGAAGACAACCCATGGGGTGGTGGTGTGCCTATGCTCCATCGTGTGGTCGTAGGCTGTCCTGATGCATGAGATATCCTCCTGATATAGTCGTGGTCGATGATATCTGCCCATGCGTGGTCGGCGCCGTGCTCTCTGTGCTGCTGCCTGGTGGAGCGTGAGCCCTAGAGAGAGAGAGAGAGAGAGAGAGAGAGAGAGAGAGAGAGAGAGAGAGAGAGAGAGAGAGAGAGAGAGAGAGAGAGAGAGAGAGAGAGAGAGAGAGAGAGAGAGAGAGAGAGAGAGAGAGAGAGAGAGAGAGAGAGAGAGAGAGAGAGAGAGAGAGAGAGAGAGAGAGAGAGAGAGAAGAAAGAAAGACTTTTTAACGTCTATTAGAGGCCAAAATCGGCCTATGAGACAAAACATATACATCAGTATGATCCAATCCACTGTGATCCAAAACGAAAATAAAGTGTGAGTACTACAAACGGGTATAAAAGGAGGGATAGTAGCTGGCATCAAGGGTGTGGGGTGCTATGGGTATGCACTCTATATGCTCAATGGGTGAGATACAAACATGATATGCATAGGGAGGGGAGGCTCGATGGTGTCACAACCCCCTAAATGCCTGGAGTGGGTGTAGGATATAATGCATCGGTGGGTAAGGCATCATGGCGATCCTCAAAATGCTCTGGGCGTCCAAATCGATAGGGGTGCGCTGCTGACGTCTCTGTATCTCCATGTCATGGCGTGCGTGAATCGCCTGAATCTCTCTCTGATGTGGACGAGCTCTCCGGACAGGGGGTCTCGGTCGTCGACGCTGTCGTCTAAGCTCCTCTGCTCTGTGTAATGTGACACCCCGCATCGAGCTGGGCCCTCGAGTGTATGTGGGTCTGAAAAAATCTGTAATATGAGTCTGAGGGGGGGGGGCCAGGTGTATCTCCATCTGCCGCTGGAGGAGTGATGCGCGGTGGTGCTGGAGCTCTGCTAGGAAACGACCTAGAGGGCGCTGGTCCTCTGTCCCCAATAAAGCCCTGATCTCTCTAGGCCCCCTGAAGAGCTGTGGGTAGCGGTCTCTGATGTCCTCATATGCCTGGCATCTACATGTGTAGTGCTCCTCGTCCTCCACCTCCTCTCTACATATCCTGCATAATCGCTCATCCCTGGGGGTATGTGTGGCTCGCCCAATCTCAATCTCGAGCTGGTGTGATGATACTCTGAGCTGCCCAATGGCCACTCTCTCAGCTGGTGCCATATATGTATCCATGTATCGTGGTCTCTGAATGAAACCATCCGCTGTCACAGTCAGGAAGTGCTCTCTGTAGTGTTGCCTCTGTGGGAAGAGGCTCTCGTGGTGCTATCCATGTCTCCCTGACGTGTATCTGTAGTAGGTCCTGACGGATGATCCTATTCCTCTCCGAACGAGAGAGGGTAATGTGGGGGGAAGAGAGGTCATACTGAAAAGGGGGGAGATCCGTAATGCTCATGCCATGGTCTGCTAACCATCGGTAAGTCTGTGCATACCATACTCTCTCATGCCCTGTCTCTGCCAAATGTCTAGAGCTCTCAAATGCAAGCCTGGTGAGTCGGCTAGTGGGGAGCTCATTGACTCTCAGAATAAAGGTCACCAACTCGAAGAGGGCCTCCACTAGCATCGGTGGTGTGCCAAGCTCAGCTCGTATAATGTCATGTGGAACGGAGGGCTTGCTGCGCAGCAAGCGTGATATCATGGTGATCTGGGGCCTCTCAATCTGTGTCCACATCGCCTCTGTGATCCCTGGTGCCCATACTGCTGCTGCGTACATCAATGCGGGTGTCACTAGAGTGTCAAAGAGCCACCCCTTAGTCCGGGGCTCCTGAAAATGTGTCTGAAAGCAGCGTCTCTCCAATCCTGCAAGTGCTGCATAACCTCGCGTCAATCTATCTCTCGCAGCCTGTGCCATGGAGAATACCCCTGTGCTGCCCGAGAAGGTGATACCTAGGTAGACGTAGGAGTCCACTACCTCTATCTGTCCTCCAGCCTCTGTGAAAGAGGCGCGATGGCGTACTGTCCTGGAGGTATGGAAGATCATGACCTTGGTCTTGCCAAGGTTCAATGTGAGTCCTCTCTCCATGCAAAAGGTATCGAGCGCCTGTAAATGTGACTGCAACCCCTCCTGAGACTCTGAGAGAAGGACAATGTCATCAGCATATAATAGGATATGTACTGGCGTACCTCCGATGTCTCCTCCTCTCCCTCCTGCTCGCTGTATATACTCCGTGATCTCGTCGATGTAGAGACCGAAGAGAGTGGGTGAGAGGGGGCAACCTTGTTTCACACCAATGGTGCTAACAAGGCTGTCTGATAGACCGCCGGGGCAGCGTACCCTGCCTGTGACTTGTGCATACAAAGCGTGGATGGCCCATAGCATGTCTGATGGAAGCTGTAACTCTTGGAGCCTCCGTAGTAGTCTCTCTCGAGGGACCATGTCGAAGGCTTTGCGGAAATCCACAAAGCAATAGTATAGTCTCTGCTTCCTCGCCTTCGCGCTCTCAATCAAGCAACGAAGCACGAAGATGTGGTCGATGGTGGAGAAAGTGCGGCGGAAGCCTGCCTGGCCGGGTGCTCTGATCCCCGCTGCCTCAGCGTGTGTACTGAGCTCTGCCTCTAGTACTGCCCCATAGATCTTGGCCAGGATATGGCCTATCATAATAGTCATGTAGTTCCTTGGGTCCATCATATCACCGGACTTATGGATAGGCGTAATGGTATGCATAGTCCATGAGTCGGGTAATCCCTCAACCAAAGCACGGTTGAAGAGATGGGCGATCAAGTGGGAAACTACATCTGCTGCGTATATAAAGTGCTCTCCCTGTAGCCCCGTGTGG
Organism: Ceratopteris richardii; assembly: GCA_020310875.1. Taxonomy (NCBI): domain Eukaryota; kingdom Viridiplantae; phylum Streptophyta; class Polypodiopsida; order Polypodiales; family Pteridaceae; genus Ceratopteris; species Ceratopteris richardii. The sequence goes on from CM035423.1 coordinate 31,272,619, forward strand.
TCTGCTGAGAGAGAGAGAGAGAGAGAGAGAGAGAGAGAGAGAGAGAGAGAGAGAGAGAGAGAGAGAGAGAGAGAGAGAGAGAGAGAGAGAGAGAGAGAGAGAGAGAGAGAGAGAGAGAGAGAGAGAGAGAGAGAGAGAGAGAGAGAGAGAGAGAGAGAGAGAGAGAGAGAGAGAGAGAGAGAGAGAGAGAGAGAGAGAGAGAGAGAGAGAGAGAGAGAGAGAGAGAGAGAGAGAGGGAGAGAGGGGGGGGGGGGGGGGGGGGTTTATGTCTATTAGGAGGCTGAACTTGGCCTATGAGACAAATTGATGTACATGGGTGTATCTTTTGTCAATCGAAAAAGATAGAGTCCTGAGAATATTGGTAAAGCTGATATAGATCTCCATAATATGCATGTAGAGATACTCATGAAAGTGGTGGGTGTATGGAGTGTGATATCTATGATAGTCTATATGCAAAAGGGTAGTACAAACAAGCATGAGAATGCATCTAAATGACTGACTAGCTCTATCCTGTACTAGTGGGGGGGGGGGGGGGTGTAAGATGTGGTTCATAGGTGGTGGAGGTGGATCTCCGCAATCTGGTGTCACTGAAGTCTCGGGGCCTGATATCCTATAGCATGGGGTTGTCTCCTAGCTCGAGAGGTATGAGCCTGCTGAAGAGTCACCCCTCTCAGTGTGTGAGCTGAGGGGGGAGGGCTGATGCATGTCATGGAACAAAGAAGTAGTGAGCTGACTCTGTCTCCCTCTTGTCTGGGCCGCTGCAGTAGGCTGGAGTAGGGAAGTCTCTGTGACTCTGTATCTCTAGTAAGAATCAACCGAGTTGTCGCTGGTCTCTAGAGTCCATGATCTCTCGGAGAGTGGGCTGCCTTGTAAACAAATCTGGTTTCTGCCTTTGATGTCATCATATGTGCTACATCTGCATACAAAGTGCTCCTCATCCTCTATCTCTACTCTACATACCTTGCATATCCGCTCCTCTTTGGGAATGTCTGTGGCTCTGCCTGTCTCAATTTCTTGTCGGTGTGATGAGACTCTCAACTGGCCAATCGCTACCCTCGAGCTATGAAGCATGTACGTATCCATGTATTGTGGTCGTTGGATGAAACCGTCTCCCAGTATGTCTAAGAACTAGTCTCGGTAGTGTGATAGTCTTGATCCCATGTGTGGTGTGTGCCATGTCTGACTAATGTAGAGCTGCTAGAGATCCTGTCTGAGCACAACATTCCTCTTACGGTGCGAGAGGTGGATGTGAGGTGAGGCTGGGTCATACTGAAGAGGCGATAATCTGTCCATATCAAGTCCATGACTATCAAACCAGACTCGAACCTGAGTATACCAAGCTCTCTCATATCCTGACTTTGATATCTGTATAGATGCCTCAAAAGCTTTATGTGTGAGTCTGTCTGTAGGGAGCTCCCTCATCCTCTGAATAAAGCAGAGAGTCTGGAATAGTGCATCTACTACCATGGGTGGTGCAGCTAGCTCTGCCCTGATGATGTCATGTGGCACTTACTCTTTCCCGCGGAATAGTCGCAAGATCATACGTATTTGTGGCCTCTCGATCGCACTTCACTGGGTGACTGTGAGGCTTGGGGCCCAAATTGTCGCAACATACATCATAGCTGGTCTGACTAGTGTGTCAAAATAGCCACCCCTTTGTGCAGGGCTCCTGGAAGTGTGCTTGATGACATCTCTGCTCTAACATGGCTAAAGCTGCATATCCTCGAGCGAGTCTATCAATGGCTGCCTGTCTCATGCTGAAGGGGCCAGGCAAGCTCGTGAATGTGACCCCGGAGTCCGAGGTAGACATAGGAAGTGACCACCTCAATCTGTTCACCGCCAGTTGTGAATCCTGCTCCATTCCTCACCATGGGGGAGGTGTGGAAGATCATGACCTTCGTCTTGCCAAGGTTTACAGTCAGACCCCTCTGTGTACAAAACTCATCCAGGGCATCCAGCCTGGTGCTGTAATCCCTCGGGTGACTCTGAAATCAATACAATGTCATCCGCATATAATAAAATGTGGACGTGTATCTGCGAGGTGTGCACCCTCTCCTCCAGCTCGGAGAATGTAGTCCTCAAGCTCGTCGATGTAGATACCGAATAGAGTGGAGGAGAGTGGACAGCCTTGCTTAACACCGATTGTGCTGGCAATGGCCTCAGACAAACCTCCTGGACACTGTACCCTCCCAGTCAGTCACCTGCTCATAGAGTGCATAGATGGCCCAAATGATCCCTGATGGTACTCCCAAGCTCTGGAGGTGTCGGAACTTGGAAGAGCCTCTCTCGTGGCACTGTATCAAAAGCTTTGCGGAAGTCCAAAAAGCAGCAATATAATCTCTTCTTCTGCACCCCTGCCCCATCAATATGTGTGTGTGTGTATGAGAGAGAGAGGGAGGGAGGGAGGGAGGGAGGGGGGGAGGGGGGGAGGGAGGGGGGGGGAGGGGTGGGGGGAGAGGGGAGGGGGAGGGGAGTGGAGGGAGGGAGGGAGGGAGGGAGGGGGGGGGAGGACGGGGGGGGAGGGGAGGGGGGGAGGGGGGGGAGGGGAGGGAGGGAGAGGGAGGGAGGGAGACTAACTGGGGCCTTTGGTTGTTTTAGTATATATGCAACCTTGTACTTGGGATATTCAATAGGTTGGCCACTTGTTCAATGCCAGCTCTTGGTTAGTGCGCTATGGGCAGTTTTATATTACAAGGAGGTCAAATCTAAGGTTGCAGCCATTGTCTTGATAATATCATCACTTGTTTTAGTTGGTGGTGCTGTTATGCTTTCCTACTTCGGCACAGTTGGCTGATTAAACTAATATCTAATGTTCCAATTTTTGTATTTAGTATTTACCACTGCTCACCAAGGGTTCTTTTTCGATATTTGTATACTATAAGATATGCTCCAGCAACTGTATTTTATGTTTGAATAATTCTTTTGCTTGCTTCTAATATTTTTCGTTAACTAGCTAAAATTTGAGAACAGATGTGTGGAATTTGAATGTTTAATTAGCATTAGTTATGAGAAAAATGACAACTTAACAGGCTATATTAATTCAACCAGACAGTTTATAATTTAAGGTTTCTCTACGAGCTTCCATTGCTTCTGCATTGAAAATGTTTGTTCCTTTCATTCATTTTCACTGGTTTTCAAGGGCGTTCACAAATTAGTACTGCATCTTCAAAATTATATTCTGCTAAGGGCATATAAGACTCCTAAGATATTTTTACTCTAGAGATTAATCCCCCCCCCCCAAGCCGTTGCGGAGCCAAATCATATGTTTTGAAAGGTTTGAGTAGATTGAGGAGCTTCAATTCGAATGCAAAATTTTGGTGGCCCCTGAAATTCAATCGAAAGAAAAGTTGCCATTTTAGATGTCTAGACTTGTCGGATCCTAAATTACAAATTTGATACATATGCATCCCATGACTTGCAGTGGGTTTTTCCTTGGAAGTTCGGTCATTGATCTACTCTTCCATTTATGGTTGAAAAATTGAAATGAACAGCACACAAACCCTTGAGAGCCCCTTATCCGCCACTTACCAGGGATTGTACATCAGACTGTACATGTTTTGAACACAAGGGATCCCCGAGAAGTTTGCTATTACTTGTAAACACAATTAATGCACGGGTGAAAATATGCATACTAAGGGCGGAAAATATGCATCTTTTCAAGGCTGTTGACAAGCTATTACTACATTCGGAATTCTGGTGAATATTATGTTTCCGTGCGTGGTTGATCAGTAATATAGATTACAGAGCACTATGATACAGAACGCTGGAAGCATCAGCTGCACGGAATTCATAGGATAGAACGAAGTCTATTAAAACATCAGAGCCAGACTACAAGATATTTATTATTACTACGTTTGACGACAATATATTTTTTATTACTACATTTGGAGTACTTTAGTAAATGGTTTCTAATTAGATTGACATACACTATTAAACAATATAATAGTGAACCGTAGAAACATAGCTGCATGGCAATTACACTCTTGTTTCTTTCAAATTAATGGATATATTTGAATGAGGTAGTATGCACATTCTTCTATCTATAAATAGCAAGAAATGATTATGTTTGGAGGACTGTCTGATCAGCTCACTAGACGGATTATTTGCCTTGCGTAGAGAGACCATTCGACTCTAATGATTGTCTACTTTTGCTATTCTTTTGCGAGTCAGCAAACAACTTCCCATTGTCTCACATAATATCTGGCAGGTGAACGTAAGTTGCTAAAAATTCATAGAAGCACAATACGCGGTTCGACATTTCCAACGAGTGTAGAAGCAACTTCATGAATTATGTATGATTAATGGTTCACATGCATGATTCCTCTGAACATATTCAGCAATAACCCTTCGAATGAGCAGAGAGTGGTCCCTAGGAGATGAATTTAGGAAGCCTCCATTGAAGTAAATGTAGTCCAAGCGGGCCTATGCTTGAAGATGTAAGAAATGAAAAGTATAGCCATGAGTAGAATGGAATTAATTTATGTACCCACAAACCAATACACCACCCATAAGAAGTACAATCTTTTACGAACATGCAAGTAGAGCAGATGGAAGAGTCTTGTGAAGGATCACCATATTGAAATCCCTTGTCATCCATATGTGATCATAAAAGAGTTGATGAAGGTGAGAGAATAGAGTGCACATAGTGAGTCTTGCCCGTGCAAAAGTTACGACCATACATATTAAGTAGAAGATGAGACTAACTTGGAGATAGAAGGAACATATGATTGGTCTACTTGAGGAAATCATTATATACAAAAGTAAGATGCCAAGATCAATGAATAATACATAGAGAATCATAGTAGGAAGATGAGGGATACTTCCATAGGCTAACAAGAAATCTACCACCAAATCCACATGCTCTTCTCATGATGTAGCTTATGTTCTTAAACATAAAAGATGTTCACCTTTTCTTTTAATACCCATGATCAAAGCATTTCCCATTTCATACTATACCTTATCCTTCTACATTCTAAGTAACTAGCTTAATGAATGAGGATGATTTAAGGGAGGAGGTTCTTCATACATAGATGAAAAGTCCTTAAAGTCAATGTTGTTGATATGAAAGTATGTTTCACGAAAGTTTGCATAATATGAGATTGGAAGTTTCAGTAACATAGAAGCGAATTTAACCAAAGTTTGACCCCTCTTTCTATAGTAAGTCATCCATCTAAACCCATTTTCGTCTACTAGTCTTCTTGTTAGGATGGGATGAGCACATGAAGAGTGTGATGAGGATGAAGAAGCACCTTATGAGGGTGGAGAAATAACAAGCTTGGAAGATGAATCAACAATTGAAGCATTATGGTATGAGGTAGAAGCAAGAAGAGGTTGCTCTAACATGCATTCAACTTTATCATGAATCCTTGGATCATGATCTTTTTGTGGATTGTAGTTTTGGAGCAATTAGAGTTGCTCTTGAGTTGATGCTTAATGGAAGGAACTGAAAATGTGTTCTTGAGGAATCTAAACTGTACTCTTTGGATATATTGGTTCCACTATGGAGAGTAGCCATGATTTGAAAAAATATCTAGGCTCACCACAGTGAAAACGTGAACCTATCAAATCGCACCATTTTAGGTGAACTAAGTCCTTGCTCTCATCCTCAAAAATTATAATCCTAAACTTTACCAAGAGTGCAACATGGTCCCATATGAAGGGAGGAAGATCATGTAAATCAACTCAAAATGAGCTTGCTTGAAGTCTTCATAGATACAACATAATGGAATCCAAGCGAAATATATGACAAAGCCCAAATAAAGGAAGAGAGTAATGACTTTCTATCAAATCCTTACAAACCTAAGTGCTAATTATAACTTCATAAAAGGTCTTCATGAGAACTATGGCTCTTCAACATCATGATGGAAGCATTCATCCAATTGGTGGCAAATGTTTGTTAGTGATCTTTCCTTATTAGGGATGTAACATAACATCCCCTTTTGACGAGAAGCAAGAATCTTATCAACAATATTTTTAGGCGTGATGGAGGTTTTAACCTCAAGGGAGACATTGGGATTCTCACTTAGGCCATCACTCAAAAATATTTATCTTGGAAGAGATAAGATGGTCACAAACTTGACATGGATAGCCATGAGTTTGAACATGAGGAGAAGGGCTTTGAATAGAGGAAGAATCCATTTGAATAGTAGGGTTAGCTAAGGAAGTATCCATCCAAGGAGAAACAAATGAGCAAGAGAGGTATCATGCAAGAAATCAATAGTGCAAGGCGAGAGGGAAGTTATGCTATGTTTATTGAGTGTCGATGTATTAACCACACATAGAAGCAAAATTTAATATTCTTGAGCTTCTTATTAGTTTGGAGTATTGCAAGTTGTTTGGAACATGTCATGGTTGGATCAATTCTTACAATGATCACATATGGTACTTGAACCAAATGTATGAAACACAGTGAATATGCCATATATACAATGTGCCATTTGTGAATGATGAATAATACAAAAATAGAAATGCATTTGATCACATGAATGAGAAATATATACTTCATACATTGATGAAATTCACATACATACACATATATATTTGAAACTTAGTGCATATATAACAAATATTATTTATTTACTTATTTATTCTTTATATTGAACAACACGTTGATGCACTGGACTTCAAGGCATTGTTGAATTCTCAAATTGAACATGTATCATACACATCAAATAGAGCAAGCCGTTACACCTTCATACACATAACAAGATGTATGGCAAATAGCCTTACAAGGTGAAATCATAACATATTTGTATGAAGAGACCATCTTCATCTCCTTGTAGAGGAGCCAACTAAAGATACATACATACATACATACATATAGTACATACGTACAGATGTACATACATGTGTATGTACATGCATACATAGATGCATACATACATACATACATACATACGTACGTACATACATACGTACGTACATACATACATACATACATACGTACGTACGTACATACATACGTACGTACATACATACGTACATACATACATACATACATACATACATACATACATACATACATACATACATACATACATACATACATACATACATATGTACGTACGTACGTACGTACGTACGTACGTACGTACGTACGTACATACATACATACATACATACATACATACATACATACATACAAGCATGCATGTTTACATACATACATACATACATGCATGCATACATACATACATATATAGGTACATAACATACATGTACATGGACACATACGTATGTACATACATACATACGTACATGCATACACACGTACATGCGTACACACGTACATGCATACACATGCACATGCATACACACATACATGCGTAACACACGTACATGCGTACACACGTACATGCGTACACACGTACATGCGTACACACGTACATGCGTACACACGTACATGCGTACACACGTACATGCGTACACACGTACATGCGTACACACGTACATGCGTACACACGTACATGCGTCCACACGTACATGCGTCCACACGTACATGCGTCCACACGTACATGCGTACACACGTACATGCGTACACACGTACATGCGTACACACATACATGCGTACACACATACATGCATATTTGCATACATACATACGTACATACATACATACGTACGTACGTACATACGTACGTACGTACATACGTACGTACGTACATACGTACGTACGTACATACGTACGTACGTACATACGTACGTACGTACATACGTACGTACATACATACATACGTACGTATGTACATACATACATACATACATACGTATATTCTTATTGATAGCTAAGGGTTTTTGGTGTAGATTAATCAATGTTTGATTGATCTCTTTTCTTGGCCTACTTAATTGGGTATAAATGCATTTTGCACTAGAAATTGGTATATGCATAAAGAATATTGAGTTTAAATCTATATTACTAATCAAGTTCAATCCCTTAAAACAAATCTTTCTGGATGTTCAACGCGTTGCTAAACATAATGTTCATATAACACTCATCTATACTCTAAAATATATCTTTTTTATTTCTAAATAGACACACAATCTACTCAAAAGCTAGATAAATTCCCATAGTTATTGATATGATATTATGAGGATTGCTATATTTTAAATGTGATTATTTTTTGCTAAATTGATTGACTCAAGTGTAGCATTCACTAATTTTGTCCGTACTTATGGGAGAGGTTCAATATCACATATTGTATGTAAGATTCAATATTATAGGAGTTGCTATTAACTTGCTAAAAGAGCTCAAATTAGATTTTCTATTAGAACTGTTAGTTATAATTTGAGTTGAAAGTTATTGTTTATGTTAGGTACTTCCTAAGAGCACTACTAATTTGTTTGTACCATTTTTGAATGGATAGGGTAAACCCTAAGATGAATGTTTGAATCTCTCTTTCAATTAAAATATTTATCCATTTTTTCTAATCAGTTATAAACCTCACAAAATCCTCAATTGGATCTCATGCTTACTATTCATTATGCATAAGAATTCTATTTTCTACTATCCTTGAGCTCATGGTTAGGTAGAATCTACCAATAAAGTCTTGATTAGAATCTTGAGGATATTAGTTAGTGACAATAAAAGGGAAACATAAGTTGATTTTGCATTATGAGCATAAATAAGTGCTTCTCAAGGTACAATAGTGTCTCATCAGTTATGTTTTCAATCAGGCATACATTCATGCAATTATTGAATTATAGAGGAAAGGATTTATGCTTTTTATGTAAATGAATTCATTTGAAAAAAAATGACAAGCTTGGGTGGAGAAGAATTGGAGATTTTAGTATTTTTAGGAAGGAGATTGAGTCTCACTTTATGATACCAAACTTGAGAAAACAGCTATTAACTTGAAATTAAGGTATAAAGTCCATTTTTGATTGGAATCTTTTACATTCATTTTATCAAATCAAGCATGTAACATTTTACCCAAGAGAGTCAATGGTTTTAAATTGAAGAATAGCCAATTCTTCACTATCAAGATTGTTGATATATTTGGTGATTGATGTGTGTGAACATGCTTATGATCATTGGGACACTTTTTTGCCTCTTTCGAAGGTTTTTTTTCCCATGCTGTAAATATATGGCTATAATCCTAATGGGTCACTTATCTTGTACATTCACGTGGTAATAAATTTCTGTGTTTTGTTGCTCTCCAAGCTTTTTCTTCTTTCTTGTGATGTTTGTGTGCTTGCACAAGCCTCAAAATTCAAGAAATCATATTAGAGCAGATTGTTGCTTCCTCTAGGGTGTTGTCGATGCCCCTTCGATCTAATAGTCTCAAGATTGCACGAAAATCAGTGAGCATATTGGGGGTCATCAGGAGTTCAAAATTACTTCACTTTTGTGGTGTCTTTTTTTCTTGTGAGCTCATTTGGGATTCGAACACACTATCACAACGATTATGTAGATAATTTTGTCCCTTTGTGCCAAATATATGTACACATTTCAATTCATGAGTACAAGCACATCAAATTTTGCTACAGGTTTATCATAACTCGATATAGTGTTTTTGTTCACCTTTTTTAGATACAATCAATTTATTGCATCATGTTATTTAGTCATTAATCATGGCTGAGAGCTCACATATTTCCTAGGTATGCAAGTGATTTATACAGATGAATGGATGTATCTAATTAAGAGAAGATACATTCAAGATATACTTCTAAAGTTTAGAATGGAGAACATGAAGCTTCGCGGGTACACCTTTGGAGATGAATCATAAACTTAGTGTTTATGAAGGTGAGAAAATTAAAGAAATTAAAGAATATCAAAGCTTGATAGGTAGCTTGATATATGCTACTCAGATAAGGGTAGACATTTCATATAGTGTGGGAGTGCTTAGTCAATTCATGCACTCATCTAGAACCATACATGGATGTAGCTAAGAAAGTACTCAAGTATCTCAAAGGTACAATCAATGAAGGTATATTCTAACCTTACTCTTTAGATTTGGATATCAAAATCTATTCAGATGTGGATTGGGCAGGAGCTAAGGATGATAGAAGAAGTACCTCTAGTTACTTAACATTTGTCGGTTCAAAGCTAGTGTCATGGAGTTCCAAGAAGAAACCAACACTTGCTTTATCCTCAACCGAAGCAGAGTACAGAGATTTGACCAAAGCAACTCAAGAGGCAATATGGTTAAAAGCATTGTATACAGATTTAGGACTTGTGAGTTCCAAACCTCACATATTTGGAGATAATGTAAATTCCATGCATCTAGCAGCAAACCCTATTTTCCATGCAAGAACCAAACAGGTAGAGGTTCATTACCACTTCATCAGGTAGAAGCTCATGGCAAAGGAGATTGACATTTCTTTTGTTCCAACTGAAAAGCAACTAGTAGATATGATGATGAAGGCACTTGATGGAATAAAGCTTTGCAGATTTAAATCAATGGCAGGTATTCAACCTATTAGAGAATGAAAACTCAAGCATACCTTAGCTTGAGGGCGAGCTGTTGGAACATCAAGCTTACACTATGCTTGAGATGGATTTGATCTACATAAAAAAATCTATGGTTTGGATTATGCCAAAATATCCATTGAAGCATTCTTTTATCTATGCTTATTTATTATATTTTTTAAAAAGATTTTTTTATGGATCATTTACCATTGTAAAAGCCTAGAGCTTTACACATGTAAAATGAAAAAAAGAGAGCTAAACTTCCACGAATTTGAGGTGGTTGAGTTGCAATCAATGAATCAATCAATCACCTAAAAGTAGATCAAACTAGATCTTTACTTTTCCTAGATTAAAGAAAAGTGAATTGATTCTCTTCAACAATCTTTACCGCCTTCATTTGAATTCAAAATCCACTTGTAGAAGTTTTGGAGCACTTCAAGAGTCTATATAAAGACTTCAAATCGCTTGTACATTACATTGAATCAATATACATACACTTGTGGCCATCACTGTCTTGCTCCTTCATTTTTCTACATCATCTTCTTCAACAACACTAAGCATGGAGAGATTGCTGCTATCTCTACTGAGCTCCGAATTGGATGAATTGGCACTCATTAGAAAGATATTAGTGTCTAGTGTATAGGTATAAATTTTCGAAGTTTTTCTATCTGGGGACCTATCTCTATACATTCCTCAAAAATAGGAGGTACCACTGTTGAGTATCAGGTTCGTTCCAAAAGCATATTTTGCTTATTTCTTGAACTCTTGTGCATTCTATACACTCAACCCTATGTGTATCACTCCTCCAAAAGGATTTTTCCAATGGTAATCATGTTAGCTGCTATCAACATTTAAAGTTCATTATCTCATCCAAAGATAGTAAGTTTTTGAGTTACTCAATGTGCCAACCTATTTGTTTTGTATCGACTCTTTCTCCTTGATGCTCCAAAGTACATAGTGCATTTTATTGCACTTATCACATGCCTACAAGATCTATTCGAGTCTCTATAAACTCAAGGATTAGTCTTGTGCTGGTTGGCTAGATCGAACTTCGTTGCTTCGCGACTCATTTTTCTAGCTCCTACAAGCTTCTCCAAGTTCTTTCACTAGTTGTAAAAGAGGCAAAGAAAAAAGAGGTTGAAATGGTTGTTGCTAAAAAATTGAAGCTTGTTCATATAGATATGTGTGGTCCTATGCAGACACCTTTTGGAAATTACCTATAATTGGTGACTTTTATTGATGCCTTTTCCATGCATGCATGGGTTTATGCATTGAATGAAAAGTCCAACGTGTTTATGTGACTTAAATAGATCTTACTTATGGCTGAAAATCTCTCAACATGTAAAATGGGCAGCTCCATTGAGATGGAGGGGAGGAATATGTCTTTTGAGTTTAATGCATTTTTGGTTGAGTATGGGATAAACCATCAGTGTATTGTGCCATAAGACCTTGAGAAACTGGAGCCTCTAAAAGAAAGAACAAGTCTCTCATGGAAATGGAAAGAATCTATGGTCAAAATTCAAGCTTTATCACATGAATTTTCACTTGAGGTTTTCATGTGTGAAGCATATGTACTAAGTGGGTTTCCTAACAAAGCATTGTAATCTATCACTCCATATGAGGCTTTGTCAGGGGAGCACTAGATTGTGCTCTCTAACTACAGTAGACAAGATTTCGGAAATACACTTTTGATAACAAGAACACCCACGAAGGGAAAACAATACAAGAATATGTGATTGATGCAAGATGTCCCACAACCCGGGACTGATAGGTATGAATAACTCGACTAGAGATGATACAGGAGATCCCACAACCCGGGACTCGACAGGATCTCGTACTACGAGATTACAAGAGGACAAGATAGAATGTCCAAGAACTAGACTAGAACAAGGAACAAGACAAGAACTAGAACTGGAACTTGAAGAGTACTTACTTGGCGGTCACGACTCCTTGAGCTCCCAAGACTGGTATTGGCAAGACTGATTATGAATGTGGCCAACCCCTCCTTATATAGTTTTTCAAGGGCAGTTCATGAAAGGCGGTTACGAATTGATGATGTCATCGATGATATCATCAATTTGAAACATGAGCTCTGGATATCCGAATGAGGCAAGTAGACAGTCGATCTTAGGGTTTTGGCATGTTTCGGATGCAATGGAAGCATTGGTTTGTCCTAATTCTGAACTAATCACGAGATATAGGATTCACATGGAATCTAGGGTTCAGGATGGTTCAAGAGGCCATGAGGTTTATGTCGCGGTACCTTAGATCTATTGCAAGTGTCACAGGTTCGGATATATTCTTTGACTTCCTTCCACATTTGAGGCCACCAAAAATCCCTTGATATAAGTTCTATTGTTTTATTCACTCCAAAATGTCTTGCTGCAAGGTTGTCATGACGTTGTTGAAGAACTTGGATCCTAGGAGTTCCTGGAGGGACATACAATAGGTTCTTATAGAATAGTAACCCATCCTTTTCTTGGAATTCATTTACTTCTTGAATTCTTCCTTCTTGGGTTTTTTGCTTAACGTTACAAAACAATTCATCTCGTGGTAGATTCTCACGGATCAAATGATTCAAGGTTGAATCTTCATGATGGCTTGAAGAGATAGCTGCTTACTGGAGATACTCAGGCTTGAGTAATATGCTCTCTTGTTGATCAAAGGCCTCTTCACCCTTCTTTGGTGCAAGGTAAGATCTTCTTGACAAGGCATTTGACTGAAACTGTTGTCGTCCTAGACGATATGTGATGACAAAGTCAAACCTGGATAAAAAATTACTCCATCGAGATTGCCTTCTGTTGAGGATGCGGGTGGTCATAAAATACTCTAGGTTCTTGTGATCTGTATACACGATAACTTTATGAGCTGCTCCTTCTAGATGGTGATGCCAGGTATCAAATGCGTCCACTATGGCAAGAAGTTCTTTATCATGAATTTCATAATTAATTCTTGGAGGAGAAAATTTCCTTGAATAATGTGCAACTGGATGTAGGTGTCCATTATCTCCATATTGGGAAAGAATGGCCCCTAAGGCAAAGTCTAATGCATCTGTCTCTAGGAAGAAAGGCTTACTAGAATCAGGATGAACTAGAATTGAAGCAGTAGTGAATGCTGATTTCAAGGTCTGAAATGCTTTTTCTGCTTCTTCGGTCCATGAGAATATGGAGTTCCTTGTAAGCTTAGTAAGAGGTGTCACTATCTTGGAGTAATCTCTGATGAAGATCTTATAGAAGTTGGCGAACCCCAAAAAACATTGTACTTCTCGAACACATGAAGGTGGTTGCCAATCAAGGAATTCATAAAAATTCCTTTATCTAATACAATGTACCCTAAAAATTCCACTTCTGTCTCATGGAAAGAGCACTTCTCCAATTTCGCATATAATCCTTTTTCTCTTAGTTTCTCTAGGACTATCTTTACATGACATTCATGATCCTCTAGATTTTTGGAGAATATCAAGATATCGTCAAGGTATATTACAACAAAATCATCGAAATGTTCTCGAAATATGTCATTCATCATATGTTGGAAGACAGCTGGAGCATTTGTAAGACCGAATGGCATAACTACATATTCAAAACTGACAAGGTTGTAAGCTCCTCGAAGATCAATCTTTGTGAAGAATTTTGCTTTTCCAAGGCATTCCAAGAGCTCTGATATAAGTGGTAGCGGGTATCTGTTCTTTACAGTGACTTTATTCAATCCACGATAGTCTATGCACATTCAGAGAGTCCCATCCTTCTTCTTCACAAATAAAATAGGAGCTCTTGCTGGAGACTTCGAGTGTTTGATAAACCCCTTTGCTAAATTCTCATCAATGTTCTTGCGTAGTTTTGTAAGTTCCTCTGGGGATAGTCTATAAATTGGTCCAAAGGGTGGTTGTGCTTCCTCTTGAAGATCTATGGGGCAATCGTAAGGTCTATGCTCTAGGAGGATATCTGCATTCTTCTTTTCAAAAACATCTTCAAAACCTTTTTACTGATTGGATAGCTGTACTGGATCATCTTTCTTGGATTCTTGAGCTGGCATGGCATAGATCATATATATAGGTTCCTTCCTTAATGCATGTATGAAGGCTTTGGCTCCGACATATGTTGGGTTCTTATGGATATCTCGACGGGTGATTTTATTATTTTCCCAATTAATGTCTGGATTATGCTTCTTTAACCAGGGCATTCCAATGATAACTAGATGTATTGGGCTTGATATTACATTGAAACGTATGTGGGATTCATGTTCACCAAGGTGTACTCTCGATGGTGTGGTTTCCATGGTTATATTCCCAGATGCTAAAGGTCCTCCATCTACTACTTCAGCTACTACTGGTTTGTTCTTTCGAAGTATAGGAATTCCATGTTTCTTAACCAATCCTTCATCCATGAAACATGAGGAGGCTCTTGAATCTACCACAGCTGTAAGGGAAAGGGTCTGCTTGTGCATGATTAACTTGACAGGTGCAAGACATGTTTCTATGGGTGTAGCTTGAATTATGAGACCCTTTCTAATATCATGGTCCGACTGCACGGTCTCTTTTGCAACTAGACTTCGTTGTTTCCCTGCTCTACAAGGGTGGCTGTGAGTCTGGAATTTGTTCTCTTGTTCGGACAATTAACTGCAATATGTCCAGGGTTTCCACAATAGAGACATAACTTGTTAGCTCTCCTTCTTTGTTTTTCTTCTGGTGTTAGAGGTTGAAACCTAGTTACATCTATTTGCATAGGTTTAGGCATAGACTCATCTTTAGGAGTGGGCTGGAAGGATTTCCACTGGCGAGGTCTTCCTTTTACTTGTTTTTCTTGTTTTCTTTCAAAAATTCGGTTATCACATTGAATAGCTTGCATGATATATTCATTCAATGTTTTTAACCTCTGGCATTGTGAGCAAAAGGTCCTTCACATCATCTCTTAAACCCCATCTAAATTAGCTTATGAAATAATCTTCATGCCAAGTGAGATCACATATCAACTGCCTAAATTCAGATGCATAGGTAGAGGGAGGGCGATTACCTTGATGTAACTTCCAAAGTTTTGTTT
This sequence comes from Ceratopteris richardii, assembly GCA_020310875.1. Lineage (NCBI taxonomy): Eukaryota > Viridiplantae > Streptophyta > Polypodiopsida > Polypodiales > Pteridaceae > Ceratopteris > Ceratopteris richardii. The sequence continues at coordinate 31,288,063 of CM035423.1, forward strand.
CTGCTACTCGATTTGTGTCTGCATCTCCAAATGTGGCGGCAAGTTCTCGAAGAAACCCCTCATAGGCCTAAAGTACTACCATGTTCTTCTCCAAGATTAGGGCAAACCATGATAATGCTTGGCCACAGAGCAAGGTTCCAATAAACCCCACCTTGGATGCCTTGTCAGGGTATCTATCAGGTTGCATATGGATGTAGAATTTAACTTGCTGGAGAAATCCATGAAACTTTATGCGATCCCCATCGAACTTTTCTGGCATGCAAATCTTGGGTTCCTTCATAAATGATGTACTAGGTCGTTGATTCACTTGAATACTCCCTTCATTTGCTTGAAGACTCCCGATTCCTTCTTGTAATTCTTGGAGGAGTGCACCTACATGCACTGGATGTCCCATCTCGACTTGTGTTTGTCGATGACTTAGGTCTTCGACTTGTTGTTGGAGACTCTGAAGTGATGCTACAATCTGTTCATAAGCATTCTCCATGATGCCTGGTCTTCAATAGAAGCTAGTCTTGCCAAAATATCAGGGGAGCACTAGATTGTGCTCTCTGACTACAGTAGACAATTTCGGAAATACACTTTTGATAACAAGAACACCCACGAAAGGGAAAACAATACAAGAATATGTGATTGATGCAAGATGTCCCACAACCCGGGACTGATAGGTATGAATAACTCGAGTAGAGATGATACAGGAGATCCCACAACCCGGGAACGTAAGTATGAGACAAGATATCTGGATTACAAAAACTCCCTTCTCGGAGATGAACTAGATACAAGAAATAACTCGATAGGATCTTGTACTACGAGATTACAAGAGGACAAGATAGGATGTCCAAGAACTAGACTAGAACAAGGAACAAGACAAGAACTAGAACTGGAACTTGAAGAGTACTTACTTGGCGGTGATGACTCCTTGAGCTCCCAAGACTGGTATTGGCAAGATTGATTATGAATGTGGCCAACCCCTCCTTATATAGTTTTTCAAGGGCGGTTCATGAAAGGCGGTTACGAATTGATGATGTCATCGATGATGTCATCAATTCGAAACATGAGTTCTGGATATCTGAATGAGGCAAGTCAGTCGATCTTAGGGTTTTGGCATGATCCGGACGCAATGGAAGCATTGGTTTGTCCTAATTCTGAACCAATTATGACATATAGGATTCACATGGAATCTAGGATTCAAGATGGTTTTTTTGTCCATGACAGGCTTGGCATGGTTGGAAGCCATCTGTTGGTCATGTGCATTTTTTTGGTTCTCTAGCATGTGCATTGGCGCCTGAACAACAATGCAATAAAAGGGATGATAAAGCATTGAAAATCATTTTTCTTTGTTAGAATTATGAAAGTAAACGCTATCATCTATATCATCCACAGACCAAATGCATTTCTGTTAGTTGTGATGTTCGTTTTGTGGAACATGCAATTCAATATGCGCCTATTAATAACATGAGAATTGTGTCTAATGTGGGGATTTTGGTTGAGACCTGATGGGTGACGTAGCCCCTTGGGTCTCATTGTATTTTTTTTTTCCATTTTAACTAGATCTTTCTTTTGAAAGAAAATATTATTTCTTGCTAGGAAATTCTTAATTTTGGATTATCTTTTTTCTTGCCATATGTGACAAAGGAAAGCACATCATTTGGAGCACAAGGACCGAGAACATCTCAAGATCATGGTTCACAAAAGTAAAAGGCTAGAGAAAGACCCAAAGTAAGCTTTCCTGACCCTATAGGTTTAGATCGATCTAGAATAGGGACTACTAGATTGGAATGCAAGAGAATGAGAGAATCGAGGCCTCAATGGTGTAGAGAAGACTTTCCTTTACCTAGACCAAGAGAGCAACCTAGAATATTGAGACCCACCCAATTAGTGAAATCCATGAAAAATTACTTTGATGGAATAGGTGATCCCTATGATGACATGATTGAGTTCAAGCAAGTATTGAGACTAGAATAGGTGGACAATATGTTCACTCAATACAATGCATTTGGACTGACATTAACGAACATTGCCCTAACCTAGTTCCAACCCCTACAACAAAGACAATGTAGGGATATACATCACTTATTAGAAACCTTCATTTTTGAGAGTGGGATATCCATCACTTATTAGAAACCTTCATTGAGAGTGGGATCAAGCACAAGACATCATCTCTATTTCACAGTTTCGAAAAGATTTCACAAGAAACAGTAAGGCTTGCTAGACATAGGTTTAGACAGTATATTGAAAGATGCCCCATCCCGAAGTTGCCCACGCAAGCCAAAAAAGTGTCTCTATTCTTGGATGGCTTATTGAGCTCTAAGCTACAATCATATGTTTACCTGAAGGAGCCTCGAACTCTAGAGTAGTGTGTGAGGATTTGTATAGACATGGAGGACAACCTAGGAGACAAGTTGGATTTCTCAAAGGTGTATAAGGATTCTCATAACTTCTCAAATCTTTCTTCTAAACACTAATTCCATAGAGGACTTGGTAAAGAGGGTAGCTCAGAAGCTCGGTGTCTCAAGCAAACATGCACCAATGATGACCTCAGTCAAGTGTTGCTACACATGCAGAGGAGACAATATGGCTAACATCTACCCGAACATGGCACAACCCCAAGGCAACCCTAGTAGCCAACACTGCACAATAGAAAGGTGGTTCACTAACCACACTACACAGGATTATCCTTACAACAAGCAAGTGGTTAGATAGAATTACCCGAATGCATATCAAAAACTCAGTAGAAACCATGGGCAATATAATACTCACCCTTATTATAATGGATCACAATAGAAGTACCAAGTACCCTACCAAGCATAGCCTAAAACCCAACCTGTGCTAGGCCAATATTCACAACCCCCAACAAATGTAATCTTTGCAAAATATGCAGTGGTAGAATATAATCTGAGTAGGGCATTAGTACCCACATCTCCATTAATCACTGAAAATGATCCTAATGCCATTAGTTTTGACTCCATCCATTTAGATAGCCTCCTTTCATACTACATTGAGTCATCCAAACATTTGGAAGCATACTAGCATGAGAATCCACCGATAGAACCTAGTTGGGAGCCAAATTATGCTAACATCATGTATGCCAATCCCAACTTGTGGCCCTAGTTGAGACATACAAGACCATAGGGCCCTAAAGGAACATGCTTTAGATGCCAAGGAGACCATTACATAAGGGAGTGCCCACATCTTCCATCAAAGGGACAAGAATAATATTAAAATAATCAAGTAACCCCAACAACGAGACTAAGATCTATTCTAGCTGAACCTATACCTAAGGATCTCGACATGATGTTTAGAGCATACCAAGCAAGACTGAGAGAATGACTCCAGGTGGGAGAATTAAGTAAGAACTATCCTAGAGCAGACCTAGAGAAAAAAAGAACCAAGATCTACATGAAAATGGTCAAACTAGCTGAAACCATGTTTGAAGCATCTCAATGTACCAACTAGAGTACCCTTGTGAAACCAAAGCTACAGTTTCAAGGACTACAAGAGAGACTAGAACACTTGATTTCTTACATAGAGAAGGTTGATTCTAAGAGGACCTATTCTATCCCAAAGACACAAGACGATACTCCACCCCTCATGTCACAAGTGCCTAATAGTACCGATAGGGAGAGCCTATCTTCGATACATAAGTGCTCACAAGGATTTTTGAGAGAAATTCAAGAGGAGAAATGGAAGTTGGAGCAAGAAACTCACCCATTGATTCAAGAGATAGATGAGCTCCAAGAACCATTCCCAAAAGACAGACCCTTTATATATGGTGAACAAGAGGAGGAACAACCTAGTGAAGAGATAAATTCTGAATCTAATTCTTTACAGGAATTACCTCACTTCACTCCACCTTGGGAATCAAAGTCGATCAATATGAGAACCCCCACCATAGTAATAAGAAATGAAGAATCAGTTCTTCCTAGGAACACAATATCGGGAAGGCTCTTAGTTGGGCAGATCAAATCCAACTGTTGGTTCCTAATGATGGTGCACGTGGGATGCTTCAGGCAAAGTCAGGTGAACCACATAAAAAAAAATGAAAGGTACGCTTCCGTATATCTGTAAGGTGTCTTGAAGTCCAAAATGTTTGTGCAATCTTTTTACCAAGATAATATCCAATATTTGTTTATCCCTGCATGGGCCTTCTAAGGATTCCTAATTTTTAGGGATTAAAAAGCTTAATCTAGGAGTTTAAGGGGGCATAAAAACCACTACTTGTACCTTGTAATGGTTACGAGTTTGTACATATATGCCTATATATACAAGTAGAAAGTCGGTACATAAGAGAGGGATGATGAGTGACAGTTTTAGAAGTCAATACAGACTTAGAAAAGTAAGAAGAACTGGATGTATCACTCAGATGTAAGTTTTTCTGAATAGAAGAAAAGTTTCACCTGTATATTTTGCTAAGTGCTCCTTCTGTGTTTATCTTCTTGATGAATGTTGTTGGCACTAGCCAGAGGCACATACGATGCGGAAGTATGTGAAGACAGAGCACAACAAAGAAGTGGGGAGCCAGACAGATTATTTTTTCAAACAAATATGTTTTATAAATACTTTTCAAATACTCTCAACAGTGATCTTCATCACTCATGTATCATATGTAACATAGAACAACCATTTTTGTAATTATATGATCCATTTTGTGCAAGCCGAGGAGTCCTCAAGCTTGAGGAATTTAGGTAGAGCGAGCCTACCAATTTTAGCTATTTTAGACATCGTTTAGACCTTCAAATAGCATCGAGAACCTATTTTTTAACTTTGTCGATCACTAGATGTGAAACCGGTCAAAACTAGTCTAGAATCTATAAAAAGAGCTAGAGAGCTCATTTTTGGGGTTAACTAGTGTAGACTTATATGAGCTAGTGTGAGCTTGAGCTTGTATTTGAGATCTTGAGCTTGTATTTGAGCTCTTCATTGTGTGCTACATCTCACATTCACGATCTTCATATCACTCCTATCTCTTCCACGGATTGACAATAAGGAGGTGGAGCTTCTTAACGTGGTACTTACCATTGTGTTAGAGCAACATCAAATTTGGCACCGTTGCCGAGGATCGAGTGTAGGACGAATGTGTGATGGTAAGAGTATAGCAGGAAGTGGTGTTGGAAGGTAAAAATTTCAGTTTTTGTTGTTTTTAATTAGTTCTTAGTGTTTTTCACCTCCCCTACACTCCTCCATCACCACCGCATCATCTTCTTCCACTCCGAAGAAATCAAAAAATTCACCATATCCACCCATTCTGCTCATTTTCCCTCATTTGTGCATGCCAGAGAGAGAGCTTTTGTGCTTGTATGTACTTGTGTGTTTTTTAGTTTTCTTGGAGGTACAGTGCTCTAGAGCAACAACAAAGCTTCCAAAAGGTAAAAAAACCACTTTCTGTCAGAATCTGCCGATTGTGTCAGACCATCACGATGGTCTGGCAAACTCCGAATTTGAGGTAAGTGACCACATCATGGTATAGGCGATCCTAGCGCACACAAAAGTCCACATTTGCATTTGCAAAATTTGCATTTTGGTGGACCATCGTGACGGGCTCACGCCATCGCGATTGTGTCACACCATCGCGATTGGCTCATGCCATTGCGACGGCTCGGCCGGACCATCGCGACGGTCTCACACCATCGCGACGGTTCACTTGAACCATCGTGATGTTCACTAACCATCGCGACGCTCCCATCCGCCCCATGCCATCGCGATTGGCTCACGCCATCATGACGATCCTCTGCCACGTGTCAAGCCAGACCATCGCGATGCCTCCAACTTGGACCATCGCGATTGGCTCAAGCCATTGCGCCTCGTGACCATCGCGACGGGCTCACGCCATCACGATGCGACGTGCCTACGCTATCATGATTGCTCGTAATTTAGACCATCACGACGCTTCACTTCAGACCATCGCGATGCCTCGCACCCTCGGACCATCGCGATTGTACCACGCCATTGCGACAATTCACCTGAGCCATCGCGATTGTCCCAGACCATCACGATTGTTCACCCAAAATGCCAAATTTAGGGTTTCATTTTTTGGGCAAATTTGAGGCTGTTTTGAGAAAATTTTTGGGTGATTAAGCTCATAGGAGACCCTTAGCTCATATTTAAAGAAAAACGTATGTGTCAGTTTTAACCCCCGAGGACCTGAACGTTCATATCTTCTTCATTCAAAGTTCCATTTTTGAGCTTTATGGCTCATTAGAAAGCTCTTTACGAGTACTATGTGACTTCAATTGATTTTTTGAAGGAGACGTTGATATTTAGATAAGATAATTTGAGGTTGACCATTGTTGGGACTAGAAAAAACAGGGGGCATTAAAATTTGGGCAAAGGAAAAAGGGACCTAAAAAGTGTATATATCAAAGTGCTTGAGCATCCATTTAAGAAGTGGTCCTTAGATCGGGCAAGCATATAGGTAACTCAGATCGACGAAGCCTTAGATCATCAGAAGCAAGTGTAAGAACTACTGCACGTTCGTGGGCTCAACAATTGAATACTTATCCTTACGAGTTGGGCTCAGATACGAGTGAATCGAAAATGGCTTTTAGCACAGAAAGACCAAAAGGAGGGTTAAACATAGCATATTTGGAAAGACCCAAAGGATCCTATAGAACTCAATTTGAATATGTCCGAACCAACCACTTAGGTGCTCGCATCTATAAGGATGGTTTGCGAAGTCAAGTGGTGCAAATACACAATCCGGACCAACTCAATGGATTGGAATGTCCAGTGGTGAAATTTGAGAGAGATGTATACATAGACAAAGAAGGAACAATGTACATCATAAGTACTCAGCCAAATAATACCAATGAGTTTGGTGTAATTCAGTTAGAGACAGAAGCGAGAACCCAAGGAAAAGAACCACTAGGAGAAGAACCCAGGACACCTAGAGGGAAATCTGTACTGACAAGAGTACTAATCCTAGATTGGATCCCTCAGGATAATAGAAGCATAGAGTTGTTTTTGAATAAGGAAACTGACGAAGCATTTTGGAGATACAGAACGGAACAACCTAGTGAGGTAGGCTCCATCATGGTTTACGGATTCAAGGACCGAGATACACCTGGAAAGGTGGTGTACCTGGATGAAACTTCAGAAAGAGTATTTGTAGTACCAGACCATGCAAGAAATACCTACACATGGAGAGGTGATTTAGTGTTCCCCCCCATCTCGAGCAAATGTAAACACGAGCCATCAGGGTGCTGGAACATCCTCAGCCCATGGTATTCAAAGAGAGAAGAACAAAGAGAGACCAGAAGTAAGTTTCACTCATCCCATAGGGAGAGATAGAACAACCATGGACACCGATAGAGTGGATAGACAAAGGGATCCTAGAATACCAGGTAGTAGAGATGATTTTCCTCTACCGAGACCACGTGAACACCCAAGAATACTGAGACCCACTCAAGTAGTAAAGTCAATGAAAAATTACTTTGATGGGACAGGAGATCCCTATGATCATGTTGCGGAATTTAAGCAAGTGCTTCGAGCAAAGCAAGTAGAAGACATGTTCATGCAATACAATGCATTTGGACTAACGTTAAAGAACATGGCTTTAACTTGGTTTCCAACCATTGCAACAAAGGCAATTTAGAGACATCCATCAATTGTTAGAGTCATTCATCACATAATTCTCTAAAAGTGGAATCCGACATGATACATCTTCGCTAATTCATAGCTTCAAACAGACCCCTCAAGAAACAGTTATACTCACAGGATGTAGATTTAGACAATACGTTGAAAGATGTCCGATGCAAGAGTTACCCTCACAGGCCAAGCAAGTGTCTTTGTTTTTAGATGGCCTCTTGAGCTCTAAAATACGCTCCTATGTATACTTGAAGGAACCCAGAACATTAGAGCAATGTGTCAGAATTTGTATAGACATTGAGGACAACCTTGGAGACGAGTCGGAACTCTCAAAGGTCCATAAGGACTCAGATTGTTCATCTCTAGCATCCTCAGAACTATCTAGCTCGATAGAAGACCTAGCAGAAAAAATGGCCCAAAAACTAGGAGTTTTCAGTAAACAGATGCCTAGGTTAACAACAAACAAACATTGTTACACCTGTGGTGGTGATCATATGGCAAATGTGTGTCCCAATGCAACACAACCACAAGCCAACCCTAGTGGCCAATAGTGTACAATTGAGAGACGATACACGAATCACACGGCTCAAGACTGCCCATACAACAAACAAGTAGTACGACAAAATTACCCGTAAGCATACCCTCAACTAGGTAGGTATCAAGGTCAATACAATACTCAGCCTCATTACTATAGGCCACCTCAAAACTATCCTTATCAGGCTCAAAAGAGACCACAACCTGTTTTAGCTCAGCAGCCACCCCCAGGAGCTAATGTCATCCTAGTCAAATACGCTGCTGCAGAAGAGAACCTCAATAGGGCTTTAGTGCCTTCTTCACCCCTGATCATCAAAATTGACCCGAATTCTAATAGTTTTGACTCTAGTCATGTAGATAGTCCACCCGCATATTATACGGAGTCACCAGAACATGTGGAAACATATCAATACGATAGTCCACCATTGGAACCCAGTTGGGAGCCTAATTATGCTAATGTGGTGTATAGCAACCCTAATCCGCGACCTCAATTGAGAGAACCAAGACCACAGGGCCCTAGAGGACCATGCTTTAGGTGCCAAGGAGATCATTTCATAAAGGATTGTCCACATCCTCTGATAGCAGGACTGTCACAATACTATAACATACAAGGTTTTTGTGTCGAGTGTGGTAAAGAGCATATCATCAAAGATTGTCCTAAGAACCCTACTAATGCTTCAAAGTGACACCCATCAACGTGATAGGTATTGTACACAATGCAGATGGATCCAACCCTACATACATGCCCATCCAAGCTATAATAAGAGCCGAGGCACTCTTGCAAAATCAACAGCTTAATCCTGAGAAAATAGTCAGAACTAGTGAAGTTGGAGAGTCTAGTAACAAAAAGACGAACCAACCACTTGGGTGCTCACATCTATGAGGATGGTTTGCGAAGTTAAGTGGTGCAAATACACAATCCGGACCAACCCAATGGATTGGAATGTCCAGTGATGAAATTTGAGAGAGATGTATACATAGACAAAGAAGGAACAATGTACATCATAAGTGCTCAGCCAAATAATACCAATGAGTTTGGCGTAATTCAGTTAGAGACGGAAGCGAGAACCCAAGGAAAAGAACCACTAGGAGAAGAACCCAGGACACCTAGAGGGAAATCTGTACTGACAAGAGTACTAATCCCAGATTGGATCCCTCAAGATTATAGAAGCATAGAGTTGTTTTTGAATAAGGAAACTGACAAAGCATTTTGGAGATACAGAACGGAACAACCTAGTGAGGTAGGCTCCATCATGGTTTACGAATTCAAGAACCGAGATACACCTGGAAAGGTGGTGTACGTGGATGAAACTTCAGAAAGAGTATTTGTAGTACCAGACCATGCAAGAAATACCTACACATGGAGAGGTGATTTAGTATTCCCCCCCATCTCGAGCAAATGTAAACACGAGCCATCAGGGTGCTGAAACATCCTCAGCCCAAGGTATTCAAAGAGAGAAGAACAAAGAGAGACCAGAAGTAAGTTTCACTCATCCCATAGGGAGAGATAGAACAACCATGGACACCGATAGAGTGGATAGACAAAGGGAACCTAGAATACCAGGTAGTAGGGATGATTTTCCTCTACCTAGACCACGTGAACACCCAAGAATACTGAGACCCACTCAAGTAGTAAAGTCAATGAAAAATTGCTTTGATGGGACAGGAGATCCCTATGATCATGTTGCGGAATTTAAGCAAGTGCTCCGAGCAGAGCAAGTAGAAGACATGTTCATGCAATACAATGCATTTGGACTAACGTTAAAGAACATGGCTTTAACTTGGTTTCCAACCATTGCAACAAAGGCAATTTAGAGACATCCATCAATTGTTAGAGTCATTCATCACAGAATTCTCTAAAGTGGAATCCAACATGATACATCTTCGCTAATTCATAGCTTCAAACAGACCCCTCAGGAAACAGTTATACTCGCAGGATGTAGATTTAGACAATATGTTGAAAGATGTCGGATGCAAGAGTTACCCTCACAGGCCAAGCAAGTGTCTTTGTTTTTAGATGGCCTCTTGAGCTCTAAACTACGCTCCTATGTATACTTGAAGGAACCCAGAACATTAGAGCAATGTGTAAGAATTTGTATAGACATTGAGGACAACCTTGGAGACGAGTTGGAACTCTCAAAGGTCCATAAGGACTCAGATTGTTCATCTCTAGCAAAAAAAAATGGCCCAAAAACTAGGAGTTTTCAGTAAACAGATGCCTAGGTTAACAACAAACAAGCGTTGTTACACCTGTGGTGGTGATCATATGGCAAATGTGTGTCCCAATGCAACACAACCACAAGGCAACCCTAGTGGCCAATACTGTACAATTGAGAGACAATACACGAATCACACGGCTCAAGACTGCCCATACAACAAACAAGTAGTACGACAAAATTACCCGTAAGCATACCCTCAACTAGGTAGGTATCAAGGTCAATACAATACTCAGCCTCATTACTATAGGCCACCTCAAAACTATCCTTATCAGGCTCAACAGAGACCACAACCTGTTTTAGCTCAGCAGTCACCCCCACCAGCTAATGTCATCCTAGTCAAATATGCTGCTGTAGAAGAGAACCTCAATAGGGCTTTAGTGCCTTCTTCACCCCCGATCATAGAAAGTGACCCGAATTTTGATAGTTTTGACTCTACTCATGTAGATAGTCCACCCACATATTATACGGAGTCACCAGAACATGTGGAAACATATCAATACGATAGTCCACCATTGGAACCCAGTTGGGAGCTTGATTATGCTAATGTGATGTATACCAACCCTAATCCGCGGCTTCATTTGAGATAGCCAAGACCACAGGGCCCTAGAGGACCATGCTTTAGGTGCCAAGGAGATCATTTCATAAAGGATTGTCCACATCCTCCGATAGCAGGACCGTCACAATACTATAACATACAAGGTTTTTGTGTCGAGTGTGGTAAAGAGCATATCATCAAAGATTGTCCTAAGAACCCTACTAATGCTTCAAAAGTGACACCCATCAATCGATAGGTATTGTACACAATGTAGATGGATCCAACCCTACATACATGCCCATCCAAGCTATAATAAGAGCCAAGGCACTCTTGCAAAATCAACAGCTTAATCCTGAGAAAATAGCCGGAACTAGTGAAATTGGAGAGTCTAGTAACAAAAAGACGAGCTCCTAGAAGGATTCCAGAGAAAGAATTAAGAGAAAATGGAGTAAGAGGATAACTGAGTTGGAAGGTAATTTGAAGGAATCGAGAGCCAAAATCCTAGAATTGACTTCTCAAGAATCTAATCACGAGAATCTAGCTCAAAGATCAGGATCAGTTACCAGAAAACTTGGACATGATGTATCGCTCGTATCAGGCTAGATTAAAAGAAGGATCCCAGATAGCTGAAATGAGTAAGAACTATACAAGAGTGGATCTAGAAATTGAGAGGACTAAACTTTGCATGAAGATGGTAGAACTAGCACAAACCATGTTCGAAGCCTCTCGTTATCTTAATTGGAATAACGTGGCTAAACCTCAATTACATTTTCAAGGACTACTAGAGAGGTTAGAGTACTTGATTAATAGCAACGAGAAAAAGAATCAGCAGAGGAACTCTATTGTCTCAAAAACATAGGAAAGGAATGCACCATCCCTATCTCAAGTACCAGATAGAGAGGTTGAAGGCAACCTGTCTTCCATACATAAGTATTCACACGAATTTCTCAAAGAAATCCAAGAAGAGAAGTGGAGGAAAGAACAAGGAACCCATCCTCCTATTCGAGAAATAGATGACTTGCAAGAGCAATTGGCCCAAGACATCCCCTCTATCTATGATGATGAAGAGGAAGTACAACTGAGTGAACACACAGATTTTGAATCCAATTCTTTGCAAGAATTACCTCAGTTCACAGGACCTTGGAAGCCAAGTCTATTAGCATGAGAGCACCCATAATACTAGTGAGGAATGAAGAATCGGTAATCCCTATAAACACGGAAGTAATCAAGAACACCAAACTATAGTGTAATCTCATCCTAGAGGAGTTGTTGAAGCTTAAACCAGAATTGTGGAAGCATGTAGCAAATCAATTCCCTGAGCTTGCTACTACTCACTCGCACATAGGATCACACAAGAAGGTACTAGAAATACCTGTATAAAGAATCGGAGATGTAAGCGAGGGAGAGGAAGGTAACACTTATCTTCCAATAACCCATCAGGGCTACACCACTAAAGCCATCTTAGATTCAGGAGCCGGAGTAGCCATCGCTACCATTGCTTTATGGAAACATTAGGGTAAGCCAGCATTAAGACCCACCATGATGAAGCTACAAATGGATGATGGACATATAAAGAAGCCATTGGGCTTACTAGAAGGCATATCTCTCACCACTTGTGGTGTGGAGTTTGAGCATACTTTCGCCATTTGTGATTTTGGGAAAAATCATGCTTACGAGATGATTTTAGGACGACCATTCATGCGTCATTTGCGAATTGTACAAGATTGGGGAACTAATTCTTTGTACTTGCAACATTTAGGAGTGACTACCAAAGTCAATCTTAAAGACTATTCCCATCGAGATGTACCCCCAATACAATGGAACACCATACATAAGACACAAGAAGAAACATAGTCGATACACTCATTAGAGTCAGACCCCTCATGGTTGCACGAGGATACTCATCTATGGATGTGTAAAGTAGCCAAACAAGAGGAAGAACGGTTAGAAGTCAGAACTTTAGGTTCAGAACGACAACCACGAACCCTTCAAGACCCAGCTTATGCACCTATAGTATTTCCAGATGAGGAGTTTGAGCCTCACGGTTGGGTAGAAATCTTAGCTACGATGGACATAGCAGTGAATGAAGAAGAATGGACCCCTCATTGTGATGAGGACGGGTATGACATTTCCATTTTCATGATTGAACCCGTTGAGGAAGACTTTATCCTAGAAGAATGCACAGAAGTGAACCATGAACTGGATGAGAGTGATGATGAGAACCTAAAATCGATTATCATGGAACCCTTCTGTTCAACAGAAGAGGGATATCTTTACTTTGTAGAAGCCAAAACACTTGAAGAGGAAAAGGAAAGTCAAATGGAACAACTTGAGCTATCCATAAGAGATACAGAAAGCAAACAAAAGAAGAGAAAGAAATCACTTAAGACAGAAAAAGAAGAAGAACCACTCATGGAAGTACCAGAGAACTTCAAGAAGTATGAAATAGAAGATAGACGAATCATGGTATGAATGCCTAAAAGAAAAGCTGACATTGGAGAAGTATATGATAATTGAGAGAAAACCAAAAAAATCATAGTCACCATAGAAGGAGAAGAAGAAAAATGTACATACATTGGGCATGATTTGACAAATGAAGAAGAAGAAGAAGAGTTAATTGCCCTATTACGTGAATATCGAGATGTGTTCGCTTGGAGTTACAAAGACTTGAAAGGAGTAGACCCAGATATATGCTCCCATAGAATCCCTATGACTCCAGATGCAAAATCTACTAAACAGAAAACCATACACGTACAATGATAACTATGCCGCTAAGATTAAAGAAGAAATAGATCATCTAGTAGAAGCAGGATTCATTTATGAAATTGAGCATACTGAATGGGTATCACCTATTATGGTTGTGCCCAAGAAGAATGGAAAATTGCGTGTGTGTATTAACCTTAAAAACGTTAATGCCGCCACAATTAGAGACAGTTATCCTCTTCCTATCACGGAACATTTATTGGAAAGAGTTGCGGGCAAGGAAGTTTACAGCTTTCTTGATGGTTTTTCAGGCTATAATCAAGTAGCCATTGCTCTAGAAGATCAACATAAAACGGCTTTTGCCACAGAATGGGGCATATTTGCATTTCGTGTGATGTCATTTGGGCTGACGAATGCACCTGTCACTTTCCAGCGACCCATGTGTCATGTTTTTAAAGAATTCTTACGCAAGAATTTGGAAGTTTATGTCGATGACATATGTGCACGTTCGAATATAAGACAGACTCATATCCCATAACTAAGGCAAGTATTTGACAAATGTCGAGAATATTTGGTTTGTCTGAACCCGGAAAAGTGTGTTTTCATGGTTAGACAAGGCAAAATTCTAGGACACATTGTATCAAAGAACGGAATCTCTATGGATGAAGAAAAAGTAACAGTAATTGCACACCTACCTAGGCCAAACAACATATAAGAGGTATAGGCTTTCATGGGTCATTGTGGTTATTACAGACGATTCATACACATGTATGCAATCATAGCCAAGCCTCTGTACTCTCTTTTGACCAAGTTTGAATGGACAAACTAGTGTGAGAATTCATTCAATGAACTTAAACGATGTTTATGCTCAGCACCTATATTGACAACCCCAGATTGGAGCAAGCCATTCCACGTACATGTGGATGCATCCAACTATGCCATAGGATGTGTGTTGGCACAACCCACGAATGAAGGTAATATAGATCTCCCTATAGCAGACGCGAGCAGACAGTTGAATGCAGCAGAAAGAAATTACACCACTACAGAACAAGAAGGATTAGGAATGATCTATGCAATTAAGAAATTCAGGCATTATTTGTTGGCAAATAAGTTCAAGTTCTTCACGGATCATCAAGCATTACTGTACTTAGTCAATAAGCCATGTAACACATGATGATTGATACGATGGTTCCTATTACTCATGGAGTATGACTTTGAAGTGGTATTCAGGAAAGGAAAGACACACCTAAGAGCTGATCACCTCTCAAGATTAACCACAGGAGAAGCTCCTCAAGGAATAGTGGATGAATTACCCGATGCATATTTGTTTAACCTGGAGATAGTACTAGAATGGGCTAAGCCTATTGTCCCTATTCTCACATATGGACCCAAGAATCCTAGGATAAGGATCAAAGAAGGAGAGATTACCAAGTCTCAGAGATATCAAATAATAGCAGGAAGTATATATAAACAGGATAATCAAAAGATTCTTGCTTGTTGTGTAGATGAATCAGAACATGTGAATTGGTTGCAATTAGCACATGTAGGTGCATTAAAGCAACATCATTCAAAATATCGTACCTTGTAGACTCTGCACAGACTAGGAGTATATTGGCCTTCTATGGAAGCAGATGTCTACAAGATGTGTAAAGAATGCCCTATTTGTTGTGAAAGACCACCAGTTGAACATGCTACGTGATATCATGTGTCTCTCACACCAGAATGTAGTGAACCTTTAGTGACGTACTTGAGGACGAAAACATTCCCTCAAGGAATGACCTAATCCCGACAACGAAGTCTAGAGCAGGAAGCTCAAGACTATTCACTTATTGGTGACAATCTATACAAACAAGGACGAGACGGATACCTGAGACAATGTGTTCATGAAAGCGATTACTTGAACATACTAGAGACTGCACACCAAGGTGTTGCAGGAGGTCATTTTGGCCCAGATAGGATAATCCCACTCTTTGCATGGATGCACATACCCACTCTTCACATGGATGCACATACTCAATGCAACTCCCTTTCGTATGGTTTTTGGTCAAAATGCTATGCTTCCTTTGGACTTGTTGATACTGACCCTTAGGGTTGCTTAAGAACATCAGTGGACCGACCATGAATTATCATCAAGAATAATGAACTTGAAACGATTAGGAGAGACCAGGCTAAAAGCAACAGCAGGTATATATGCAGCAAAGAAACAACAGAAAGCCTATTTCGATGCACCTGTGAAAGACAAAGGCTTAAAGGAAGGAGATTTAGTCCTAGTTTAGACGCCGAAACATGCACCGAAGTTAGAAAAGCAAGGTTATGGACCTATGATCATTAACAGACTCTCGACAAGTGGAGCAATACAATTAGCCACACGAGAAGGAGACATAATGCCAAATTACATTAGTGGTTGTAGAGTCAAGCTTTATTAGGAACCTCTTACTGAGGATATGCTTAGAAGACTCACGTTGGCGAAGAAGCGTAAGGAGGAAGAAAAGATAATATGCCCATAAGCTCAGGCAGAAGCTATAGACCACATTAAGCGCATGAAGCTAAGAAGACAAGGACTAGGGAGAGAACATTATAACCATCTGGAAACAACACCCATATACCCCATGGCCATGTGTCAAGAAAAGTCAATTACTCATCCTAACAGTGGATAGGAGACCATTCATTACACTCAGACTAGAGCACGACAACCCTTGCCATGAGCGTAGGGCTTTAATTGACTCAGGTGCTGTGACTAGTGCGATTAGATAGTCCCACTATAAGGACTCAAGAATAGAAATGTGGCCAATTGAGGCATACCTCATAGGGCTAGGAGGCATGGAAACCCCTTGCATGGGTGAGGTGGACCTTCCTATCCTCATACACGATGTGACCATGACAACAAAGCTACTGGTGTGCCATGATGACGACCTGATAGAACCCGTAATCCTTGGCCAAGATTGGCTATCCGATCACTCACTGTACCTAAATCTTAGACAAGGCTCCGTGTAGATTGGAACCTTAGACCAGCAGCGAGTGATATCGCTTGAATTCCCTAACAACACTCCGCCTGAGGTATGTAACCCTAGACCACATGAAATGCATGCGACGGAGGACCGGAAGATCTTTGATCCGATAAGTCACGTTACGTCTACCCCAACCCACAAGGACTTGGCGATAGACAATTGCCATTCAGATCAATGTCAACAGATTTTCCCCTGGTCTTCCTGCAAACTAGAAAGTGTCACCACCCAAAAGCTGGGACAAATGGGGACTGTTAGCGGTCAAGTGGGTTGCATCAACAATTAGGTGGACTACATCAGTGGTCAAATGGGCACGATACCTTGCAGTGCCCATCCTTCCACACTTACTGCGGACTGACCTAGATTAATGGTACAAAATGCTGCACTTCCTAATGGGCAAGTATCGTAAGTGTTGGACCTCCCTTCTTTTCCAAAGCAGAGTGTCCATCCGACCTCTCAACCTCAACCACAAAGGAGTCACCCACGCTGGAGGAACCCAAACCGCCGATCATATCAGACGATGCAAAGAAAGCAGCAGTATCAACACCACAAAGCAAGCGGCTTGAAAGAAGTATGGGTGCCAAAAGGACAGAAAACACCGATAGTTTGCAGCAATGCAGACAAGGATAAGACAAAGTTTCAGCAAAAGCAGAGGCAGTATCCAACGTCTCCTCAACCTTCTTCTACAAGGATGAGAAGTCGAGAGATTTGGATCGCCAAGAAGTACCTTACGAATCGACCCACACCCAGGCAAATTTGGGTACCCAAACAGTGTACTATAGCTCAACACCCAAGCCATGTAACATATATCCATAAAAAATCTCTTAGTCCCTTAACACCACCACATCCAATATCACCTTTTGTCCCTCAGCAGAAACATATCACTCGCTCAGCTTTTCTTATGAAATGGATATCGAAATGTATCCAGAAGCCTTCTCAAAATCCGTTGTCTAACATAACTCCCCCACCGACTAAACACTTTCCTTGTAATAACTCTTTCACAAGTGAACTCTATACAAATTCACACACTATAACCCAACATCACTTGTAATAACATCTCATCAAGCAATGTATGCACTATCTAAAGCATGTAGGTGTCTAGAGACCTGCATTAGTTTTGCAAAAATCATTCCATAAACCACCTCACAACACTAGGCTACACGGGTTACACATCGGTTATGGAAAGGGATTGCGGTCTCACTTTAATGGGATCATGATTAATTTCCATACTAATGTGCTAATCTTTTGTAGCAGATTTCTTTGCACTCGCATCATTGATTATGAGGTAATGTTCACTAATGATGGAGTTTTTGTGGAAGACCCTAGCAATGGGTATAAACAAATTGTTTCAAGAAAGAAAAAAGGAAGATTATTCACATTGAAGGTTCAAGGCAATGTTAGTCATGCCTTGTTCACTTATGGAGGACATAAGATCTGTGAGTTAGATCTTTGGCATAAAAGGCTTGGACATTTCAATGAAAGATGTACTAATGATATGATCAATAATGGTTCACAACTTGGATTACCTAATGTTGCAGGTCAACACATGACATATAGATGTGAAACATGTCAACTAGGTAAGGCTCATAAGCAGTCATATAATAAGCATGGTCTCATGTATTCACAGAAGCTTGAATTGGTACATAGAGATGTGTGGGGACCATCAAAGGACTTCAACATTAACGGTTCAAGATATTATGTGATTTATGTTGATGATGCTACCAGGTGGATCACCATATATATGATCAGAGATAAATCAGAGGTGTTTAATACATTTAAACACTATTATATGTCTGCAAAAAGAGTTTTAGGACAAAAATTGAAGAGACTAAGGTCAGATGGAGGGGGAGAGTATTTCTCTAATGAGTTCAATGATTACTTGTGGAATGCATGTATAAAAAGGGAAGTTACTTGCAGGTACTTACCTCAACAAAATGGTGTAGTAGAAAGGAGAAATAGAACTCTTGTTGAGTTTGCAAGGTCAATGATGAAGGAGAAATCTTGCCCTAATTATTTGTGGGCTGAGGTTTTAAATACAGCCACATACTTGGTTAATAAGCTACCATGAAAGGTTTGCAGGGTATGACACCATATGAGGCATGGTGGGGTAAGAGACCTACCTTAGATAATTGCAAAGTGTTTGGATGTTTGGCTTATGCATATGTGCCATCTCAGTTGAGGCATAAATTGGAACCTAAAGCTGAAAAGTATGTGCTCATTGGTTATGATGATAAGCAGATGGGTTATAGGTTGTGGATTCCATCCACAAAGCAATTTATTGTGTCAAAGGATGTTACATTTGATGAGCAAGGTACTTGGTATGCAGGTACAATTAATATTCATGCAGATGATGAAGAAACATTGAACTAGAAGAAGGGTGATGAACCAGAAACTTCAAGAAGTGGAGAATTGAGAAGGTCATCAAGGCATAAATGGAAACCTACAAGGTATAGCTATGATACTTCATTTTTTACCACTAAGGATTATGCTTATATGCTGAAAGTAGAGGAAGAACCTTCTATATATGAAGAGGCAAAAGTAAGGTAAATTGGGAGAAAGCTATGCAGTAGGAGTATGAAGCATTGATGGAAAATGAGACACGGGACTTGGTTCCTAAACCAAATAGCTAAACGATCATTGGATGCAAATGGTTCTACAAGACAAAGAGGTATGTAGATGGAAGTGCGTCTAGATATAAAGCTAGACTTGTTGTGAAATGGTATGCTCAGACATATGGCATAGATTATTATGAGACTTATAGTCCTATGACAAAGATGATAACTATAAGGACTCTCATAGCTATTTGCTCCATGTAAATGTTGGAAGATATGTCACTTAGATGTGAAGAATGCTTTTCTAAATGGTTACATTTTAGATGATGTTTTCATGGAGCAACCAGAAGGTTTCAAGGATAAAAGGTATCCAAAGTATGTATGTAAGCTCAAGAGAGCTTTGTATGGTTTGAAGCAGGCCCCAAGGGCATCGATTTATAGACTTGGGAAGTTCTTGAAGGAGCTTGGTTTCCAAGTGTCTTAGGCAGATAGTAGCTTGCTTGTTAAAGCAAGTGATGATGGGTTCATTTACATGTGCATATATGTTGATCACATAATTCTTAGAGGTACAGATGAGAAGGGCATACAAGGTCTTAAGAAGCAAACGGAGAAAGAGTTCAAAATTAGTGACTTGAGAGACTTGTCATATTTCGTGGGCATGGAGATTTCATATACTCAACATGGAGTATATGTTAATCGAGAAAGGTATTTGAAGAACTTGCTAATCAAGTTTAAAATGGAAGATTGCACGGTAGCACCTACTCAAATGGAGGTGAATCACAAATTGAGCAGATATGGAGGAGAAGAATTTGAGGATTCGAAGTTATATCAAAGTCTGGTTGGTAGTCTAATCTATGCTACATTAACTAGGCCTGATTTGTCACATGCAGTTGGAGTGTTTTCTCAATTCATGCATTAGATACAAACATCAAGATATATAGTGATACAGATTGGCCAGGTAATCCTGATGATAGGAGGTCAACCTATAGGTATCTATGTTATGTGGGAGATAGGTTAATCTCTTGGTGTTCTAAGAAGCAACATAAAGTTGCTTTGTCATCCACAGAAGTAGAGTATAAAGGTATGGTTGAAGCTGCAAAGGAGGTTATATGGTTGAAGACTCTCATGAAGAGTTTTGACATCATTCAGAGTACACCCACTATTCATGGAGATAATATGAGTTCTTTGTATCTAGCTACTAACCCTGTGTTTCATACCAGGACTAAACATATTGAGATTCAATATCATTTCTTGAGAGAGAAGGTTATTGATAAAGAAGTTGAAGTTACACATACTTCACCAAAAGATCAGATTGCAGACATGTTAAGCAAAAGCTTGGATGGACCTAAGTTGCAAAGGTTCAAAGACATGGTAGGTATAAAGAAGATTGAGCAAATCACAATTGATGGTTGAGGGGGAGCTGTTGGTGCAGGACAATCAACAATTGATGATTTGGACAAGGATTGAAGTCAAATAATAAAGCAAAGATCAAATTATGAAGCTTGAAGATTAGTACATGATTAGAAGATGAAGACTTGTATATACATGTATATTAAACTAGTAATTAGTTTACTTATACCTTGTAATGGTTATGAGTTTGTACATATATGCCTATATATACAAGTAGAAATTTGGGACATAAGAGAGGGATGATGAGTGACAAGTTTTAGAAGTCATTAGAGACTTAGAAAAGTAAGAAGAACTTGATGTATCACTTATATGTAAGTTTTTCTGAATAGAAGAAAAGTTGCACCTCAATCTTTTGCTCTGTGCTCCTTCTGTGTTTATCTTTTTGATGAATGCTTTTGTACAAGTTTAATTCTATAGTTGTCTGAACTCTATACAAATTTTGAGAGTTTAATTGTAATCAAGCCGAGAGAATTTTAAGTAGGAACATTTACATGTGTAAATGGAAGAAGTGAAGATAGGAACATGTGCAATCTTGATTATCAATGTTTTGATCAGATCTCCCTCCACAATGTAAAGTTTTGAGCAACTAAGCATTGATTCTTTAAGTTGGAAGGTAAGCTACTTGTGGCTAAAAGCATTTGAATAAACGTGGTCTAGTTTGGGAGAAGCATGCATTAGAAGTTGCAGGTGTCAAAGTCAACTACAGAGAAGAATAGTTTTAGACATAGGTACATTGTTTGAAGTATTTCTCAAGATCTATTGAATCTTTTAAGAATTTTTAACTTGGAGAAGGTGCAGAACCTTTAGGCAACACCTTATACAAAGTTTCATTAAAAACTCTATACATTTGATCAGTCAATGAGTGAATTAAGTGCATCAGACTTTTCTGAATAATTAGTTTCTTCACAATTAGTGCAAAGTTTGATAATTTGGCATTGTTCTTCCAAAATTGGTTGAGGTTTTGAGTTGTTCTTGATATACAGGTGCTCTAACATCAAGGATAACTTGTTCTTTGGAGATTAAAACTCTCCATCAGGACCAACAAAAGAAGGATCTATCAGTGGCTCAAGGTATTATGTTCTTTTCATTGATGATGTTACAAGATCAATAACTCTGTATGTTTTGAAGGAAAGATCAAAAGTGTTTGGATCTTTCAAGCATTTTCATGCATATGCAGAGTCAAAGGTCAAAAGCTTAAGAGACTGAGGTCTAATGGAGGGGGAGAATACTTCTCCCAAGAGTTCAATGATTATATTTGGAATGTTGGTATTAAGAGAGAAATGACCTGCAGGTATGCACCACAACAAAATGGAGGAATTCAATGCACTAGAGGAGAACAATACTTGAGAACGTATTCCTAAACCAAATGGTAAGAAGGTAATTGGAAATAAATGGGTTTATAAAGTGAAGAAGCTTGCAGATGGAAGTATAGCCAAATACAAAGCTAGATTGGTGGTGAAAGGCTATGCTCAAACCTATGGCATAGATTATGATGAGACATTCAATCATGTAGCTAAGATGTTAACTATAAGGACAATCATTGCTATTGCAACTTCAAAAGGATGGACTCTTGGTCAGTGTTGGAGCTAGATGTCTACGGAAGCATGCAAACAACATAAGGAAGAAGAAGAAGCTTGGAGCTCAACACAATACTGAATGTATTACCACTAGAATGTACAAAGATAAGTAGCCCATTAGGACAATAGGCGTATATACAAGCGGGGAGAAAAAACCTCCTAACAAGGAAAAAAAAGTGCCCCGACAGTCCTAGAGTGTTCACACACATCACTACCTAAATATATCAACAAATCCCCCTTCGGAGTGATGTGGTGAACAAGTAGCTAGCACTCATGCATAAGGAAGTGCCAAGCTATGTGGAAATCACTCCACAAAAGAAAGTAAGCCCAACGCTTTGCCGAAAGCTTCAAACTTCTCCCTAGGCAGAGCCTTCGTGAAAAGGTCTGCAATGTTCTCCTGTGTGGGCACATATGCCAAGCTGATCTCCCTAATGTTCTCCTATGTGGGCACATATGCCAAGCTGATCTCCTTGACATAATGATAATGCACCTCAATATGCTTAGTGTGAGAATGGAACACATGGTTCCTCACAATTGTCAATGTGCTCTGACTGTCTGTGAAGATGGTGGTGGCAGAAGACTGGCGTCTGAGCCACACACACTCAACAATTGCTATGAAAGCTTCCCTATACGCAGTCTCACAAATGGAAGTGGCCACAATAGGCTGCTTCTTGCTCAACCAAGATATACATGAGCTACCAAGCATGAAGCAAAAGCCACTAGTGGCCACACGAGTGTCATAGCAACCAGGCCAGTTTGAGTTAGAAAAAGCATGACAATCGAGCAGTAGTGATCCCCCCTTGGGATAAACAACCCAAGTAGCTGAGTACCACTCAAGTAGCGAAAGATGGGCTTAACTGCCTGCCAATGCTTGACACCTGGGCAATGCATAAACTTGCTTATCTGTGCAATAAAAAACTGAATATCTGGCTGAGTAATGCATAGGTAAATCAAGCATCCAATAGCCTGTTGATAGAGAACAACATCAAATGCATCTCCAACATCATGAAGACTCAATCGTAAACCTGTCTCCATAGGAGTGGAAATAGGCTTACAGTCTTCAAGGCCAAAACATTGCAATAATGTATCAATATATTTTGCTTGACACAAAGCTATTCCACCATCAACTTGCATAAAGTGAATGGCTAAATAGTGATGCAAATGCCCCAAATCAGACATCTCAAATGAGGCATGCAAATCAACCTTAAAATCACAAATATGCTTCTCAATAGGACTAGTGAGTAGCATGTCATCAGCATAGACAACAATGATCAGAAGCACATCATGAGAACGCTTAACATATAAGGTGCTTTTAGTTGGAAGCCATGGGGTTGAAAAACATACACTTTTCATGCAAGTCACCATTTAGAAATGCAGTTTTAATGTCCAATTGATGTACATTCCAACCATGATGGGTTGCACGTGCAGAGATGCTCCGAACAGTAGTCATATGGCATGTAGGTGCAAAGTTCTCATCAAAATCAATGCCTCTTTCCTCTGGATAACCCTTTGCAACAAGCCTAGCCTTATACCTGTCAACTGTTCCATCAGGCTTATGCTTTAGCTTGTAAACCCATTTAGTGCCAATGGCCTTCTTGCCGGGAGGCAAGTCACATAAAGACCAAGTACCGTTCTTCATTATATCATCATATTCATATTGCATAGCAGCCATCCAATTTTTTGAATTTTGTGCTTCCTCAGATGAAACAGGCTCATTCTCAAAGACTAGATGCAGCCATATCATAGAAATCTGATGCAAAAGAGGCACTATGAGAGCCTGATTGAGTACAATATGACAGAGGTTCATCTAATTTGTTGTCATGCAAGTCTGCACCAACCATTTTGGCATAGTTTTTGCCTCCTCAATATCAACTCTCTCATCAACAAGTGCATCATGTAAATCTACATCCGAAATGGGATGATCTGCATCATCACATGAAACTTGCAAAGGTTGAGAAGTTGCCTCATTAGGACTAGCACTAGACTGTCCACCTGTAAAAGGAGGCAACAAAGTATCATACATGTCTTTGGAGCTAACATATGTCTCCTTAGTACATGAAAGCAATGGATGAATAGAATCTTCCACAAAAACAACATCGCGGATAACTAGAATGCGTTTAGTCTGTGGATGATACAAATGATAGCCTTTACTTTCAGAATTGTACCCAACAAAAATAGATTTTATTGCTTTATCATCCAATTTTCTTCGATGTTGTTCAGGCACTAATGCATATGCCAAACAACTAAAAACACAAAGATGAGCAACAGATGGCTTGCGATCATGCCAAGCCTCATATGGAGTGATAGACTTCAGCGCTTTAGTGGGACACCTGTTAAGTACATATGATGCACACATGACATCCTCAAGCCAGAAACTATGTGGTAAAGCCTGACTCTCGACAATACACCTCACCATCTCCATGAGTGACATGTTCTTTCGTTTAGCAACTCCATTTTGTTGAGGTGTATACGGCACTGTACACTAGTGTTTTATCCCATGTTCAGCCAAAAATGCATTAAAATCAGAAGACATATATTCCCCCCCTCGATCAGAACGGAGGGTGCCCATTTTACATGGTGACATATTTTCTACCAAAACCAAAAACTGTTTGAAGCACATGAACACTTTGGACTTTTCCTTCAATGGATATACCCATGCATGCCTGGAGAAATCATCGATGAAAGTCATGAAGTAAAGATGATTTCCAGAAGAAGGTGTCTGCATAGGACCACAGCTATCACTATGTACAAGCTGCAATTTCTAAGTAGCCCAAACTGAACTACCTTTTGGAAAGGAGGAACACTGCATTTTGCCCAAAATACCTGTTCTGCTTGGACTGATCCTCCTGCAACAAAACAAAGAATAACTCCTTAAATGACAAGGCATTTGGATTGCCTTTCATCATCAACCAAAGAGTAGATGCAAAACTCTAATATGAATCAGGAAGAACATTTAGAATGGTCTGCACAAGTGAGCTATCTGGTATAACCTCATCAACAAAAATCAACTGTTCCTTCAAGTCTTTGATCTTTGTTAGAAAATTATCCATAGAATCAATGTGCTTACTCTCCAACTATTTTCGGAGGTAAGCAACATGAGCCTCATTCCTAGCTTGGTACAATGTAGTAAGTGTATCCCAAGCATCCTTAGCTATTCTGCAAGAGTGAATGTGAGGAATAATGGCACGTTTGATAGACAAGCAATGCATGTGCCTGAGCATCTCTGCCATCCCAATAAATTTTCTCTGTACTAGGTGCAACAGAAACCACAACATGAATAGGAATATGCAGAATATCATCATCTTTGACACCTTCTGCATTAGCTTCAGAACCTGCAGTTGTAATAGTTGCAGGTGTGATATGATGTTTTTCAACACCTTGCACAATGTTCCAGAGTCCTTTTGCAACCAATACATGTTGCATCATTTAAGCCCACAATGGGTACTTGGTACCATCTAACTTATCCTCAACAGCCAACATATGAAATACATCACTACTTTTAGCCATGGTCGATGACTAAAATACCTTGATGCAAAAAATGGTTGTATCTCAAAAAGTTGAACAGATCTGCCCAGACGAATTCTACTAAACATATAGCAGACTTTGAGACGCTAAAAGTGGTGAACCAAAACTCGTATATACCTTTGGCACAAAAAGATGAAATAGCATGCACAAGCACTGTGGTAGTGCATTCAGAGGCCGAAACGAGCTCAGATTGTGATTTTGGCACCAGAGAGCGAAGATGTTTTGATCTCTGAAACATGCTGAGTATGCTCATCAAAATTCGTGCGATTCTGAGACTACAAGCAGAGAGGTCTCGAGGACGCCCTAGATGAAGCGGCGACCTGCTCTGATACCAGTTGTTGGAGTTAGACGTCTACGAAAGCACGTGAACAACACAAGGAAGAAGAAGAAGCTTGGAGCTCAACACAATACTGAATGTATTACCACTAGAATATACAAAGATAAGTAGCCCATTAGGGCAATTGGCATATATACAAGTCGGGGGAAAAAAACCTCCTAAAGAGGGAAAAAAGTGCCCCGGTAGTCCTAGAGTGTTCACACACATCACTACCTAAATATATCAACAAATCTAAATATATCAACAGTCAGTTGGACATAAAGAATGCATTCTAGAATGGATACATATCAGATGAGGTATACATGGAGGAACCTCAAGGGTTTATAGATTCCAGGTATCCAAATTTTGTTTGAAATTTTCTAGATTGAAATTTTGATGCAATCTTCCACTCCATGGATTTGAGTTGGAACTATTGCTTGGTGATGCATCTGGTCCACTCAGACCTTGAGATTCTGCACTTGATTTTTTAGCATTTTCTTTGTCATTTGGTTCAAGATTCAGTACTTACTTGGCAATAGAAGCTTGATATTTCATCAAATACCATATCTCTGCTTACCTTCACATGTCAGGTGAGTGGGTTATAACATTTATACCCCTTTGGCTCAAGGGAATACCCAATGAAGATACATTTTTCTACTTTTGGATCAAGCTTTATCCTCAAATCATCTGGAACATGTATATATGCAATACAACCAAATACTTTTGTATGTGATAACTTTGGCTTTTACCCTGTAAACTTCTCTTCAAGTGTCACTTGATGTAGATTAGCAGTCGGAGTTCTGTTTATGATGTATATAGCAATATGCAGAGCTTATACCCAATAACAATGAGGCATATTCTTCTCAGCCATCAAAGCTCTTGCTAGTTTTGTAATATGTCTATTTTTGCATTCGGCAATGACATTCTATTGTGGTGTGTACTTGCATGAAAATTGACGTCGAATTCCATGATTTTTAAGAGAGTTGTTGAACTCATCTGACATGTATTCACCTCCTCCATCAAACCTATTGAATATAATTTCTTGTCTGCTTTTCTGCCATGGCCTTAAAATTATGGAAGTGAGTGAACACCTCACTCTTCTCTTTCATGAAATATACCCATACTTTCCATGTATGGTCATCAATGAAAGTAACATAAAATCTATAACCACCCATAGATGTGGTCTTTGTAGGACCCCAAACATTTGTATGTACTATTTCTAGTACATTCTCACTAACATGCTTTCATGCAAAAATGATGCTCTTCAGTGTTTACCAAATTCACATGCTGCACATACCTTTTGCATTTCTGTAACTTTGAAATTTGGTAGTCCATTGAAAGTCTCTTTTGACTGCATCAATTTCAGCCTCTACAAGTTTGCATGTCCAATTCCTTTGTGCCAGCTCTCTATATCAGCAATAACTCTTGCACCTTTTGCAAACATGGTTGTATTCATTTCAGGAATTTTCACATTTAAGGTGAACATCCTACCCACTCTGTTTCCTTTGGAAATCAATCTTCCATCTTGTTTGTACTCTTCCACATATAGCCCATCAGCATTGAACTTGATTTGTAATCCTTGGTCAACCATTTGTGCAACAGAAACCAGATTCTTTGTTATATTTGGAACATGCAACACATAAGCAAGATGTTTTACCTTTCCATCCTCCATACATAGTGCTATGTTTCCTATATGCTCGATAGGGTGTGAGGTGTCATCACTTGTTTCAACATATCTAGGAACTAGCAATTTTTGGAAAGTACTAAACCATTATGCATGACTGGTCATGTGGTTTGATGCACCTGAATCAACATACTAGACATTATCATTCTATTGTTGAACATCAGCAGACATCGTATTCATCATGTGATGTTGAACCATGAACAACTTCTAAGAATAATCTACAATTGTGGATGCATAGTTATTTTACTACCTTGTCTTATTTTGATTCTTCAACCTACGATTATGTTCAAAGTGTCCAAGTTTACCACAATTCCAACATCCTTTAGTGTCATTACCTAAATCAATTCTTCGGAAATTTCTATGGCCTCTTTGGCTCCACCTACCTTGAAATTGTCCTCTACCTCCTGCATGATTTTGTTGTTGACCTTGGTCTTC
Source organism: Ceratopteris richardii (assembly GCA_020310875.1). Lineage (NCBI taxonomy): Eukaryota > Viridiplantae > Streptophyta > Polypodiopsida > Polypodiales > Pteridaceae > Ceratopteris > Ceratopteris richardii. The sequence goes on from CM035423.1 coordinate 31,316,139, forward strand.
GCTATTGTGTCCTCTTCCACTTCCAAAGCCTGCACCTCTACCTCTTCCTGTGAGAGTAGAATACCTCCTTAGAACTAGGTTTTTTTTGGGAGTTCAAGTCCTCACCAAGATTCTTTTCCTCAATAATCAACATGGATACCATATCAACAAAATTTGGAATACTTTCCTTGGTATGAATAGACATTTTGAATCGCTTATATGCAGCTCCTAAACCATGAAGGCATACTTCCACCTTATCATCATCATCTACATTCATGCCAATAGATGCAAATGACCCACATATGCTTTTGATTTTCAGGGTGTAGTCACTTACAAACATGCCCTTTTTCTCCAATGTATGCAACACATTCTTGAGTTGCAATTTCTGTGCCTTTGTATTGGTCTCATACAATGTGTCCAGACTATTCCAAGCCTCTTTCCGAGTCATGGCATCCTGTATGTGCCCAGTCATGCTATCTTGTATGCTAATAGATAGCCAATACATTAACTTTCATGCTCCTTGATTCCGTTCTTCATACGCTCTTAACTGGTCTGCAGTTCGACTCCTCTCTGGTAAGTGCAAAGCATTTTCATTCTCGTCTTTGATGTCCTTCCAGTAGCCTTTTTTGATCAAGAAATTCTTCATTTTGAATCTCCGAGCATGGAAGTTGTTCTTGTCTTCTTATCGCTCATAAGCTCACTCATTCCATACGTGTTTGCCATTTCTACAACAATTCACACATTGCAAAAATACTACAAGCAGTACTTTTGCTTGAACATTGTCACACTTCAACGTGACAGTTTGATCTTAGAAAAATGCAGTTTTCCTGTATCAACACTGCACAAAATCGCTTGAAATTCTAGATCTATCAAACAGGACACAAGTTATAGTTTTGCAAACTGAATTGATTTTTTTATGGGCCTACCTTGTGGGCTCAAAATGGAGGTCCAGATGGCTCCAAAAATATTTTGAGGCCTTCTACCTTCATGCGAATTTTCATAGCAATCTCACGTTTGTGAATCACACTTTCTTCACACCTTCTTGCATACTCTTCATCATCGACCTTCTCCAGGAGCTCTCTGCAGCCACACTAGCTCAAATACCATGTCAGGAGGAAGGAGATAAGGAAGAGAGCTCACACACACTCTCACAATCAAAGAGAAGCGCACACACAAATTGAGGCAAGGAAGAATGATCTTCATCTTCTTCTTCTATTACATAAAAGGAATGTACAAGAATGACCTAAAATAAACAATACAACAAGTGCGATATATAAAGAAAAGTACATGGGGAAAATCTTTATGTTCGCAAATGAGTGAGCTGGCAAGAAACAAATGTGCCATCACTCTTGGTAAATAAATCTAGTAAGCTCAATGAAGAATCCCTGACATGTACCGGCGTGACCATTATACATATCAGAGAAATGAAAATCTGATACGTTTTATCCTCGATCATCACATGTTGAGATTGATATCTCAACACATATGCTCCACACATAACAGCCTAAAGCCAATAACTATGTGGCAAAGCTTGACTCTTGACCATACACCTCTCCATCTCCATGAGTGACCTGTTCTTCCTTTGAGCAACTCCATTTTTTTGAGGTGTATAGGGCAATGTACACTGATGTTTTATCCCATGTTCAAAACCAAAAATGCATTAAAATCAGAAAACATATATCCCCTATCAAAACGGAGGGTGCCCATTTTACATGTTGAGAGGTTTTTAGCCAAGACTAGAAACTATTTGAAGCACATATACACGTTGGACTTTGCTTTGAGTGGATACACCCATGGATGCCTGGAAGCAGTTTGTGAGTAGCTCAAACTAAACCATCTTTTGGGAAGGAGGAATGCTACATTTTTCCCAAAATATAGCCTTCACAAACATGTTTACCAGGTGCGTCAAGTTTGGGCAAAGAGGACATCATTTCAGAGTCATGCAGACATAGCAAACTAGCAAAATTCAGATGACAAAAGCGTGCATGCCAAAGCTGTGCATCTGACATACCTTGAGAATCTTGAACTTCACATGTTGAATCATTCACAAATTTTGCATAATCTATGAGCTTATACAATGCACGATATAAAATGCTAGAAGCAATAATAATGTCGCCATTTGACAGATCATGAGCTGTACATCTTTCATCAATAGATTTCATAACCAAGCCAATCTTGGCTAATGCAAAATCTGATAATAGATTTTTCTTTATCCCTAGCACAAATAAAGCATCTGACATTGTAAAAGAACTACCATCAATAGTAGTCGGAATGATCTTACCAACTCCCATCATAGGATAAGATGTTGGCGCATGTGACAATATTCGTTGTAGGGGCAGGCTCGAGTGAAGTGAAGAAATTGTGTTGCGAGGTAATATGTTTGGTTGCCCCACTATCAAAGTACCAAACATTTGAGTCTACTACACACATACACTATTCATGAGAAGATAGGTCATAATTTCAAACAATACTAAATGCCCATTCTTCATTCTGCACAAGATTAGCATACTCTATTTTGGGTGTAGAGGCTTCTACAACAACCATTCCAACCTCATTTTTCTTTGCCTCTTTGGCGGTGAGTTTTGGACAAATCTTTATGACATGATCACTTCCTTTACGATACTTGCAAAACAATTTTTGCTTTTCAATTTTCTTCTTGTCTCCATCATCCTTCTTTGATTCTGTAGAATTAGCAGATTTTTGCTTACTAGTAGCAGAGCTCCATTTTCCTTTGCCCTTCTGGTTAGCCAAGAAAGCGTGATCTGTAACACACATAATGGACCTGTTTTGCCTAGATAGATATGTGTGCAATAGAACAGAGACTAACTCCTCAAATGTTAAGACATTTGGATTTCCTTTCATCATTAGTCGAAAAGTAGAAGCAAAAATCTGATATGAATTTGGAAGACCATTCAGAATAGTCTGCACAAGTGAACTTTGAGGCGAGACTTCATCAATAGAAATCAAGTGCTCCCTCAAATCTTTGATCTTTGTCAAAAAATTGTCCATGGAATCTCCTTCATGTGCTCAATCTCTATCTGTTAATGGAGGTAAGCAACATGAGCCTCATTCCTTGCCTGGTTTAAAGTGGTTAATGTATGCCAAGCATCCTTTGCTATTTTGTACGAGTGAATGTGGGGAATAATGGCATGTTTGACAGACAAGGCTATCCATGCATGTGCCTGAGAATCTCTACCATCCCAAGGAAGATGCTCTATAGTAGGTGTAGCAAAAACATCAGCACCAATAGGAATCTGAAGAATATCACCATCCTCAACACTATTTGCATCAGCTTTAGTTACTATAGCTACAAGTGTGATAGGACATTTTTCAACACCCTGCACAATATTCCACAATCCTTTTACAACCAATACATGATGCATCTATAAGCCCATAATGGATAATTGGTACCATCCAAATTATCCTCAACATCCAACATATGAAATACATCGCTGCTTTTAGCCATGGCCATCGACTCAAATACCTTGATGCAAGAAAAATGAATGTATCTGAAAATGTTGAACAGAACTAACCTGACAAGTTTTGCTAAACTTGTAGTAGATGTTGAGGCGCTTATATTGGCGAACCGAAACTTGTATATATTTTTTGGCACAAAAAGATGAAATTTCCTACATAAGCGCTACAGTAGTGCGTTCAGAGGCCAAACCGGTTGAGATCGCGATTTTGATACCACACAACAAAGTTGTTTTGAACTTCTAATTGCCCTGAGTATGCACACCAAGTTTCATGCGATTCTGAGACTATGACTAGAGGTGTGTTGACGTTGCCCTAGATGAAGCGACAACTTGCTCTGAAACCAATTGTTGGAGTTTGAGGTCTATGAAAGCACACGAATAACACAGATGGGAAGAAGAAGCTTGGAGCACAACACACAATAATGAATGTATTACCAAGAGAATGTACAAAGATAAGTGACCCATTAAGTTTATATGCATATATACAAGCCGGGGGAAAAAAACCTCCTAAAAAAAGAAAAAAGGAATCCGGCAATCCTAGTGCGTTCACACACATCACTACCTAAATATATCAACATGTTTAAGATATGTGTGCATATATATATGTTCGTATACAATAAATATGCATGTACGTGTGTGCACATGAGTCATTGAACAAATATATATGTGAAGGCATTCTGTAATTTGTATGTTTGTGTGAGTAAATATATGTGTGCATCTATGAACATATGTGATCTAAAATAAATTCCATTGTATAAATGCTAGTGATCTAAAGTGTGCACTAATGTGTGTACATGTGTGCGTATGTACAAATATGTGCATGTGAACGTACTTTATTAATGCACGTGTATTTTCTAGTATATTTTATATATAATGATGGAAAAAGAAATTCGTTACGTGCAAATAGGAAGACCTCTCTTTTGTGGTCCTAGTCAATTGATCCGAGTGTCTACAAGAAAGATCAGTGCTTTCATTCCTCAAATTTATTCATCTTGTTTGAATAGTGCAAGTCTACACTGTAGAGAGGTTCAAATGACTTCAAAGACTATGCGTCAGCTCCCACATCTCTTGTACAGAAGTTTTAGATCTATGTAAAGCTTTGATTGTGGCATGCATTTACTAAAGTTTCTAGAGTTCTATAAACTTCTTTTTGTGATTGAGGATTTCATGCAATCTTCATTGCATATGTGTACAGCTATGTTTCTTCCTACCAGGGATAGTTTGATTATATTACTACCTCATGTTTTATCTTGTTCCAGCTTCAAACTGGACGAGAAAAATGAGTTTAATTCACAACACAATCTTGTTGGATTTCTTTGCATATGAAGAGAGACATTGAGCTTTACAAGGAAGTTTGAATATGCTCAATCTCTCTTCAATGACTTTATGTCATGTCTTCTTATGAATAAAATGAGACTTATGTAGTTAAGAAACTTTGGGCAAATTCTAATGTTACATGTTGACCAATAGAGTCCTGATTTTAATTGAAATATCAAAGAATAAAGTTTAATATGTATCTAAAGCAAGCTTGCAAAAAGTCACAACTAAACTCAATAAAAACAATTCAGAAGACAAAAAGGATGCATCAAATGGCAACATACAAGGAAGAGGCCGAGGTAGAAGTAGAGGAAGAGGCCGAGGATCCTACAATTCTCATAAAGGTATAACATGCTATCATTGTGGTAAAGTAGGACACTATGCTAGTGATTGTTGGCTGAAGAATGGAAGACCAAATGGAGGCAATCAAAGGAACAAAAGCAATTATGCAAGCACCTCAAGTGAAGGAAGCAAGGACACACTACTTGCAATGAGACATGAGTATAGAAGCTCTTGTGAAGATGACAAAAAATGGTACATTGATTCAGGTTGTAGTAACCATATGTCATGCCAAGGAAGTTTGTTCACTAATCTACAGGTACCAAGTGGAAAAGGATGTGTTGAAACAGATGATGATACTCAACACATGATTGAACATATTGGAGATATAAGGCTTGGAGATACAAGTAGAGCAAAGGTACTATCTAATGTTCTTCATGTTCCTACAATTTCAGAGAACTTGATTTCAGTAGGACAAATGGTAGAGAAGGGTTATCATGTCATATTCAATGAGAATGGGTGCTTCATAAAGAATCCAAAGTAAGGCTTCAAGGTCATTGCTCGAGGTAGAAAAGAAGGAAGGATGTTCACTTTGGACGTCCAACATCCATATGGAAAGGTCATGTACATTCAATGTGGGAACAAGAAGATTTCAGAGCTAGACTTATGGCACAAAAGAATAGGACACATCAACATTCCGAAGCTGAAGGACATGAGCAAACATGAAGTGGTAAGAGGTCTTCCAAAATTTAATAGCACTAGACTACATGAGTTATGTGAAGCTTGTCAACTAGGAAAGCAAACGAGGTAGCCATTCAAGAGGAGCAATTATGTGGCCCCAAAAATCTTGGACTTGATACATACGGATGTATGGGGACCAACCCAAGAGGCATCAATAGCTCGTAATAGATTTTTTGTCACCTTCATTGATGGTCACTCAAGAAAGGTATGGTTGTTTTGTATGAAGCAAAAATCAAAGGTGCTTTCTATATTCAAAAGATTCAAAGTTGAAGTTGAAGAAGAAATAGGAAGCTCTATCAAAACCTTAAGGTCCGATGGTGGAGGGGAATACTTCTCCAAAGAATTTTTAGATTTTCTACAAGAGAATGGGATCAAAAGGCAGTTCACTTATAGGTATACACCACAACAAAATGGAGTAGCTGAGAGGAAGAATAGGCAAATTGCTAAAATTGCAAGATGCATGATCAACGAGATGAAGGTACCATTGTACTATTGGGCTAAAGCTACCACAACGGCCATTTACTTGATGAATAGGTGCACAACATCAGGAATACATCACTTGACTCCAGAAGAGGTATATTTCGGTAAGAAACCTGATCTTACACACCTCAAAATGTTTGGATGTGTTTGCTTTGTTCACATTCCACAAGAAGTTAGAACAAAGATGGAACTAAGGTAAGAAAAATGCATTTTCATTGGCTACTCGACGGAGCAAAAAGGATACAAGTGTTACAACCCTAGAACAAAGAAATTAAGAGTCTCGCGAGATGTGGTCTTTGATGAACTAAGCCCATGGTATGAAGATAAAGGAAAGGAAAAGATTCTTGAAGAAGATTGTGATGATTATGCAGGAACAAATCAAAGAGAAGTTTAACAATCAAGCACAAAGGTTTCAGGTCCAGAGGCATCCACATCAAATGAAGAATGTTCAACATGGAGGGGGAGTCATTCTGTGTCTCCAAATTCAGCTCATAGTAGAATTGAAGAAGCAAGTGCTACTCCAAATAGTGAGATAGATGCAAGTGAAGAAGAATATGAAGAGGAAATCACTCCGATGGTAAAGAAAAATAGGTTAAAAAAGCAACTTTCTAAAGGCAATGAAAGAAGATCTTCAAGGACAAGGTATCCAACTCAAAGGTTGAGTTATGATAGTTTTATGGCGACACATTTTGCATACATGATGCAGGTTATCAAAGACAAAGAGACTGAGACATATGAAGAAGCTTGCACACAAAAGGAATGGAAGCAAGCTATGAAAGAGGAGATCAAAGCTCTCAAAGATAATCACACATGGGAGCTAGTGCCAAAGAAAGAAGGTATGAAGATTGTTCCAAACAAATGGGTGTTTAAAGTAAAGAGGAATGTTGATGGTTCACTAGCTAGATATAAAGCTAGATTAGTTGCCAAAGGATTTAAACAAACACAAGGCATAGATTATGATGAAGTTTTCAGCCCTGTTGCAAAGATGGGAACTATCAGAGCATTAATCGCAATTGGTGCTTCAAGGAGATGGCCATTATATCAACTCAACATCAAAAATGCTTTTCTTAATGGAGAACTACAAGAAGAGGTATACATGAGTCAACTAGTTGGATTTGAAGATGAAACCATCCAGATTTTGTTTGCAAGTTGAAGAAGGTACTTTATGGCTTGAAGCAAGCACCAAGAGCATGGAATCAGAGATTGGTAGAATATCTAACTAAGTGTGGATACAACCCAAGTAGTGCAGATCCTTCATTGTACATGAAGAAGGAAGAAAATAGAGAGGTATATATTTGCATATACGTTGATGACCTCATCATAATAGGAAATGATGTTACAGGGATTAAAGATATCAAAAGGAAGCTTGGTAAGGAGTTTAAAATTTCAAATCTTGGAGAGCTGAAATATTTTTTAGGAATTGAAGTTGTTTATGGAAAGAGTGGAATGTACTTGATGGAAAGTAAGTACTTGTTGGATGTTCTTTTCAGATTTGGAATGAGTGAATGTAAACCACTCACTCAACCCATGGACACAAATACAAAGATTTGCTCAAATGATGGAGAACTATTGGAAGATGTAACGACATACATAAGCATTGTAGGATCATTAATCTATGCAAACATTACAAGACCTGATTTATCTTATGTTGTTGGTGTACTTTCTCAGTTTGTGCAAGCCCCAACAAGTGAACACTTAAATTTAGCCAAGAGAGCGTTGAGATACATAAAGCATACAGTTAATCATGCTTTGTTTTACAAGTTTGATGAAGAACTCCAGGTCAAAGGCTTTAGCGGTGCTGATTGGGCAGGTTCAAAGGAAGATAGGAGATCAACCTCAGGTTATGTGTTCATGATAGGAAGCTAACCTATCACATGGAGCTCAAAGAAACAACCTATTGTTGCACTTTCATCCATGGAGGCTGAATATAGAGGATTCACATTTGCCACATGTGAAGCAATGTGGATTAAAAAGCTTTTGGCTGATCTTGAAGTGCAAGTTGGAACCATCCCTATATATGGTGATAACATGTCAAGTATTTACTTGGCAAGCAATCCTATATTTCATGCAAGGAGCAAGCACATAGAGGTCCACTACCATTATATAAGGGAGCAAGTATTGAGCAAAGATGTGGAGATAAAGTTCATCAGAACCAAAGAGCAGGTTGCAGATACGTTTACAAAGTTCTTGGATGCTTCTAAACTCAAAGGTTTCAAGGATGTGATAAATTTGCAGGACATGGTTGAAGATAACTCCGAAATGAGCTTGAGGGGGAGTGTTGAAGATAAATGTACAAGCTCATTTTCATATGGGCTATGCTTGGATAAATTTACCAAATATAAAGATAAAGGAAAAGAAGAGAAAAAAAAGAAAAAAAAAGAAAAAAAGTCTAGTCAAAATTCATGATGAGTAAGAGATACAATATCTTGCCTTGTAGTTAGTGGCATGTAGTGGGGAAAGTGGTGAGTTAAGAAGGAGGCACAATTTTTTTCACATGCTCATTGGTTATAAAAGTGAAGTGGGAGCATCATCTAAACAAGGAGAGAAAGAGGCAGGAACTCCCAATAGTCGGATATAGTCATTTTGTCATTTTGTCTTCCCTTAGACTCCTTCTAGCCATTCAGTATACCTGTGTAGACAGGTAGTCTATTTTGGTCGGTTTAGTTTCCCGACAAAACCATATCCAAATTGCTTGATTTTTGTCTTGTTGGAAAGCTCTTGACATTTCCTTTCTGTGTCCTAGAGATATTCAAAAGATTTATATTATGTGATATATCGGTCAGAGAGTGAAGTCTAGTTTTATAGTGTACTTATGTGTGCAGGTGGTCTATTTTGATCAGTTGAGTTTCCTGACCAAAACTCATCCAAATTACTTTTTTTTAGCTTCTTAGAAAGCTATATGTTCTACTTTATCTATACCAAATATCTTTCTCAAAGAATATATATTCAGAGAGTTATCAATCTGAGAGTGAAGTTCAATTCTTTAGCATACTTGTGTGGACAAGTAGTTCATCTTTGTTTGTTGTCTTTCCTAATTAAAACTTGTCCAAATTAAGATATTTATAGCTTGTTAGAAATCTCTCTTTGTCTACTTTGATTGACTAAAGACACAAGTCCATTTGAGTTTTGTATTGAGAGCAGCAAGATATCTAAGGTGCAGCTATTTGCCCAAGTGCTGGACATACAAGGGCTCATTAAACATTTTCGTTGCGCATAGGAGAACTCATTCTCCACAATCAAGTGACAACAGTGTCAAAAACTATCATGTGGTAGAGCTTTAATCAAAGCATTTGCAGCATTATCTCGAGTGTGAACCTTCTCAAGAATAATGCACTCTGTGGCTAAGCAATCTCTTATGAAGTGATACCTCACCTCAATGTGCTTGTTCTTTGCATGATAGACTGGATTCTTAGCCAAAGCAATGGAACTCTGACTGTCACTGAAGAAATGAGGTACATGCTGAGGTAAACCCATATCACAAGCAAGACGAGAAAGCCACAATGCTTCCTTACATGCCTCACTTGCTGCAACATACTCTGCTTCTATGGTGGAAACAATTGTACATTCTTGAAGACAAGATCTCCAAGATTTAGCACCTCCAAAAAAATGAAAAATGTACCCTGATGTAGACTTACAATTGTCTACACAACCAGCATAATCAGAATCTGCGTAACCAATAATGGATGCTTTCCCTCTACCTAAGCATAGACACTTGTCGTTACTGCCACTCAGATCTTAAAATCATCTTGACCGCTTCCCAATGTTTCTTGCTAGGATTAGACATATATCTACTCACAATGCCCATTGCAAATGCAATGTTTGGTTTTGTTGCTACCATACCGTACATGAGACTACCAACAGTAGAGTGATAGGGAATTTTGGTCATAAATTCCTTTTCCTCATCTGATTTGGGGCAATCATCCTTGCTCGATTTCACATATGTGGATAAAGGTGTACTCAATGCCTTTCCACCCTGCATATTGAACCGATCAAGTACTTTGGATATGTACTCACTTTGAGACAAGTACATGCATCTTTTACTCCTATGATGAGTAATGTGTATGCCAAGAATATGTTTGGCGTCCCCCAAATCCTTCATATCAAATGTCTGACTCAACTTCTTTTTGAGAATTGACAAATCATAAGAGGACTTCCCAGCAATCAACATATTATTGACATAAAGTATCAAGCATATCAAGCTTCCATCTGAGCATCTCTTTGTGTAGAGACAATGATCCTCATTGCTTCGAGAATAGCCTTGAGACTTCATAAACGCATCAAACTTTTGGTACCATTGTCTAGGGGATTGTTTAACTCCATACAAGCTCTTCTTAAGCTTACAAACTAGAGTTTCCTTGCCAGGAACTACATAACCCTCTGGTTGTTCCATATAGATCTCATCTGTAAGATCTCCATGCAAGAAGGCAGTTTTCACATCCATTTCGACTAGCTCTAAGTCCTCCATTGCAACAAATCCAAGCAACATGCACAGGGTAGTCATCTTGACCACTAGAGAGAAGATTTTCTCGAAATCAACACCATGTTGTTGCTTAAAACCCTTTGCAACAAGTCATGCTTTATACTTTCTAGAAGCTCTATCTGATGTGAATTTCAACTTATATACCCATTTACATGGTAAAGCTTTCCTACCATTTGGCAAAGGTACTAAATCCCAAGTACCATTCTTGTGAATAGAATCCAACTCTCTCTTCATGGCATGCTCCCACTTGACATGATCCTTAGTTTGCATAGCCTCTTTGTAGCAAGAAGGCTCACCAGCATCTGTTAGCATAACAAAATCTAAACCTGAAACATATCTATCAGGTGAATGTGAGACACGTGTAGAGCGTCTCAATGGTTGCTCAACAGGAACATGTGTAGACTGATCTGATCAGGCATTCTCTTGAACATCCCTATGTGCAGCATTCTTATGCATGCTAACTGGAGGACTAGTATCCTCAAACACCACTTTTCTCACTTCAACCTCCTTAATGGGTTGTTTATGCATCTTAAACTCATTAAAAATGACATCACTACTTCTGATCACTGGTCGTGTTTCAGGATCCCATAAGCGATATCCAAATTGTCCTTCTCGACCGTATCCAAGAAAAATGCATTTCTTTGACTTATGGTCCAACTTTTGTCCAAGATTCTTAGGTATATGAACATATGCTTGACACCCAAAAACTCGAAGATGATCATAATATGGTGGCTTTCCTTTCCACAACTCTTGTGCCAATTTCATACCTTTGGCAGTACTAGGTGAAAGGTTAATCACATGAACTGCAGTCAATACTGCTTCTGCCCAAAAACCTTGTAAGAGGTTTGCTTGATGCAACATAGAGACTACTCTATCTTGAATAGTTCTATTCATCCTTTCAGCTACACCATTCTATATTGAGGTATAAGGAGCTGTAAACTCTCTACGAATCCCTCTAGACTGACAGAAAAGGCTCAATTCATGTGAGGTATAGTCACCCCCGTTATCTGAACATAAAGCCTTAAGCTTAGTTCCTTTTTCAGTCTCAATTGAAGCAAGCCATTTTTTGAAAGTAGGGAATACCTCATCCTTCGATTTGATAGGATATACCTAGACTTTTCTAGTAGCATCATCTATGAAAGTGACAAAGTAAAGAGAACCACCTAAGGACCTAGTGGGCATATGACCACACAGATCTGTATGAACGAGATCCAAAGACTGAATTGAAGATTCAATGTGCATTTTATGCACATTTTTGGTTTGCTTTTCATATTGACAATGCTCACAAAATGAAAAATCAGAGAAAGATAACACAGCTAAGTAGCCAGAATGAGAAAGATTTTCCATTCCACTATGAGATATATGGCCCAAATGACCATGCCAAATACAATCCATAGGTTGTTCAGTAATAGCTAACAAGTGTTCTTTCTGTGATACAAATAAAGGATACAGTGAGCCAACTTTGTTTCCTTTTGCAATAACCATATTGCCCTTCGATATATGAAAGGACTGAGCATAGAAGACCACCTTGTAACCAAGGTCATCAAGTTGACCAACTGACATCAAACTGTGATAACTGAGGTACATGATGTACATTATGCATAGTAAATTTTGAACCATCAATAAACTACACAACTAGATCTCCAATCCCAACAAAGTCACATTGGTAAAAGTCACCAAGCCTCATGGTACCAAGAGACTTTGTTGTATAATTAGAGAACCATTCTCTGTGTGGAGTCACATAGAAAGAAGCACCATACTCTAGCAGCCACGTGTGGGAAAGAGAATCAGCCATAAGAGCCTCAGTTGGCATAGTACTATCAAGTGTCAACACATCAGCATCATCAAAAATAGCATTAATTTCTTCAATCTTCACAGTCGAAGTAGATGGTGCAGGTAACTATTTAACATGCCCATCAACATTCTGTCCTTTACCTTTAGCATTCTTTAATGCATAACAGTCTTTCTTCATATGTCCTTTCTTATGACAATAATGGCATTCCATATCCCTCTTCCTTGATTTACATCTACTCTTATTCCATTGACCATTCTTTTTGTTGTTCTTGCTCCTACCACATTGTTGATTCTTTCCTTGGTAAGAATCATGAACATTATATGCATCTCCACTCTGAGTGCCAACCATAGACTTTCTACGAATCTCCTCACTCAAGAGTGCTCCACATATGTCATCATAGATGAGTTTACCACCAGGTGCACTATTGCTAATAGCTGTGCAAAACGTATCCCATGATGATGGCAGGGTGCATAATAGCAATATTGCTTTCATTTCATTATCCATCTCCATTTTCTTAGCCTATAACTGGGAGAATATAGCATCAGTCTCATTTGGATGAGCAGCAACATTATATGTGTCCTTCATGTGAGGGTCATATAATTTTCTCATCAGATACACTTTATTTGATGCCGTCTCTTTTTCATGTGTATTGCATAACTTCTTCCAAAGCTCCTCTGAACTTTCACAGTCTAATACTGTAAAGTAAACATTATCTACGAGTGCAAGCGAATGGTAGAATTGGCCATTTCATCTAAGTCATCCCAATCATCTTCATCCATGTCAGCAGGCTTCTTTGAAATTCCATTTACTGGCTTCCATTTCCTCGTTTGAATCAACACATCTTTAATCTGATTCTTCCATAGAGCAAAGTTTGTGCCATCAAATTTTCGGATCTCAAAATTGTCTTTTCCTTGCAAGTTATAGCTCCTCCTCGGAACACTAGCACTAGACCCTAATCTACCACATGTGTGTGAGACCTCTATTGCCATGATGGTAGAGAACTAGATAGAATGATAATGGAGCTATAAGAGTCCAAACACCAATGAATAAGTGTATCAAGGGATAAATCAACCACTGTATAGTTGGCTAAACCAAAAATCTAGAAAAATTTTGGCATAGTATCCTTTGCAAAATGAGCATGTGACCAATGTCAAAATATCATAAAACTGCAAGTAGTGATATGTTTTCCTGCATAGTGAATCACTGACTTCACTGCATAAATCAGTTACCCAACAGAAGCCAACTAGGCTTATCAAGCACCTATGAACAACTATCATACATCTCCTATGGCGAGGGTGGGTAAGTTTCCACCTGCATCATCGAAGAGACCCTGACATCAGGGTGTCTTCTAGTTAAGAAAACCTCACTACGACCCTCTTTATCAAACGTAAAAGGCTTTATGCAAAAAAACGTAACCGCTATATCAATGATCACATGGACGTACATAAGTGGTATCCACAGAAGCATACATGGTGTGTATGTGCTCAATATATGCAGTAAAAAGATGCTAAAAGGCTGAACGCACAGCCCAAAAACTAGCCAACAACACCTGCAAGTGTCTGTCAACTCTCACGTTTTAAGCTCAAAAAACTTGCATAAATTTGCAACGGCAGCTCCCAACAAAACTGAAAACCTTTCGGGAAACCTGTAGTTTTATGAGCATGGCTGAAAACAAAGCCCCGAAGGTTGATATTGATTGTCAAAGAAGTACAAAGAACACTCTTCTTGATGTTCTTGGACCTGTGTGAAGAGAAATATGTGCGAAAGTACTCCAAAATGGCTCCAAAAAACACCCCAAAAATGCTTCAAAAATAGGGTTTGAAAGCAAAGAATGAAGCTTTAAGGGACCAAAACATGTTCAAGCTAATGTTAACCTCTATCTTCCTTGATCATTGAGGTCCTCCCTCGCGCACAACCAACGGCACCAATGGTGACTTTGGTGACTCGGATGACAAGGTATGCCAAGGTCTATGCGTTGGTCACCGCCTTAGTCGTAAGCCTTGGAGAAAGCCAGGGGGGGAGGGGGGGGGGGGGTGTGCTCGCTTCGCTCGCACAAAAGGAACAAAGCTTTTGTGTCGAACCGCTCTGATACCAGTGAAGGGATTCGATGGCGATGCACCAGGGTGCGTTCTCCTTATTGAGAGATCCATGACGATATCCTCTGAGTAGAAAATGGAGCTCCTAAGGCCGCACACAGTACTCCGCATAGAGGCTGCAGAATACAAAGAAAACACAGTACACAAGGAGCATGAAGACAGACTTCTTAGGTCTTACAAATGCGGTCGAACTTAGAGTCTGTGATTGACCAGGCCATTATATGTTTTATTAAAGAACATATACAAAGAAGTGTCAGGTGGCCACTTGGCTTTTCACATGGAAACTAACAGTAACATTTGGAAAGTACTTACTTAGAGATCGTGACTCCTTGAGCTCTTAAGAATGACATTGGAAAGACTTAGGATGTATGTGGTCCTTATATATGTGATCAAGGGTAGTTCTCAAGGGCGTTTAAGAATTTACAATGTCATCAATGATGTTATCAATCCAAACTAGGACCTCTAGATAACATAATCAAACAAGTAGACAATCAATATCAGGGTTTTGACATGTTTTGGAAGCAATGGAACCATTATTTTCTCCAAATTCACAACCAATCATGAGATAGGGAAAGTCACATAGAAACTAAGGTTTTGGATGCATTATTTGTGTCCATGACATCACCTCCTCCTCAAGCAATGAGTTCCATGAGGAGCGGTTATGTGATTGTGAGATTTTCTAGGACTTCAATCTTCAATAGTTGGTAGTCTTTCTAGAGTTATTGATATATGGTGATTGAACATGATGATGATGGATATACAGGTCGAACTAAAAAGATTTTGTAGTATACCTAGGCCTAGAATCAAGTGCATGAATATCATGGTGGGATGTGTTCTTCTTTTGACTATGTTGATAAATCTTTTGATTTGGAATGGTAATAGTGGAAGTCCTAATTCCAACTTGTTTCTTCTTCTTAGGACATTTGAACACCATATGATCACAATATCCATAATAAAAGCATAATGCATTATCTTTTTGATGTGTTCTTTCCCTTGGTGTAAATATCTTCACCTTGATGTTATCCAATTGCATGAGTTCTTCATAAGATAGCTCATTCAAACTTCTAGTGGTACATTGTAGTATTTCCAAGATCTTTGATGGAGAATCTTGAGCAAGTGCACCTTCTCGATTGAACACAAACTTCTTGTTGTCCTTTAATTTCTTATTATCTTTGTATTGTGTATGCTCCATATAATTTGTAATGATTTGTTGGGCGTCAAAAATCGTTGATGCTGCCTCTTGACAAATAGTGTCTTGGTTCTTCTACACTTCTAGCTCTTGGAATTGATAGCAAGATATTCTTCATTTTAGGTTTGAGGACACTTCAAAATTGATTAACCATGTAATCTTCTTGATATTTTGATCCACAATATATATCTTGATATATAAGGCTTCTTGTCATAACAATCTTCTCAAATCTTGGGCATGTCCTATCAAATCCTTTATGGTAGATTGAATCTCCTTGCATATGTAGTCCATGTTATTGGGACTTGATGAAGGTATTCTCGCCAAAATGTCGAGGAGAGCTAGATTTTGTTCTCCAAATAGACTAGAAAAGATTTTGGAACTATTAGTTTATTAAAAGATCACTATAGAACTATTACAAGAAGTTCCACAATCGATTCTAATAGGTATGGATAACTAGACTAGAGATGATACAGGAGATCCCACAACACGGGACCATAGGTGTGAAGCAAGGTATCTAGGATACAAGAACTCCCTTCAAGGAGATGAACTAGATACAAGAAATAACTTGACATGATATCGTAACACGAGATTACAATAGGATAAGGCAAGATGTCTTGGATAGTAGACATGACTAGAACAGAAAACAAGACTAGAATTGAAACTAGAACTTGAAAAGTACTTACTTGGAGGTCTTGCATGTTGGAGACCAAAAGATAAAGAATTAGAAAAGTTTAAAAGTACTTGCAAAATTTTTTTCTGGATTGGTGATGCCAACAAGAGAGGCATGCCCAAAATCAAGTGGGCCTTGTATGATAACCACAAAGATTATGGTGGGCTGGGCATTCCGAATGTGGGAGGTATGGTAGATAAGCTAGCATCCACGTGGCTGATCAAAGCATGGTGCAATGCCAAAGATTCATGGGTGAAAGTGATTCTTAGAAACAAATCCTCTCTTATGCTTATGGGAATATTGAGGTGGAAGGATCTCGATCTTCTTGCCTTATTGTTTGCTTACTATCCAGTGACTCCAAAAGGTTCAACCCTTGTTTCCTCCATATGGAAGAGTTGGAACAAGATGAAACCATATATCAAGGTTAATGAAGATTGGAAGAGGGTGGTTGGGATTAGGCAAAATGATTCTACTTGGTTTCCTATTAAGGGAATCAAAGAAGTTGACTGAAAGAGCTAAGACACAAATGGAAAATCTTTGAATGCATGAAAGAGGTCATTGGATAAAATTTGAGGACCTAGACCCGATTAGGAGAGTTGGCTATCATAATTGGTGCCTTCTCAAACACATAAGCAATGCTTGGGATAACTCAAAGATTCATCTCCTTCTCGGGAATGACCCACCTCAAATTGAAGGGTTAAGATGGACCAACGGTAATAAATTGGATAAAATTATGAGGATCCATAAGCAAATTGACTTGCATATCTCCCTAAACAAGAGATGGTGCATGAACTGGTCTAGCATCATATGGTAAATTATGTGTAGGGACCTGTGCATCCTTTCATTGAGAACAAAAAATCGATTCTTATGTGGCAAATCATCCAAAGTGGAATCTTGATCAATGCCAAAGCTAATAAAATCTTTGGAGCTCCTCATTGGTGCAAGCATTGCCTAGGGGGCAAAGAGGACCTTAGCCATCTCTTCTTCTCATGCCCAAGAAGCTAGCCGATATGGCAATCTCTTACCAAGATTTTGAGTTTACAAAAGAAAATCAACTAAAAACAATCACTACTTGGTGAAACAATTGGCTGCTCTTTTGCCTTGTGGAATACCATCATAGGGGAAATTCTTTGGAAGATATGGAAAGAAAGTTGTGCGATAAAAGAAAAAAGTGTCAAAATACATGTGTCGACGCCTTGAGACAGAGAAGACAAGAGTCATTCTCAAACCGGAATACACCTGCAAACACGAGCACCTCTCAAAGGCTTTCTCGAGTAGAAAGTTCCCTTATCAATTCTGCATGCTTTTCATGCGAATGAAAAAGGAGATACTCCACCCAGTAATACACAGAGCACCTTCATTCAGTCGTGTCGAAGCTTTCTCCGAAGAAACTGCCGCCCTTATCGCTTTGTGCCTTCCTTTAAGAGCGGTAAACACGGCATAGCAAGGAAAAGCAGGACGCCTCACTGTTCAATACGTTGACAGGTGCGACGGATCATGTCTACTTCTACAAGCTTTGCCAGTTAAAGATGTTGCCTCTCTGTGAAAGCGAGCGAGCGCAGCAGATTCAGAGTTCTGTGATGATGGAGATCATCCTTATCATGGGCACGAATTTGATTTTTTTTGAAAGGCAAACAATGTGCGCGCACTTGTGTTCTTTTAAGAGTAAAGCACCCTAACGTATGTCCTTCACGGTTTTGTCCGGCAAAGGCAGAGGGAAAAGGAGATCTCCTCGCTGCCTTAGGTTATGGGAAAGAATGATGTCCACTTCTACAGGTTTTGTCTGATAAATCATATTCCACCTTTATGAAAGTGGGAAAGCAGTGCAGACTCACAAATGATCTATGCTTACACAGGGACACGAGGTGTACATGTCTTGTCTGATAAAGAGGATAGCCATTACCATGGCCGCGCGTTCGCCTTCTCAAAGCGGCAGCAACCACCTCGTTACTTCGAAAAGGCAGATCACCTCACTGTCTCGATATACGCGTAGAACTATGTCGACTTGTAAAAACTTTGTCTGATATATGATGTCCATGTCTGCTCGTAAGAGCTCTCTCTGACGTGTCTCCGCCATGTCAAAGTGAACAAAGAAAGCGGACTGAGTCTAGATCTGCGTACGACACAGAGCGGCAGTCGGTGTATATTCTGTCTGATGAAACGGCTGGCCTTATCATGCTAGTGTGCTTATCCCGCAAGAGAGGACAAGCCATTACCTGTTTATCATGGAAGCCATTATCTGTTTAGCATGGGTGCAGCTGGGAATGCCAGGGCTTCCAAGTTCTCACTGTATTCGAAAATCTATTTATCATGGAACCACCTGGAAAGGGCGGGACGTCTTACTGTATTGTGATGTGAAGGGAGTTAACACACAAATAAAAGCAGATGCTAGCCTACGATACTACAGACATTTAAGCTATGGAAAGCTTCCTTCTGTGGCGTAAAGGGGAAAATTACTCAGACGTATCTTTGTCCTTATCGCACTCATTGTTCATTGTGGTCATGCATACAATTACCAGTAACATGTCTGTTAAACTCTTTCTGCTTGCCGGTTATTTGACGCAGCATGTAATAATTCCTGCCGGGCTATGTATATCAGTCACAACATCGAAAGATCATGTAACAGAAATTAAGAAAATCCAAATCCAGTAGGGTAGTTGGTTGAGCTTTGGCCTCTTGAGGCACAGGTCAAGAGTTCAAGTTCTGGGTTGGACATGCATGACTTTGGCCAGTTAAACCAATTGTAAAGTTGTCACTTTGTCTAATCCCTGAGTTCAAGTTCTGGGTTGGACATGTATGACTTTGGCCAGTTAAACCAGTTGTAATGTTGTCACCTTGTCTAATCCTTTTTTTGTAGGATACAAGGGATCCCACGAATACTATGCCCGTTCAATTGTACAATTGCACTTTCAAAGTTAAAGCTCGAGAGAGTAGGATTCGACTGAATCTCCATTAAAAAAAAACAAGAAAAATCACAAAAAGAGAAAGAAGAAGGGATGGAACGCTTTATAGAGAGCTCAGTAGAGTCAAAAGACAAGGAAATGGAGACTTAAAAAAGACAAGGAAATGGAGGCTTTGGATAGATAACCGCTTGTGGGTGAAATGGTATTGTGTTTGCTCATTTCAATTTCAAGCTTATATGGAAGGGTGGATTTTAAATAGAAGTGTCATTTGTGTTTAGGGAAGAAAGAAGAAACCCAATAATCGACTGGTTGGAGTCATCAGCTTGACTTTAATATCTTGTTCAAGCTTGATTTATTCCATCCAGGATTTATGGCCTTCTCGATAAAGTAAACATTTACAGAACAACCTTTTTTTTTTCTTTTTCTTCTTTTGTATGTCTCTCTTCTCATTATGTTATGTTTGAGTCTCTAAATTTCATTGAATTTCACAACTTTTTCACTTTTTCAATAAGGTGAATTCAATGCATTGAAGATGTGTCTAGGGCTATTAAACAAGGACAAATGAGGGCAGAGAGTCCAAGAACCAATAACTCTACTAGCTCTATTTGATATTTTATTAAACTTCGACACTATGATACTCTTTTTTCTTTTAGTTAAATTTGACAGAGAATGAGTACTTTCTCTTCAATGAATCTTAATTTGAAGCTCTGAGGAAATGTAACATCAGGCTAGTAAATATGTCAACAAATTAAGAAACCACTTACACTACAAAGAGAAGGATAAACTTTTGTGTTCTTAGTAGACATGCTTGGATGACACAAGTACCAATCGATATCAAGCGCTGGATCCTCGTTTACAATACAATCAATCCAAAAGAGGAGTCAATGATATGAAGATTTTCACCATGCTATGAGCCATGCACACATGCACAAGGACACTCACACATGCACATGCATGTATGCACACACATGCAAGCAAGTATCACTCATGGACAAAACACAAGAGCTCCCAAGAAACTCACATTTGATTCAAAGAGAGAATGAACAAACTGCCATACAAATGAGGGTTTCAAGAGCTCCCAAGAAACTCACACTCGATTCAAGGAGAGAGAATGAACAAACTATCAAACAAATGAGGCCATTTTTACAGGTAAGCATTAAAAGTGACTTTTTTCACACATTAGTCTCCATGCAAATTAAAATTAAGTCCTAGACCCTCACGAGAGCAAAAAAAAAAAATTGTAAATTCATAGATTGTTAGATAATTATTCTCAAGCCTGAGAACTCCTTGGATTGAGAAAATATAGATTAAATTTAAAAAAAAGGACTTTCAAACATATTTTTATTAATCCATTGCATTGCTTGAGTGCATCCTTCATGCTTCTTGCTTCTATTCTTTGCAACCTCGGCCATCTTCTCTTTCTTCTCCCTTTCAAAACTGCTTCAATGAATTACTATCTTCAGCATTTAGTGTACTCTCGTATTATCACCTCTTTCATAATGAAATAAGAAGAATGATTTTTTATTAAAATAAAATGACAAAAGACAGAAAAAAAAAACGAATTATGTTTTTTGCAATCTTTTCGTGTGAGAACCAAATTGTCCAAGTCGTTTTCTTCCCTGCACGCAATGTTTTTCTTTTTTTCATAGCAATGTTTTTCTTTTTTTCACTTTATAACCTGCCGAAAATTTGCTATGAAGAATTAACAAGATAATGATTATTTCCATTTATTTGCTTTTAAGTATGAAGATCCCATCTTTTATTTAGAATGAGGTTGAAGTGCATAAGCCATGTCTCATCATTGATTTTGCTAGCTCTATTCCGTAATATTACATTTTTTTTTTTCTCTCTCTCTCTCTCTCTCCCTCTCTCACTCACTCTCTCCACTTGCTCCTTTCTTGCTCTCTCTCTCTCTCTATCTATCTCTCTCTTATTTCTCATCATTTCTTATCATTGATGCATTATATCTTTGTAATAGTTCTTTGTTTGTCTGATGTTTCCATTATTATCATAAGATGCACTAGGAAGCATGAGCACCAACGAAAATGATTTTGGCATCATGGTTGATTGTAGGTCCATTGGAGCGACAAAAGCTAGCGAGGATGTTCCCTAAAATGAGAAACATCATTACTGTCAAGTTTGAGTGCAACATGTTTCTTGGATTGTTATATTCTAGTGACTTCAAGGTCATCTCTCTTTTATCATTCAAAACGTAACTTAAAGAAGTGACAAACAATAAACAACTATGGGGCATGAAGATTATAATTTCTTTAGAAAGTTCAAAGGAAAAAGAATCAATAATAATATAACCACACACTACAACTGAATCGGGGTTGATGCAAATGCTCGAAAACAAAAAGACGAAAATGCTTTCAATGTCAGTTAATGTCAGACATTGGTCTACAGAGACCACTCCATGTGTGTGTGGGACAAGGGCCAGCCATAATCAAGGTCCCAAGCTCAGAGGATATCCTAAGGTATTCAATGGTAATGAGTGTTGCATGATGACCACATGCAGCACTAGACCATTCCAGATCATTACTATTTTGAATACATGGGGATATATTGGATGGGAGGAGAGTGGCACACACATCATCCACAAGTCTTCATCTTCTAAGCCTTTAGAGAAGTTTTAGCTCTCACATTTGGTGTTAAGAGCAGTTTGAGGAATTCTTCGAAAAAGAGATTTTTTTCATGTGAGTCTTTTGATGGTCTTGAAAATTGTGCTTCAATCATCATTCTTGGGGATTTTCATATTGCAATTTTCATCGAGAGGATCTGTAGAAAGGCTTCAGCTTAGTTGGAGCAAAAGAAGGAGGCAAAGCCCCCCTTGCAAGAGAAATGAGCCCCACTAAAGGAGCTCCACTCAATGCTCACAGTGCAAAAGAAACTAGTCATGCAAATGTTTGTCAAGAGGCACCTATGCCATCATAGAGAGAGAGAGAGCCTTGTCTCTTCTCTTCATGATGGAAATATGGACATGCTCAGCTACTTGTACTTGATTTTGATGACTTGCTCATTGTATGTGGGATAAAGAATCCTGCTTGCATGCATTCTGTGCTGAGGAGACTCCATGGAAGAACAAAAAATTAGAATTTAGGCAAGGATCCATAGCCAAAGCTTATTTATTCTAGCTTATGTGACTATCTAGCTCCACCTAAATGGTCATATCTCACTCATTTGATGTCCAAATTGAGTGATTTTTCTTGCTATAATTCCTTGCTGAGAGACCTATCCATTGGTTAGAAACCACCATTTGAACCTAGCTTTAGACCTATAAAGAGCTCCAAAGTTCGTTGTTCAACAATGAGGACCCTCATTCAAGCACTTTTTTGCCACAATAATCATCCGGATACTCTTGGAGACTCAAGAGGGTTATGGATCATCTCGAGCACCTACACACACTTGCACAATAAAGTTTTGGACTCCCAGATATGTTTTTTGGTCAATTTTGATGCATCCTTGCTCTTTTAATGCATTGTTGTGCACATAGAACAAGCATAATGCATAACATACATAGTATATGGTTAATTAAAAGCTTGTTCAGCTCTGCATTTTGCATGAAAGTAGTATGTTAGTGCTTGATTTTGTAGGTAAAGACAAGAAATATAAGAACTTGCAGCGTTGTTATTATTTATACCATGTTGTAAGCATGAGGAGTTTTACAAGGGTGTGAAGTGCCCTTTGGTTTCTTTGTATATATATATTGTGCCTGTCAGCACCTTTTGGTTTGAGAAGTGTGTGTAATGCACTTAATTATTTTTTTTTTTATTTCCATTTTCCTATCGAAATGATGTTGAAATCTTTAAAATTTAGCATGCATATGCATAAACAGTAAGCAAAGCATATTAAAAGTTTCTTTTCTATCATTTTATTATGCAAAGGCTTGTGATTAGTTCATTTCTGCTACCACTTTGATCTTAGGTATATATAAAGAGCATAAACTAAAAAAAAAACATAAAAACTATAAGATCATAAAAAGAGACTTACACCTTATCCTAGGATGGAATCAGGACTCTCTTCACTAGTTAGGGGGGGATACACTCATGGTTGAACACACCTCAGACCCTATATAGACGATGAGTGCTAGGATAGCATACTTAGAGAGCGTACTTCACGGCATCTTGGAGCACATGTGTGGCTCCAAGAAAGAGGAAGTTGTGCTTGAGACTGAATTGCTAGGGATGGAGATAGATGCTCCAGGCGGGCATCAAACTCCAAACATCCCTAGAGAGATTATACTAATTAGAGAGGCTTGATGAGAGGTTAAGGACCTTAAACCGCCTAGATATCATGATTGGACTAATGCTAGGACTGCTAATGTTGTTGAGCAGTGGCTCAACAAGTGGGAGTAGTGCTTCTGTTTATGACATATCGTGGATGATAGGAATAAAATTCAGCAAGACACATATAATCCCATGGATGTCGCTCACAAGTGGTGGCCTAAGATAGAACAAGACAAGAAAAAACCCATGATATGGGAACAATTTGAAGTCTTGTTATATAATAACTTTGTATCGCCTGATGAGAGGTCTAGAGTGCTAGATACATGGTTTTTCATCAGTCAAGAAAACCAAATAATTTCAAAGCACTTAGATAAGCATAGAGATGTACTTCTCAAAGTACATGATACTATCCTAGAGTTTCTCCAAATCCACAAGTTTGTCTTGGGACTTAGAGAAACTGTTCGATCTTTAGTGAGGAAGGAGAGGTGTCACTCCTTGGCACATGCCATGGAGATGGCTTTGGTTTATGAGGATGGCCATAAGGCATATGCTCCTTGGGCAAGAGGTCCTCATGGACTAAGATAAGCCGACCCTTCTCCACATCTAATCCTAGCTCAATCAGTGTGCAACCTTCAAAAGAAGCTAAGGAGGTGCACATGATCAAGATAGTTTCAAGAAGGAAAAGGAAAGTATCTGCTCTGGCTGAGAGGATGTATAGTAAGTCTATCCTTACCCCTTAGCAGAAAGAGAAGGCAGTGAAGGAAGGATTGTGCTATGGATATCGAGGACAATACCTCATCAAGGACTATTCTAATAAGAAAAAAAATAGTAGCTACCATAGTTATCAATCCTACATAGGCAAGGAGTGATGGAGATGAGGATTTTGTTGATTCCCCTTAACTTGATAAAGTTAGCTCTATAAGTCTACTACATGCTCCCCAATTTTCATTTCATTTGGGTGTTTGAATCTTCCGTTATGTTCAGTTCAAGTCAACCTTGTCTGTTCATGATGTATTGCTTTTGCTCATGTTCCTTCACAGGTTAGAGGCAAGATGGATCCAAAGGCAGAAAGGTGTGTATTTATTGGATATGACAACCATCAAAAGGGCTACAGGTTATACAACCCTACCAACAAAGGATTCTTGGTAAGCAGAGATGTAGTTTTTGATGAAAACAATTCATGGTATGAAGATTCATGTAGGAAGGTCAATTTACCATATGATCTTGAAGAAGATTTGCTTGGTAGAGAACAACCAAAGATTGGAGAACAAGACACCTCAGAGGATGATGAAGAATCTCAGATGGAAAAGATCAAATCATGGAAGTCTAAATGTAAAGCAAAATTGCAGGAACTTGGACATGAGGCAGAATCATCACATCATGGCCTAAGAAGATCTATGAGGGAAAAGAAAAAACCAGAAAGGTATGGGTTTGACACCTCATTAGTAACTAAACATTCTATCTACATAGCATAGGACATAAACCAAGAGGAGCCATCATCCTTTGAAGAGGCCAAAGCAAAATCAAAATGGAAGCATGCAATGAAGGAAGAGATTGAAGCACTTGAGGAAAACAACACTTGGGATTTGGTGCCCAAGCCTTCATCCATGAAGATAATAGGCTCAAGATGGGTCTATAAGCTCAAGAAGAATTCTGATGGTTTATTAACAGGTATAAGGCAAGGCTTGTAGCAAAAAGCTTTGCACAAAATCAGGGAATTGATTATGAGGAGACCTTCTCTCCTGTGGAAAGATGCCTACTATTAGGGTTTTTCATAGTATTGCCTCTTCCAAGAATTAGAAAATACTTCAACTAGATGTAAAGAATGCATTCTTGAATGGTTGGATAACAGAAGAGGTATATATGGCACAACCACCTGATTATGTGTGTAAACTTAACAAAGCATTGTATGGTCTCAAGAAAGCTCCAAAAGCTTGGAATTTCATGCTTGTTTCATTCTTGCAGGACAAAGGCTTTCAACCAAGCAAGGTAGATCCTTCACTCTTTATTAAAAAGAGTAATTCTGAGATCATCTCCCTATGTGTATATGTAGATGATATTATATTGACATGAAATGATGCAGATGGTATGAAGAAGATCAAAGATCAGATGAGAGAAGAGTTCAAGATAAGTGACTTGGGTTCAGTTACCTACTTCCTAGGCTTGGAAGTTGTCTACAAAGATCATGGTTTGTTTCTCACTCAAAGAAAGTACATTGAGGACATGTTGGCAAAATTCAAGATGCAAGATTGTAAGATTGCAAGTACTCCAATGGAGGTCAATCACAAATTGAGCTCACATGAAGGTGAACTCATAGAGGACGTCACATCATATAAAAGTCTAGTGGGTAGTCTCAACTATGCCACATTGAGAAGAGTAGATATATGTTACAATGTGAGTGTGCTACGTCAATTTATGCACACACCAAGGAAACCACATATGGATGCTGCCAAAAGGATTCTCAAGTATCTCAAAGGAACCATAAATGAAGGACTTTATTATTCTTATGTATCTGATTTAGGTTTGAAGCTATTTTCTGATGCAGATTGGGCTTGCTCCAAGAAAGATAGAAGGTGCACTTCAGGTTATCTTACCTTTGCAGGTTCAAAGATTATTTCATGGTCATCCAAGAAGCAACCCACAATTGCTCTCTCTTCTATTGAAGCCAAATATAGAGGTCTTGCCATAGCTACACAAGAAGCTATGTGGATGAAGACATTATTCAAAGATCTTGGATTGGATTTTGGAACTCCAACTATTTTTGGTGACAATATGAGTTCTATTCATTTTACTGCTAATCCTATTTTTCATGCAAGGACTAAACATATTGAAGTTCATTATCACTATGTACAAGAGAAGGTTCTAAGCAAAGAGATTCAAATATCATATGTGTCCACTCATCAACAATGTGTAGATATTCTAACCAAAGCATTGGATGGTACAAAGCTTTGCAAATTGAAGGCTATGATTGGTGTGCAGGTAATCTTGGAAGATTGAGGAGCTCAAGCATACTTGGCTTGAGTGGGAGTTGTTGGAGCAAATCTATGACAAGCCTAAGTATTGGCTTGAGTCCCACAAAGTCATAGAAGAAGCTTTAAAATGAAGACTATGTAAAGTTCACTTGTGAACTACCTCTTGTAACTTTTGAAGACTTTACTTAATATAAAAGTGAAAGAATCTTAAGTGGTTGAGTCCACCTGATCAAAAAAGGGAAAGAGGAGCCACGAATTCATGATTTGTGGTAGGTAGAGAATCAAATCAATCACTAATTGATTGGAGAGTGATTGAGGGAAGTTAGCCTCCCAAGATCAACTATAAATACATCGTAGTCTTAGTCGTGGTTATGTGAAGACCTCCAAGAGTTGAGCTTTATGCCATATCAAGGTGTGATTCCAAGGCACACATATGTATCAGTGAGTCCATTGTATTGTACAAGCAATATACTTTAATTTTCATGATCATTTGAGTTCATATTTCCATGTTCTTGTGAAGTGTACTACTCACTGCTATATCTCTCAGTTTTCTCAGACAGATTGCAGAGATGGTTTCTCTCAGCTTGGTGCATGATTTTTCGTGATTTAACTTGGTAAAGTTAGCTCTATAAGTCTACTATATGCTCACCATCTTGCATTTCATTTGGGTGTTTTTATCTTCAGTTATGTTCAGTTGAAGTCAACCCTGTCTGTTCATTTTCACTTCGCTATCACATACCCGACTTTTTTACTCATCTTGTCAAAGTTGTTTCTCCGTGTGTGCTTACCCAAATTCACTTATTTAAATCTTGTTTATTTCATCATAATGTCTAGTATACACATACAAAGTTTCATAATCATTGGATTCTTAAATCTTGAGTTATGCTCATTTTTTTGCTTATTGTTCTCATTACTGTAGCAGCCCGTGAAAATCGGGATGATGTCATCAGTTGTTAAACATCATTCTCAGTGTGTGGTTCATTATTTTTGATGTGATTACTCTTGACAATTAGCTATTTAAGTTAAATAGACTTCCCCAAAAGGAATTAAGCTAATTATTGCTCTGCTCAGAGAATTATGCAAAAAACTAGATAGGTGTATGAACTAAAAAAGCAAGTTCTTCACCTCTGAGCTAACTCCAACTTATGTGTTTTGATCTATCTTTTTGAGAGTGATCTTGCAAGGTATATAGGGTGTCTAATACATCCATTGGCAAGATAAAAGGGCCCACCATATACTCCTAGAGTTCATTTGGCTGGTGTAGATCAAGGATTTTGCAACACCTCTTCATCTTCAAGCACATACCTATCCATCTCTTCACAGTGGTATCAGAGCAAGGTTGGACAACATGGAAGATGGATTTCCTTCATCAATTGACAAATTGGATAGAGGTAATTACTTAGCTTGGTCATTAAGGATGGAAGCTTATCCCCAAGGTAGAAGTTTATATGGTTATGTGGCTAGACGTGAAGTTATGCCAAGTTTCAGGAACAAAAGTCAACCAACACAAGAAGAGCAAGAAAGATTGAGCACATGCTGCTCCAAGGATGCACTTGCAAGGTCTTATCTCCTCAACTCTATCTGAGATTTTTTGTTGGCTCACATTAGAAGTTGTAAGACATCTCAGGAAGTGTGGGATGCACTTGAAGCCTTCTTCTCTTCAAGTACCAAAGCTAGGAAGCATCAACTATGGCTAGATTTCACAACTCTCAAGAAGGCTCCCAAAAAAAATGTGACTGATTCTGTCACAAAGCTCAAGAACATAGCAGATCCGTTGGGAAGCATTGGAGAGGTAATAGATGAAGAGCAAATTGTAAGGCAGGTCATCAATGGCTTGAAGGCAGATGACAAGTGGGAAGCATTCACCACCGCTATGGATTTGTACATGGACATGCATGTACCTGATTTCAATACACTCATTGGGCAACTACTTACTCAAGAGGCAAAGCTTATCAAAAACAGAGAAAGCTCTAAAGGTAACCAATCTTCAGCTTTATACACTGATAGAAGCAAGTCCAAAGATACCAAAGGAAAGGCAAAGAAAGTGGATGATGAAGCAGGTATATATCAAGCTAACTATGCAGTTAGAGGAAGACATGGTAGAGGTAGAGGGAGAGGAGGTAGACAAGGCAGGGGGAGATCCCAAGACCTCAACCCATGTTCTATTTATGGAGTAACTAATCATACAACTGAAAATTGCTTTAGGAATTCCAGGAATCAAAGAAGAAAAGGATACAATAGAGGAAGTTATGGCTACTCAAGAGGAAGGTTCAACAATTATCATGGCAGCTACAGCAACTACAATCATTCAAAATATCAAGGGGGCTACAAAGGAAGGAGAGACTACAATAACTACATAGAAGACTCAAACAAAGAGGATTCATTATTGATCATGAACATGGCTATGCCACAAGGTAAATCTGATGAGCATGCTTTCTACATAGATTCAGGTTGTTCAAATCATGTGGCAGGAAATGTGGCACTCCTAACAGATTTAGAAGATCCAAGGAATAAGCATGAGGTACAAACAGGAGATGATCCAAGACACCTTGTGGAGAAAATAGGCAATGTCAGAGCACCTGATGGAAACATCAACCTACTCAGTAAGGTACTCTATGTCCCTACCATTACAAAGAATTTGATAAGTGTTGGGTAGATAGTAGAGAAAGGGTTGCAAGTCAGGTTCAAAAAAGTAGGAGCATTTGTTGAAGATCCAAGTCAAGGATTCAAAAGAATTGCAAAAGGTGAAAAGACAGGTAGATTGTTCACATTTGAATTACAAGACACTAGAAACATTGCTCTCTTTAATTATGGTAGTCAGACACTCACAGAATTGGAAGTATGGCACAAAAGGTTAACACATATTGGTGAAATGTCATTAAAGCAAATTTGCAGGGACCAAAGTGTACTTGGACTCCCTAACTTATCAAAACAACATATGATTTATAAGTGTAGTGCATGTCAATTTGGAAAGTCTCACAGGTTACCATTCATGAAGAAAGGTTATATGCATGGAGATCTCTTGGATTTGGTTCATACAGATGTATGGGGACCTAGCAAGGAAGCTTCAATATCTGGATCAAGGTATTATGTCTCCTTTATTGATGATTGCAGTAGATGGACTATCTTATTTTTTTATGAAACATAAAGATGAAGTTTTTTCATGTTTCAAAAGATATTTGGCTCTTGTGGAGAATCAAACAGGTAAAACACTAAAAAGGCTAAGGTCAGATGGAGGGGGAAGAATACTTCTCCCATGAGTTTGATTCTTTTCTTCAAGAAAGAGGAATCAAAAGAGAGGTAACTACAAGCTACACTCCTAAGCAAAATGGAGTGGCAGAAAGGAGGAATAGGACAATTGTTGAAGCTGCAAGGTCCATGTTAAATGAAAAGCATTTACCTAATTATCTATGGGCTGAGGCTGTATCTACAGCCACTTACTTCATTAATAGGTTGCCTTCAAAATACCTTGATGGGATGACTCCATATGAGGCTTGGAATGGAAGAAGGCCAAGGTTAGATCATTGTTAAATTTTTGGATGTACTGCTTTTGCTCATGTTCCTTCATAGGTTAGAGGCAAGATGGATCCAAAGGTAGAAAGGTGGATATGACAACAATCAAAAGGGCTACAGGTTATACAACCTTACCAACAAAGGATTCTTGGTAAGTAGAGATGTAGTTTTTTATGAAAACAATTCATGGTATGAAGATTCATGCAGGAGGTCAATTTACCATATGATCTTGAAGAAGATTTTCCAAAGCTTGATAGAGAACAACCAAAGATTGAAGAACAAGACACCTCAGAGGATGATGAAGAATCTCAGATGGAAAAGATCAAAGCATGGAAGTCTAAAGGTAAAGAAAAATTGCACGAACTTGGACATGAGGCAGAATCATCACATCATGGCCTAAGAAGATCTATGAGGGAAAAGAAAAAACCAGAAAGGTATGGGTTTGACACCTCATTAGTAACTAAACATTCTATCTACATAGCACAAGATAGAAACCAAGAGGAGCCATCATCCTTTGAAAAGGCCAAAGCAAAATCAAAATTGAAGCATGCAATGAAGGAAGAGATTGAAGCACTTGAGGAAAACAACACTTGGGATTTGGTGCCCAAGACTTCATCCATGAAGGTAATAGGCTCAAGATGGGTCTATAAACTCAAGAAGAATTCTGATGGTTTCATTAATAGGTATAAGGCAAGGCTTGTAGCAAAAGGCTTTGCACAAACTCAGGGAATTGATTATGAGGAGACCTTCTCTCCTGTGGCAAAGATGCCTACTATTAGGGTTTTGCTTAGTATTGCCTCTTCCAAGAATTGGAAGATACTTCAACTAGATGTAAAGAATGCATTCTTGAATGGTTGGATAACAGAAGAGGTATATATGGCACAACCACCTAGTTTTGAGAATCAAGTTTATCCTGATTATGAGTGTAAACTTAACAAAGCATTGTATGGTCTCAAGCAACCTCCAAGAGCTTGGAATTTCACGCTTGTTTCATTCTTGCAGGACAAAGGCTTTCAACCAAGCAAGGTATATCCTTCACTCTTTATTAAAAAGAGTAATTATGAGATCATCTACCTATGTGTATATGTAGATGATATTAAATTGACAGGAAATGATGCAGATGGTATGAAGAAGATCAAAGATCAGATGAGAGAAGAGTTCAAGTTAAGTGATTTGGGTTCACTTACCTACTTCCTAGGCTTGGAAGTTTTCTACAAAGATCATGGTTTGTTTCTCACTCAAATAAAGTACATTAAGCACATGTTGGCAAAATTCAAGATGCAAGATCGTAAGATTGCAAGTACTCCAATGGAGGTCAACCACAAATTGGGCTCACATGAAGGTGAACTCATAGAGGACATCACATCATATCAAATTCTAGTGGGTAGTCTCAACTATGCCACATTGACAAGAGTAGATATATTTTAGAGTGTGAGTGTGCTAATTCAATTCATGCACACACCAAGGAAACCACATATGGATGCTGCCAAAAAGATTCTCAAGTATCTCAAAGGAACCATAAATGAAGGAATTTATTATTCTTATGTATCTGATTTAGGTTTGAAGCTATTTTCTGATGCAGATTGGGCTGGGTCCAAGGAAGATAGAAGGAGCACTTCATGTTATCTTACCTTTGTAGGTTCAAAGCTTATTTCATGGTCATCCAAGAAGCAACCCATAGTTGCTCTCTCTTCTACTGAAGCTGAATATAGAGGTCTTGCCATAGCTACACAAGAAGCTATGTGGATGAAGACATTATTCAAAGATCTTGATTGGAGTTTGGAACTCCAACTATTTTTGGTGACA
This sequence comes from Ceratopteris richardii, assembly GCA_020310875.1. NCBI lineage: Eukaryota > Viridiplantae > Streptophyta > Polypodiopsida > Polypodiales > Pteridaceae > Ceratopteris > Ceratopteris richardii. Next base: position 31,348,061 of record CM035423.1, read on the forward strand.
ATATGAGTTCTATTCATTTGGCTGCTAATCCTATTTTTAATGCAAACACTAAACATATTGAAGTTCATTATCACTATGTACGAGAGAAGGTTCCAAGCAAAGAGGTTCAAATATCATATGTGTCCACTCATCAACAATGTGGAGATATTCTAACCAAAGCATTGGATGGTATAAAGCTTTGCAAATTCAAGGCTATGATTGGTTTGCAGGTAATCTTGGAAGATTGAAGACCTCAAGCATACTAGGCTTGAGTGGGAGCTATTGGAGCAAATCTACGACAAGCCTAAGTATTGGCTTGAGTCCCACAAATTCATAGAAGAAGCTTTAAAATGAAGACTATGTAAAGTTCACTTGTGAACTACCTCTTGTAACTTTTGAAGACTTTACTTAATGTAAAAGTGAAAGAATCTTAAGTGGCCAAGTCCACTTGATCAAAAAAGGGAAAGAGGAGCCAAGAATTCATGATTTGTGGTAGATAGAGAATCAAATCAATCACTAATTGATTGGAGAGTGATTGAGGGAAGTTAGCCTCCCAAGATCAACTATAAATACATCGTAGTCTTAGTCGTGGTTATGTGTAGACCTCCAAGAGCTGAGCTTTATGCCATATCAAGGTGTGATTCCAAGGCACACATATGTATCAGTAAGTCCATTGTATTGTAAAAGCAAGATACTTTCATTTTCATGATCATTTGAGTTCATATTTCCATGTTCTTGTGAAGTGTACTACTCACTGCCATATCTCTCAGTTTTCTCAGTCAGATTACAGAGATGGTTTCTCTGATCTTGGTGCATCATTTTCAATGATTTAACTTGGTAAAGTTAGCTCTATAAGTCTATTACATGCTCACCAATTTTAATTTCATTTGGGTGTTTGAATCTTCAGTTATGTTCAGTTTAAGTCAACCCTGTCTGTTCATTTTCACTTCTCTGTCAGGTACCCGACGTTTTTACTCACCTTGTCAGAGATGTTTCTCAGTGTGTACTTACCCACATTCAATGATTTAAAGCTTGTTTGATTCAGCATACTGTCTAGTATACGCATACAAATTTTCATAATCATTGGATTCTTAAATCTTGAGTTATGTGTATTGTTCTGCTTACTGGTCTCATTATTGTAGCAGCTCGTGAAAATCGGGATGATGTCATCAGTTGTTAAACATCATTCTCAGTGTGTGGTTCATTATTTTTTATGAGATTACTCTTGAAAGTTAGCTCTTTAAGGTAAATAGACTTCCCCAAAAGGAATTAAGCTAACTATTGTTGTGCTTAGAGAATAAAGTGACAGGAATATCTCCTTCTGAGATGAACTATGGCATGAATCCCACTCCTCTCAGTACCACATGAAAATTTCCTAGTGCTTCAGAGTTCTTAGTGAGCCTCCAAGAAAATTTAGAGAAAGCTATAGCCAAGATGTAGCAAGCAGCTAATAGGGCAAAAGAATATGTTCATAGGAAGAGATCTCCTACTCTTTGAAGAAGGAGATAGAGTTTTCCTTCACGTGCTAGCTAGCTCTACTTCATTATCCATGGTGAAGTGTACTAAGCTTTGACCAAGGTTTTGTAGACCTTGGAAGATAGTAAAGAAGCTTAGTGATTTTTCATATTGATTAGAGCTTCCTCTAGATTACAGAGTCCATCCAGTGTTTCATGTCAGTAAACTTAGAAAGTATATTTCTAGGGAGGATAATCTAATAGAGGGTATTTTTTCTTTGCACAAAAGTGATAGCACAAATCATCCTCCAAATAGGATACTATATGGGAGACAGAAGTGGTTGAGAAACCATGTCATCTAGGAGTATCTAGTAGTCTGGAAAGGATTAGTGCTTACATACTCTACTTGGGAATTGGAAGCTCTAGTTCGCAAGTACTTTCCCTCATTGATCATTAAGGAAAATGACCTTTAGAAGGGGGGAGACAGTGTTAGACATTGGTCTATAGAGGTCATCCATTTGTTTATGGGACAAGGGCCAACCATAGCCAAGGTCCCAAGCTCGAGGGATAACCTAAGGTATTCAATGGTAATGGGGATGAGTATTGCATGATGTCCACATGGCGATGCTAGACCATTCCATATCATTACTATTTTGAAAAAAAGGGGATATATTGGATGGGAGGAGAGTGGCACACACATCATTCACAAGTCTTCATGTCTAAGCTTGGTATACTTTATGGAATAATGGAATATTATATGGATTTTAATGCCTTGAGTTTTTTAATGTGATTTTTGTTTTGATTTAGTAGGTGAAGGCTCATGAGGGTGTGAATGCACATGAAGTTATTTAGATACTTTTGAAGATATTTAGAAGAATATTTAGAAGATAGTATTTTAGATGTTTTTTGTAAAAATAATAGATCACTTTAGAAAGCAATGTTTTTTGTAAAAATAGTAGATCACTTAGAAAGCTATGATTTTGTAAATAAAGAAGATTTTCATAAATGTACGCTTTTTGAAGCACCGCCCTCATGTATCTTCTATTCATGATGTAATGAAAATTACCTACAAATACACATGCTTTGATAGAATCGTGCATCAAAGTATGTGGGGGGGGGGAGATTGTACTCAATCTGGTGTCTCATCTCTTGTCTCTTTCTATTTTGTTTATGCTTTTGTGACATTTTATTTATGTGCTATCCTCAATGTATGTGCATCTGTGAGACCCGGTCAATAGTGGTATCAAACATACAAAGTAGGCTTGGGAAAGGTGGATTGACCCAATGACCTCAAAAAAAGGTGTTTGGGCACTTGATTATGTGAAAGGGTAGGAAGTGGGAAGGTGGCACTTTGAAAACTCTATTCAAGAGAGATTGGGGTGCATCTCTCAATCCGTAGGTTGGATTGAGGTATGTACGATAGTGTTGGAAAGCTATCAAAATGAAATTTACAAATCTAATGAGGACGCTTAGCACTGCTTGGGAAACCTTGAGTGACACTTGATTGAGTGTTTAAGATACCAAACATGGGTGAGAACAAGGTTCAAGATACTAAGGTTGAGAAGAGGGTTCAAGACACTAAGATTGGGAACAAGGTTCAAGAAACTACGTGAGGTTGAGGAGATCAATTCAAGGGTACCAAAGGAGTTCAAGAACTGATCATCAAGGCAAGAGGGATACATGAGTAGATCATTATAGACAATGACCAACTAAGGGAGGAAGAATGTAATAAAAGGGAGAGGTAGGAGATGGTTGAACCACACCCTTGAAAGATAGGAGATGGTTGAAATACACCCTAAGAGGGAGGATTAGGAAGTAATTCTCAACCATGGCTTTTGGGACAAGTGGCTAGCCCATCACATTCCTAACCAAGAGGTTGTGGGTTCAAATATCCTATAGTTTATTATAGTGGTATCAGAGCCAAGGCACATCTACGAAGGTGTACATATCAACATCCAAACATGATTTACGATGTTTTCTCATGAATTGGCATCCATTTCCATCATCTAGTCCAAGTTTTTGTTTATCAACTTTGTTTGTTTTTGGTTCATTGGTGTATTTTTTTTATTTTTTTCGAATTAGTTACTATGCAGTACGCTCCTGTCACACTGCACTATGCTCACTATGACACTGTGACACTGTACTCACTATCACATTGTACTCATTGTGCTCATTGTGATCATTGTGCTCACTATAGTCACTGTACTCACTATGCTCACTGTGCTTACTATGCTCACTCTACTCCCTGAACTCCCTATGCACTATTCACTATTCAAGTTTTCTTCAATTATCAAATTCAAGTATCAAATTCATTTATCAAGTTTTTTTATCAACTTTTTTTATCAAGTTCTTTTATCAATTTGGTTATCATTCAGTTACTCCTTTGGTTTACTCCAAGGTTTCGACTAAGCCATAGAACTATGGCATAACTTTGGCATCTTTGGCTTCTCTGGCACTCATGGTTCTCTTGGTTCACTTTGGTTCCCTTTGGTTCCATTGGCTACATGCAAACCATCTTTAACTTATGAGTGGCAATAAGAGCTTAGTTATTTTCCTGAACAATCATAAGTATGTTCCATGTAAAAACACATGCATGGAAATGGAAAACTAGAATTTAATGTAATTGGCCATCCATGTATATTTTATTCTTACCAATTGAGGTCAGTTGCTTGTCAAGTAGGAGGCATGTTATACTTTATGGAATAATGAAATGTCATATGGATTTTGATGTCTTGAGGTTTTTAATGTGATTTGTAGTAGGTGAAGGCTCATGAGGATGTTAATGCACGTCGAATTATATAATATTTTTTATGATATTTAGAAGAATATTTAGAAGATAATATTTTAGATATTTTTTCTAAAAATAATTAATAGCGACATTTTTTGTAAAAATAGTAGATTGCTTAGAAAGTGACGATTTTTTAAATAAAGAAAATTTTTGTAAATGCATGCTTTTCGAAGAACCACCCTCATGTATCTTCTATTCAGGATGTAAGGAAAATACCTATAAATACACATGCTCTGAAAGACTCATCCATCAGAGTATATGGGGGGAGATTGTACCCAATCTGGTGTCTAATCTCTTGTCTCTCTCTATTCTGTTCATGCTTTTGTGAGATTTTGTTTTTGTACTATCCTCGACATACGTGCATCTACGAGTTCTGGTCAACAAAGCCTTTAGAGAAGTTTTAGCTCTCACAGTCAAGAAATGAATGTGTTATAGAAGACGCCTAATATTCAGCCCAACAAAAACATTTTCTATCTTATACAAGAGATCTTTTGTTCTCTATGTGACAAAAAAAATTCACCCTAGAAAACATCGTAAGTATAATGATATTTTTTGTGACAATGGAAAACTATAGACACACACACACATATACATACATACATACAAACACACACACATACATACATACACACACACACACACACACATATATATATATATATATATATATATATATATATATATATATATATATATATATATATATATATATATATATATATATATATATATATATATATATATATATATATATATATACGCCCCTATGCGTGTGCATATTCTATGTATATTATATATGATACATAAATTTCTCTCTCTCTATATATATCTGTATATATATATATATATATATATATATATATATATATATATATATATATATATATATATATATATATATATATATATATATATATATATATATATATTCAATTTGTGTGTGTGCTTCTCCTTGAGAGTGAGAGTGTGTGTGTGAGCTCTCTTCCTTATCTCCTTCCTCGTGACAAACATCCCCCTTCATGTGATGACCCTTTTGTTTTTAATGTGGGGAACTAATGACATATGGGATCATTTAGTGCATTGGTTTTTAGATCTAAGGATATTTGGGATCCTGAGACATAGCTTGGACATATGGCATCCAAGTTTGGGACATATGGCATCCCTTGTTTTTCATGTATATATAGCATCCATGTGGTTTTTTATTCCATGCACATATGGAATCCATGGTGGTGGGACATATGGCATCCCTGGGATCTTGGGACATATGGGATCCCAAGACATATACTTGGAAATTTGGGATTCAAGTGGCTTTGGGGATCTAGGGACAATTGGGATCCCTAGACATGTATAAGGGTTTACGTCATGGGTAGATAGTGCTTTTTATCCATTTTCTTATTCTGCTTGTGTACTCCTTTTGCCTTTATTGTTGCAGTCTTCATGGGATCCATTGATGCGATCTTTGTTTGGTTCCTCTTTCTTCTTGTGGACCCTTGTTATTGATGTAGCCTTCTATTGATTGGATCTTTGAGTATCATTCGGTCCTTGGTTATTGTAATGGAATTTGTCATCATCTTCCCATGTTACTTTTTTCTTGAAGATGGCTTTGTGATTGAGAGATTATTCATAAAAATAAGGCTTATATTTTTCTATGGCATTGGGATAGTCCTACCTTAAGTACTGTACTACTCAAGGTGGTTTCTAATTCCTTACGAGAGATTCACTTGAGATACCATAAAAGTGAAATTTCTGAAAAACTTGTTCAAGCACTTTTATCATATGTGTGAACCTTTTCATTCTCACTTGCCCTTCTGAAATGTGGCATGCCCTTCTGAAATGAATGTATCTTATAAATAGTAAAATGCCATCTGACTTCATTTAGCTTGCACACTATTATTTAAAAGGTATAATGCTATTGAGCTATGCATAGAAATGCCATTGATGATGTCATTTGTTTTCTCGGAAGTGAAATCTTACTTGCTTAACTTCACTTCCTCAACACCTTTCTTTGTTGTTCTGGATTTTGGATACTTCAAGGGAGCAATACACTATGACAATGGTGAAGCACATAGGCTTTATAATCTCTCTCTCTCTCTATGGACAAGATATGTGTTGGCATTACCTCTTGATATCGCAATTCTAATCTAATAAGAGCTTGATGAGTATTGTGAGCCCATCCTCTATTTTACTGTGCAATACTTTTGTACAAGCACCACCTTTGCTCTCTATGAGTATGGGGTAGGAGCTCCTGCTCTTTTGATTCTATTTGATGCATTTGAGCTTTGCCATGCAATTTTGGCTCACCATTCTTGCAGAACTTGATGTGCTATGAGATGCTCATTGTCTTCCTCTCAATCACCTATTGCAAATCCTCTGTCCATATTTTCATGTCTTTGTGAAGGTCGAATCACGAACACAGTGACCATCTCTTCTTCATATATCAATGAATCCATCTCCGTCTCTATTGATGTCTGCAATCATTAGTGTCCCTTCCATTCTTGTGGTTTCTCTCTCTATGGAAGTGAGGCAACCCATTTGAGGTGTTTATGTCTTCTCTTGTAGTTGCCCATGTCAGAGAGAAGAATAAATGTAACATATATTAAGCGCATTCAATAACCTTTGACAAACAAAAACCATAGAATAGTTGCCATCTTTGTTGCCATGAGTTTGATGATGCAAAGACGTGCAGCCTAATCTTCTTTATGTTCTATTATCACATATCTCATGGTTGTATTGATGGTGAACAATGTGTTGCTAGAGTAGTTATAGTCGGATAGCTGCTTCCGCATGAAGATGAAGAAAGACAATTTGAGATGACAATCAATAGGTTTGAGGGAAAATTTGATAGACAAAGCTCTTTGAAATCAAAAAAATCGATCTCTCTCCCCAAAAATTGGCATTACTACTTGAGGACAAAAGCCTGAACACCTAGTTAGTCCATTCCTTAGCATGGATATGTTTGTGATTCTGGTAAAGTTAAGCGATAGACTCGTGTTTCATTGCTTCTTTCTTAGTGCCTCCACTTCAAAGAACATCTAATGTGTCTGATGCACGAAATGAAGTCTTTTGTTCTTATAGATGTTGATTTTCAACATAGAATAGATAAAGAAATAGAAATGGAGGTCCGTGAAGCATGATGTTGTGGAAAACTTGGTTCCAAGTGAGGAAAAGTGCTTAGAAGCACTATTTACTACAAATTGTAGTACTCAAAGCACTTTGTTTCATATAACAAAATCTTCTAAAAGACAAACTCACAAATAATAGAAGTATTGAAAAGGATTGACATGATGAAAGAGAGGGAGGGATTAAGAAGACATGAATTGAATCTTTATGCTAATGATGATGATACCAAAAATATAACTCAAAAGGAAAAACAATTAACCTATTCTCTCATACCATGTTGAAATGAAAAAAAGAACTACTCCTACTCTACTCACATGCACACATCTAACAAGCTAAGGAGGAAGGAACAAAAGATAACAAAACATGATGAATGAATTAAAATGGAAATGACTTGCATAAAATTCTCTATGAGCATGAAGACTCCATGAGGAGAGTGAGGGCACTCTTGCTAAGGGCTTGAGTGAATGGCTTGTGAGGAGCAAAGTGAGGTCCTCCTTATATGGAGGAGAGGGAAAATCTCCTTACATGTGGGATTAATGAGCTTGCATGAGAATGAAAGATAGTTTGCACAAAAGGGTGGAGCATGGAACTCTCAACAACCTACACACACATACACACATAGATATGTCTACCCAAAACTAACAAAGAAGCAAGCAAGGGGATTGTTTGATAAAAGTCCAAAACTTATTGCATACTCTAAGGAAACTAGTTGGAATGATTTGAGGAGTGCTTGGTTGATTTCTTTTTATTGAATCTTGTGCTTTTATCCTTCCATATCTTGATCCACATTTCCATGATTGATTCTCACAAATGTTTCTTGAAGCTTAACTTTAGCATTCCCCCTCAAGCTTCAAATCTTCATCTTCATCAAGCTTCTTCATGTCAATGCATTGATTAAACTTTGAAATCTTCACTTCATCCAAAGCCTTTGTAAAAATTTAAGCTACTTGGGATTGATAACTTTATGATGTACTAAACCTTCCTTGGAGATCAGATTTTCCCTTATGAAGTGATAATGCACTTCATTATGCTTGGTTCTAGCGTGATAGATAGGATTCAATGGTAGATCAATGCTAATGATATTGTCACAAAATATTGAATATGCATAAAACTTAAAATTCTACTCCATAAATAGTTTCTTAATCCACATGAGTTCACATATGGCTTGAACCAAATCTCTATGCTCAGCCTTAGTGGAAGATAATGCTACATGGGTTGCTTCTTTGAAATCCATGAGATGGTCTTGCTACCTAGCATGACTAGGTTACCACTTATACTCCTATCTTTCTTTGAATCCACCCTATCAACATCAAAGTAATATTTGAACTGCATTTCATGATCCAATGAGTAGAAAAATTCTTGTTTTATAGTATTCTTATGATATCTTAACATTCATCTTGGAGCTTTCAAGTGTGTAGTCCTTGGACTATGCATAAATTGTGATAACACTCCAACTCCATATGCCATGTCAAGCCTAGTTATTGTGGCATAATTGAAAGAACCTACAATATATTGATACAAAGTTACATTCTCTATTGGTTATGCATTTGTGGAGCTTAACTTTACATTAAATTCAATGGGATTTGAATATGTGTGCAATTTATCATCCCAAATCTCTCAAGAAGGTCTAGAATATACTTCCTTTGTATTAGCATAATACCTTTTTCTTTGTACACTACTTCAATGCCAAGAAAATACCTTAGATCTCCAAGGTTAGATATCCCAAAATCCTTTCCAAGCTTCTTATTCTTTGCAATGCTTTTTGTACCATTACATGTAATGATAAGATCATCTACATGCACATACATGTAGACTACATGTTCTCCTCTTTGTTTGATTAAGAGAGGTAGATCTTCCTTGCATTTATTATGACCAAACTTGATCAAGTACTCCACTAATCTTTGGTTCCAAGCCCTTGGAGCTTGCTTCAAGCCATAAAGTTCCTTCTTCAACCTAAAAACATGATGTGGAAACTTTTTATGAATGAAACCTAGTAGTTGTGCCATGTATATTTCTTCCTCCAAGTCTCCATCAAGAAAAGGAATTCTTGATATCCAATTGGAAAAGCTTCCATCCTTTTCTTTCAACCATTGCGATGAGTGTCCTAATGGTTCTCATCTTTGCCATGGGGCTGAATGTTTCATCAATGTCCAAATGGTTTCAGGAGGGAAAGATCATGTTTCTTACCATAATAAGCTTGATATGGTTTCAAGACATTAATCCATGAAGTAGGTGCCCTATTTGTAAGGTACACAAAATTATTTGCTACATCACTCCAAAACATGTTAGGTACATTCATCTCATTAAGCATTGCTCTAGAAATTTGCACAATGTATCTATTATTTCTCTTTGATGCCCCATTTTTGTTGGGTTGTATACCTACATGTTACTTGCCTCTTGATCCCATAGAAAAGTAGAAAAATTATTGGAGAAATATTCTCCCCTTGCATCGGACCTTAGATTCTTGATTAATGTACCTGTTGGTTTCTCTATCATTGCCTTGAATGCTTCAAAACATGGTGTTTGATGAAATAAATCCATATCACCCTCGTGCAATCATCTATAGAATGGAAATAGTACTTGTTCCTTCAATGGATTTCTCTTGGTTAGTCTCCCACATATGTGTATGTATCAACTTCAATGGGTGTTAGATTATGCAACCACTCTTCTTGAATGGAAGTCTTCTTGCTTCCCTAATTGATACATTCACATAAATGCTTCATACCTTGTACTTGAAAGTTGGAAAGCCCTTCAACTAGCCTCTTGAATTGCACTTCCTTCCTTGTGTGTATGTTCATGTGACCTATCCTCTTGTTGCACAAGTGGAACTCCAAAATCTAATTGTTGCCATATGTGAAGTAGACATGTTGAGTGGAATGAGAGTTTATCTCTAGAGTGAAGAGTGCCCCTTGCTTCCTTCCTCTTTCTATGACCTTGTATGCTTGCTTAAGGTTCTTGAGAAAGCATCCACCTTTGTTGAACCTTGTGTGATACCCTCTTTCAATCATTTACTCTATGGACACCAATTTCTTTATGATGGTCAATATATGCAACACATTCTTGAGACATCTTTATTTCTCTTAGTCATCCAAAGCTACATCTCCAACATGGGATATCTTATGATTTGTATCCTTACCAATTTTTACATGTAATTCACCTTAGGGAGCATGTAGATTAGTAAACCAAGAAGCATTGTGACTCATATGGTTGTTGCATCCACTATTGCTATCTAATTTGTTTGAATTCCCATTCACATGCATCATCATGGGATTATCACTTTTTGAAGTTGTAGAAGCATACTTACCTTGGCCTTTGAATGAAGAAGCTTGATTATAGCTCCTTTGGTTTCCTCATTCATAGAAATCTCTAGCTTAGTGGCCAAACTTGCCACATATGTAACACCCTTCTCCATCTTGACTCTTGTTTTGTTGATGCCTTCCTCCACTTCCTCTTATTCTTCCTCTACCTCTTTTTCATGAGGTTACTTTGTCAATTCCTTCATTGTTTAAATGGCCTTGCCTTCCTACTACTACATGAAAGATTTGTGAATTCTTGCTTCTATTTGAACCTCCACCTATGTTCATCTCTTCTATGACCATGAGAGCAACCAATTGCTCAAAATCAGTGAGATTATCCCTCACATACACTGAAGTGTAAAGAGTTTTCACTTCTCCACATCCCTAAACCTGAGAATCAGGCAAATAGGAAAAATATAGAGTTGACCTAAGTTATCCCACCCAAGAACTTGGTCTGACCTATCTTTTCCATTATCAAAAAGGTAAGGTTAATAGTTGACTAAATTAACTTGACCAATTTTCAAGTCAGCCTCATTAACTTGATCATTTTTTAAAAATGGATCAACTTGAATACTTTGGAGAAATTGTCCAAACTGCCTAGGCGTAACACTGTTTTGTAGATCATTCTTTGGTGATGAACTAGTACATTCTAGAGAGACATGTATAGTATCTAGGCAATTACTAGTATTGCTTTCTTTGATATCACTCCAATGGATTTCTTATTGCTTCCCCTTATTGACAGAGATAATGTTGACTTGATAGGATGTAGTTGACCTATTTATCAAGGTTTGAATGGTAGAATCCTTTCGCTTTGGATGGTCAGAATAATGATCTATATCCACACAATACTTGTAGGATGGAGACCCTTCTGGGAGGGATCATTTCCCTTGAAAGTGCCATGTTCCCGCATATGTAGCACATTGTAGGATGGGCTAGTCTTCAAAATGGATTTTTTCTTTTATTAGAAGAGTTTACATGAGTGATGGTATACATGCTTTCCACTTGGAATCTTGGATTTGGTAATAAGGGTTGATTTGCAGGTGCACTAGGTGATGCCCAATTTGCTGACATACCTTTGAGAAAATAGCAGTCCCTTGCTTCATGACTTTTGCAACTTCAATGCTTTTGAATCTCTCCTTTACTATGTGAGAGGATCAAAACTGAATTCACATGTACCTTTGTATCCTTTGAACTGGTGTCTTGCTGCCTCAATCCTTGAGGTTGCAACTTCAACTTCTTCCAAAGACACATCATCTTGTAGTAAATCTCTAAACTTTTGCTATATCTTTCTTTACCATTTCTTGACTAGATAATCCCTAGGATGGTCAGGAAGACAAGAAACAAAAGCCTTTAACCTTTTCATTAATTCAAAAAATGTATGTCTCTTTTGTAACTTAAGATTTTCCAATTGATCAGGAGTGTGTTACGTGGAATAATATGGTGTAAACATACTTATGAAAGCAGTTTTAAGAGCTTCCTAGAAGGTGAAGTGTCCTTCATCATACTGGTTATACCATCGATCCACTAGCCCTTCCACAATGGCTAGAAACAAGGCAATGAAAGCATCTTTTGTTGATGTAAACACATAATTTTACATAGGTAGATGAATCTTCTCACATGATCGTCCACATCATCATGGGGATTTTCCTTGAAGGAAGGGAATTCGATGTTGATGTGAGACAAGATATTAGTAAGGTTTTCCTCCATCACCATTGGTTGTAGTCCTTGGTTTTCTATCATGTTCATTGGAGGAAGTGTTGAAGGTCGATTAGGTATGACTTGTGATGAGGAGGTGTCGAGAAGTGGAAATGGATGTCATGGCACTCTAGTAGGGAAGTAGTGCAACCTATTCCATTGATAAATCTTTATGGGAGTTTTTATGGTGCTAAGAGATCCTTCCTTGTTATTAGAGTGAGTATGAGTCATAGACTATCGATCCAACACTCGTCATGAAATCCGTCCTACTAAGATTTGAACTTTTGATAAGTTCAAATTGCAACCAAGACCCCACTAGGTGTTCCAAGATGATCATGCTTAGATCAATTTCTTATTCTATCTCTCTATGTGGTGTGTCCTCTTAAGTGAAATATGCACTATGGATTGCAATTGGAAAGCTCAATAGGGAGAATATTACTTATAGTAACACATAATGATACTAGGGAAATGATGCTTAAACTATTGAGTATACACGGCTCAAGAAAAATAATAAGTACAAAAATTTAGGTAATGAAGAAGAGTTAGATAACAAGATCTCATGCTCTACTTCATTATAGCAATTGAAAATAATGTATCATGTAATGATTATCCTTTGAGCAACCATTGTACTTGCCTTTGTGAATTTAGTCATTCCATGTATACTCATGCCAAATACAAGAGGGATTTAAACTTCTCTAACCTATGATGATCCAATGGAAAAGGAGGAGACATGTGTAAAGAATCATTAGATAGATGAGAACATGACACTTGAAACTTGTAGCTCCTTTGATGATCCCATGAAAATGATGAATTATGTAATGAGGATCATGATTTCAAAGAGGACACAATACATTCCTTAGGGACATTAAATTATACAAAGGAAACCCTTCTTGATTCTACAAAATTATATCATACAGATAAATTTGAAGAGTAAGTAATAAAATTGGTGACGATTGAAGAAAGTGTTCTACATCAAGATGAAGTGGCAACATTTTCAAGAAAACTCTGCCTAACGCTTTGATACCATGCAGAGAGTACATGTGTTAAAATCCCTGTCCTAACTTACTATATTCGGTTAATATAAAAGAGATAGAACTAATCTACATGGTTCTTGGGATGGATAGGGGTCTGTAAAATAGAGGCCCTATAATATTTTCCCACTTACATAGATTAACAAATTAACACAACCACCACACTCTGAGTGTCCCTTTACTCAAAAGAATCTATCACCACAATTATTGTATAGAACATATGTTATCACCTTACACAGTAATTACTAACAATCTAATTATCAACAAAATCACAAAACTGTGGTACTTATCTTTAACACAGTAGACGATATGATTTGATTAATCACCACCACATAAACAATTACTTATTTGATAATTAATAACATCACATTGAACAACAATTGATGAAAGACAATCGTCATGCATGCACTCTACCATAGACAATCCGATGAGGAACTGCTTGGTGCCTCTTCACCATAGAGTGACATGAGTACATTCCCTTTTTATATAAATGTTGTAAAAAGGTACATCATTTAGGTCATCATGGCGCTTCACCAAACTATTTACAAAATGACTAAATGAATATTATAGGGCTTAATCCAACACCTAAGACTGGCATGCATGCTGGACTCGAACCCAATGACAAAAACTAATCTTCATCAATGATGCCTTGTATATGCATAGTGCATGCTTCTTCAAAATTGTGCTTAATCTTCTTTTGCAAAGCATGAAGTGACTTTTGGACATGTTTGGGATCTAATAATTGGGCATATGGACTAGCAAAACTAGAAGCAATGGCTTGATTAAGCAATTGTTGACTTTGGTCCTGCAAAAATGCTTCTTGAAGATAAAAATCCTTCTTCAAAGCTACTATGCAGTGGAGTTTATCATCTGCAATCTCTACATCAATTCGTTATAGTTTATCATTTTGGAGACCTATCTATTTCTCAAGTCTTTCCATGTGCTAAGATTGGAATTGTATGGTCTGGAAGTAAGAATGTCTTTCTTTTTGAGTAGCTTCCAATTCTTTCGTCACTTGGATTGTCCTTCCTACTTCTTTAGTCAATGCCTACACCTTCTAAAACAACTCCTCTTTGTGGCTACGAGTTATGTCTCCCATTGGAAAGCTTTAGCATGAACCACTGAGCAAGTCTCTTCTAGTTGAGCTACTTTCTTAGTAGTCACCTCCAATAGGGAACCCATATGGTCCAAAGTTGCATCTTTATCAACAAGGGCTTACTGTAAGTGAGTCAGTTCTGTGTCTTGAGTGATAACCTGTTGCTATAGATGAACTTCATTGGCTTGGAGGCCAAGGATTTCTTTTTGGAATGGGGCAATGTCAACCTCTAAAAGGTCTAGCTTGTGCTGAAACTCCTAGCAGATGGTCTGCTTCTCTTGGGTCATCTGGGACTGTCGTGCATTGGACACCTGGATTAGGTACTGACCGATAGCTGCCAAAGTTTTGATGGAGAGCAGAGAGGTAAGCGGTAAGGCGGTAGAATGTGGAGGTACTACTATGGAGGATCGGGCAAAGGAAACTTCCATAGAATGGGGTGGTGAGTAATCAAGGGAAGCTGGGGGTGTGGCGATAGAAGAGTCTCCATATAAAGAAATAGTATAAGGGGAGATAATAGGGGTGGAAGGTACTGTAGGAGCAATGGGTTGTCGATGAGCAGGCAGAGAGGGGGGAGAATTGGCCACAGAGATTGTAGTGTGTTGGGCAGTCTTTGTGGAGGTCACAATATGGTTGGGAAGGTCCTCAATAAAAGTGAGGAGGATCTCCTTGGCTATCGTAGAAATGGGAGTCGAGGAAGAGGTGGACAGTGCCTTTATCAGGGAGCTAGGAGGGGTGGTAAAGACTTCAACAACATCTTTAAAGGTGCCATCCAGAGCAAATGGTCCTGCAATGTTAATGGTGTCATCTACAACAACTGCTTTAGAGACAGCCATAGTGATCAAATCGACTTTGTGGGTGAGACTGATGCCAAAGGTGAGGGGGGCAGAAGATGAACTAGAAGCAAATGAAGAGGGGCTAGCCACATGATGATGCTTTTCTAGAAGCAAAGAAGTACTTCATCATCATCTTCATCGACATCCATATGGGAGGATGTTGTCGCCACCGAAAGAGGAGGCACTAGGGCACCGAATGCAGCCACAGATGGTACTAGGAAAGAAAAGATGTGTGGTAAATGAGTGTGGGGAAATTCTCCCTTGGACAACTAGATTAACGACAGATACGATAAATTGTAGGGTGTGACAATCACATCATCTGGGAGATTTGTGTGGGTTGGAGGTAGTTGGCATAAGTGTGTGCAGAACAATGTAGCATATTCTTGCATGCTCTGATGCATTTTTTGCCAATTATTTTGTAAATACTCAAATATCTCTACTGCATTTTTCTTTAGCCTTAATCGTTGTAAGAAAGCACTCTTGACATGATCATGCTTCCTGAAATGATTTATGTCATCCTCAGTCAACCAGCATGCTGCTTCATTCACTAAGGTTGATTGAAACACTATGGCCTTGTACATGGGATGGAGTCATTTCCTCAGTAGAAGGTACACAAATTAATAGTTTATATTTATATTTTTTATATATTTTAGTAGTTTTTACATTTAATTTATGTATTTTTTTTCTTGAACAAACAGGCTGCTGCAAAGAAGAGAGTGGAGTCGGGCCACACATCACACCTAGGCCAAATGGGCCATAATGGTTTTGTAGCTACATTTGTAAGTATATGTGTTATTGTGAGTATATTTTTTATTTAGTTAAAATGCAAACAACTAATCTTTTTTATTTGTTTCAATGCAGCAGAAGGATTATGGACGATATCCTACAAAACATGAGATCGAGTATGCTACACATTTTGGATATCGACGTTTGAGTGAGTATATGCAAGATCATCCTGATGCCTTTGTGAGTATTTTTAAATTTTATATAATTATTTTATTTTTATGAATGGTTTAATTGTTTTATTTATGTATGTTTGTTATATGTAATATAGGAGTATTATGGAGAGACAAATATGGATGAGGTGGAGAGACAGACATAGGAGGGACGATCTCGATCGTCACATGGTGATCATGATGATGAGGATGAGGAAGATTAGGATGATCATGATATTGCTGATGATGATGATGACCATGATGATGATGATGATGATGATGATGACCATGATGATGATGATGATGATGATGATGATGACCATGATGATGATGATTTGGATTTTAGTTGATTATGACATTGGATTATATGTATTTACATTGATATATATATATATATATATATATATATATATATATATATATATATATATATATATATATATATATATATATATTATCTATATATTTTTCATTTCAGTTATGTTTTGAATTGTGTGTATGGTATTAAGTAATGAAGAGTTTTGTTCTATTAACTAATCTTCATCAACGCTACCTTGTATGTACATAGTGCACACTTCTTCAAAACCGTGCTTAATCCTCTTTTGCAAAGCATGAAGTAATTTTTGGACATGTTTGGTATCTAATAATTGGGCATCGGGACTAGCACAACTAGAAGCGATAGCCTGCTTAAGCAATAGGTGACTTTGGTCCTGCAAAAATGCTTCTTGAAGATAAAATCATTCTTCAAAGCTACTCTCCACTAGAGTTTATTATCTACAATCTCTACATCAATTTGTTATAGTTTATCATTTTGGAGACCTATCTATTTCTCAAGTCTTTCCATCTGCTGAGATTGGAATTGTATGGTCTAGAAGTAAGCATGTCTTTCTTTCTAAGCAGCTTTCAATTCTTTCTTCACTTGGATTGTCCTTCCTACTTCTTTAGTCAATGCCTACACCTTCTGGAACAACTCTTCTTTTGTGGCTTCCAGTTATGTCTCCCATTGGATAGCTTTAGCATGAACCACTCAACAAGTCTCTTCTAGTTGAGCTACTTTCTTAGTAGTCACCTCCAGAAGGGAACCCATATGGTCCAAAGCTGCATCTTTATCAGCAAGGGCTTACCATAAGTGAGTCAGTTCTGCATCTTGAGTGCTAACCTCTTGCTATAAGTGAACTTCATTGGCTTACAGGCCAAGGATTTCTTCTTGGAATTGGGCAATGTCAACCTCATGTTGAAACTCCTAGCGGATGGTCTGCTTCTTTTGGGTCATCTAGGATTGTAGCCCATCTGACACCTGGATTAGGTATTGACCAATAGCTACCAAAGTTTCGACAGAGGGCAGAGAGGTAAGAGGTAAGGCGGTCGAACGTGGAGGTACTACTATGGAGGATCGGGCAAAGGCAACTTATGGAGAATGGGGTGGTGAGCAATCAGGGGAAGCTAGGGGTGTGGCAACAGAGGAGTCTCCAGATAAAGAAATTGTATCAGGGGAGATAATAGGGATGGAATGTACTGTAGGAGCAATGGGTTGTCGATGAGCAGGCAAAGAGGGGGGAGAATTCGCCACAGAGATTGCAGTGTCTTGGGCAGTCTTTGTGGAGGTCACAATACGATTGGGAAGGTCCTCAATAAGAGTGAGGAGGATCTCCTTGGCTATCACAGAAATGGGAGTCAAGGAAGAGGTGGAAAATGCCTTGATCGGGGAGCTAGGAGGGGTAGTAAAGACTTCAACAACATCTTTAAGGGTGCTATCTAGAGGAGATGGTCTTGCAGCATTAATGGTCTCATCTACAACAACTGCTTTAGAGACAGCCATAGTGGTCAAATCGACTTTATGGGTGAGATTGATGCCAAAGGTGAGGGGGATAGAAGATGAACTTGAAGCGGATGAAGAGGGGGTAGCCACATGATGATGCTTTTTCGAGAAGCAAAGAAGTACTTCATCATCATCTTTGTCGACATCCATATGGGAGGATGTTTTTGCCACCAAAAGAGGAGGCACTAGGGCATCGGATGCAGCCACAGATGGTACTAGGAAAGAAAAGATGTGCAGTAAATGAGTGTGGGAAAATTCTCCCTTGGACAACTGTTTTACAACTGCCTGACATTCCTTGTGAATGCAATGAAAGTAAAAATTTTTCCAATTGATGGGTTTGCAAGAAGCCACATCAATGACCCAATACATCAGCCGGGAGATATTGTAATTCCCTTCCTAGATATTAATGATAGATATAATAAATTGTAGGGCGTGACAATCACATCATCCAGGAGATTTGTGTGGGTTGGAGGCAGTTGGCATAAGTGTGTGCAGAACAATGTCGCATATTCTTGCATGCTATCATGAATTTTTTTCCGATTATTCTGTAAATACTCAAATATCTCTACTGTATTTTTCTTTAGCCTAAATCATCGTAAGAAAGCGTTCTTGACATCATCATACTGCGTGAAATGATTTACGTCATTCTTAGTCAACCAGCATGCTACTTCATTCACTAAGGTTGATTGAAACACTATGGCCTTGTATGTGGGATCCTCCAGGTTGTTTAATATTGCATAATTAATTTCAAATATGTGCACATGCTCATCTGGCTCATCACCAGGGAAGCCACCCAATTTTGCATATGTAACCCCCCTAGTGGATTGCCTTCATTGACCGCCCTATTGTTGCTGCTGTTGTTGATGATTCTGGTTATTTGCCATGACCTCTCGACTGGGGTCAACTAGTCATTCAAATTCACAAGGGTACATTGATGCTTTCAGTTGATCTGCTCCAAAATTGTCTATTGATTCCTCTAGTTGTTCTAGTTCTACTGGTTTGTGGTTAAGAAACAAACTGTTCAGGAATTTAAGTCTTAAGAGACATGTTGGATCCCACTCTTTTGATAGGCAATTGGTGATGGAGACTTTCCTATTACTTCACAAGTTTAAAGGTTTTTTTTTTACAAATTGCTCAATAGGCATACTTGGTTCAGGGTTACAATCAGTGGTTTTCTCGATAGTTGCAACAATTTTATTGGTATCTCCACTAATTTGCTCAATCAATTCTGTTAGTACCAAAGCAACGCCGAATTCAGCACTACCATTGGACACGGAGCCACTATCGAAAGGCACCAGACTATGACCGAGTTTGATACCAATGCCAGTCACTGAACTATCACCGAATTGTACCAGACTCAGTTCCAGTATGATTTGCAACCCCGAACTAAAGTAATGATGTGTTGTTACCCCACTGGTTCGTGATACACCTTCCCCTTCACATGATTTCCCTTCAATATTACTGCATGGTGGTGTCCCTAACATATTGTTTACTCGTCAGGGATATCTATCGTTCTGTATTTAGGATAGGTTTCACCTAAATGCATTATCAACATGTAGAACAAGTTCTCCACTCAAAAGGATATCCTAAGCTTCTATCAAGAACTATATTCCAATCCAGGGATGTCTATCATTCCGGTATTTAGGATAGGTGTCACCTGAATGCATTACTGACATGTAGAACAAGGTCCCCACTCAAAAGGATATCCTAAGCTTCTGTCAAGAACTATATTCCAAGCCCCATGGCTGGCGCCATTGTTGAAATCTCTATCCTAACTTATTGTATCCAATTAAGATAATAGCGATAGAAGTAATCTATGGGGTTCTTGGGATGGACAGGGGTCTGTAAAACAGAGGCCATATAATATTTTCCCACTTACATAGATTAACCAATTAACACAACCACCAGACTCTCAGTGTCACTTTACTCAAAAGAATCTATCATCGTAGTTACTATATCGAATGTATGTTATCACCGTGCATCCCAATTACTCACAATTTAATTATCAATGAAATCACAAAACTATGACACTTATCTTTAACATAGTAGACGATGCAATTTGATTAATTCCAATTACTTATCTGACAATTGATAACATCACATCGAATAGCAATTGATGAAAGACGATTTGCATGCATGCGCTCTACCATAGATAGCCCGGTGTGGACCTGCCTAGTGCATCTTCACCATAGAGTGACATGAGTACATTTCCTTTTCATATTAATGTTTTAAAAAGATACATCGTTTAGGCCATCATGGTGCTTCATCGAACTATTTACAAAATGCCTAAATGAATATTACACTACTTAATTAGGTGGCCTAACACATGCATGAAAGCAAAATGAAAAGAAGAGTGTACTTAGAAAAGAAAGAGTGTGAGAGACTCAAAGTGAGTAGAACCAAAAAATGGGTAAACTCACATGGATTAGAAATGAGCTTGCCAAGAGCATGGAGTAGGCACTACAAGCTTTTGACCAAGTACAAAGGGGCGGAGATGCCCTCCTTATATAGATTTAGAGAGGGCTTTCAAAAGTATATCATATGTGTTAATTCCCCTCAAAAGAGAATGAATACACTCGTAGAAGCAAATGGCAAGGTACCCAAATACAAAAGGATATAATATAAAATGGAAATGGAATAGAAATAGAGTGACTCCACGATACAAAAGAGAGATGCACTATCATATCCTCAACATGGACATCATCAAAGATAAGAAACCAATAAGTGTAATCTAGATGAGGTATAAGATATTTACTTAAGCATTGACCAATAGAATCTCTAGCTTTTTGTTTTTAAATATTCATAGATGAAAAACAGGATTGATAGACTGTAGAATCATTCTAGAAGCAATAATAGAAATCTCAAAAGTATGGATTTTACCAAAGAGTTCATTTTCTTTAAGATTAATTTATAAAAAGCCATATGGCATATTAACCTGCAAGTTCGTTTTCGATTTCATTGAGGAATTAGGCCTTTACAAGAGATCTGCAAAGAGATTCTGCACCCTATGGGGGATGCCTTTTCTTGTGTCAGTATTAATGGTAAACTATCATCCTCTTCTTCTCTCAAGAAATCAATTACACAAGGGTGCCCTTGTCTCGAGTTCTCTTTGCAGTTGCTAAAAATGATCATAGTTAAAGAGTAGAGGAGGGGCTCTATAAAGGAGATCAACTTGAAAATGGAAATAACCAACTAGTGCTCATAGTAATTTCTAATGTCATCAATATTTTTCTTGAAAATGATAAATATGGTGCCATTTTTTTTAGATCTTAAAACGTTTTCCACCAAACGAGGTTCAAGATCAACCATGGAAAAGTGATAGACCCTCTACTACCATAAGTAATCCTCTATGAACGATGTAGGGTGATTTCTCTGAATCAAATTTTTGGATTACCATGAATCTCAATAGGATTCTAGATCTCCATGAAAGAGTCATGGGATGGGATTTTTAACAAAATTAATGGACAGCTTTCATATTATAGGACGATGCAACTTAGCATGGTTTCCAAATCCATGGTTCTAAACATGTTCCTCATTCCCTCAACCATTTAATTCCTTTCTTATTGACAACCCACAAATAAAAAACTGCATAAGGTGGAGATGGCGTGCATGAATTTCGTTTAGATAGTGATACAAATAGAAGAGGGATCCCCAATATAAAGTTGGACATCTATGGTATGTTGAAGGATAAGGGAGGGATATGGATTCAAGACATTATCGCTTTTGACTAATAAACTAATTGCCCAATATATGATTGAATCATCATATGTAGGGTCCTCTAGTTTTAGAGTGATGATTCATTATATGCAGGGTCCTCGAGTTGAATTTGAAGATTTCATAGCAAAAAGCTCTTCTCAAGGAACCATTTGGATGCTTTGGGACCGTCTAGAATGCTATCATGAGGAAGTCCATGTAAAGGGCTTGGAATGAAAGATGAGCTACCAATTTCGAAAATAATCCCCCAAAACATATTCTTAGAAAAGTCCCTATACCTCCTAGTAGAAGGATCAAGAACCATAAAATGATCCCCCATTTTTGTCACGCATGATGAACTTTGTGAGGTGATAAGTTAAACAAGGAAATGGATCCCCTATAAAAGGGATGGAAGATTTATTAAACTAGTTTGTGTCTTCCTCTAAGGTGCTTGTATCCTCCCTTCTCGTATTTTCCAAAGGACCATTCTACATTTCGACCTCTAATACTCAAAAGAACTTGGTAGATTGAGATAGATCCTACATCATCCAAGCCTGAGTAGTCTAGTGGTTGAACGCGTTGAGTCTGTGGGAGGAAGTCCTGAGTTCAAATCATGGCTGGACATGTCCTTGAGATCCTCAAAATGGGTGCCTCTACCTTAGGAGGTTGGGTATGTACGTATTTCTATTCACTCTACTCTCAAAAAAAAAAAAATTAAAAGAACTTGGATTATCATACATTGAGATAGATCCTACTCTCTATGTTCTCTTTTACCACTCCCTTAATCACCTTTTCTTGTATTTTGTCACGATTCTTGTTGGGATCCCTCTTTCCCATCCTTTCAGTTTCAGCCTTGTACCTTTCATCCCCATTTAATTCTTTTTTCCGGTGTATTTTTCTGAAAAAAAACAAAAAAAATCTTGCATATAGTACTCCGGAGTCCGTAATTTCAGCTTCTCATCTTTTCTGTCGCCATTGAATGTCGATGAAGGTTGTCTCCCGTAATGAGCAGCAATGGATATTTTCCCAAAAAATGGAGTTCCTGTAAGTACTTAGTCATCTGCGAGATCCTCAGACTTATGGTTCGTGTCGAAAGAGAGATCAGGTACGCCCTAACAGTCTAACTGTAAAGCTTACGCAGAATCTTGGGAATGCTGACCGACACGTTCTGAGAAACATGCGGGAAGATCGAATAGAGAAGAAAATAGCGTAAAGCTGAAAGCTATCAGAGCGAAAAGCTTTTCATGGCCACTGACGCGGGTCACTAATGGAGATGCTCCAACGTCGGTCTGTTTCCCGTTCGTCGTAGACCATCAGAGATTGGTAGCATGTGGTCCACAACCGAGCTTGCGTTTTCAGCATTGGTTCCCCATTGATCCAACTGAATCTCCAGATCAGTCGTCCGAGGTGGATGTTGTGGAAAGCAACGGTACAGGCGCACTTGATCTGTTTGTGTACAAATTTGTGAAGCGATGTCTTGTGGATGGTTTTTGAAATTCTTAAAGGCCGCTGTTGTTGGACACGGGCTGTATGATATGGACATGGCGAGAAGCCAAAGGTGCATGACAGATAGATGTTTGTAGTCAAGCGGTGTCATCTGCGGTGCATGGTTGGAGATACCTGCATACTTCAAGAAATACAAACGTACATCATGATCTATGTCAATCGATATGATGCGTAATGCAACGTCCAAATGCAGCTCATACAGGATAATGAGTCTATCAGGAGATGCATTAGGGACGGTTGGTTGAACTATTGAGGGCGACATGGATATGGATATGGACATGGATGTTGAAGAAGGCGGGATGTGTGAGACGGATGTGGTGAGCTGTCGAAGGCTGTAACCAGGCTGGAACGTCAGTTGGAGAACCGTACGTCTAAGACTCAGACTTACGTACAAAGCAGAAAGCATGGAATGTCTGCAACAGAAGAAGAGAACGGAAAAGCCTTGGTATGCAAGATGTATGTTGCAACAACAGGAGGCCTTCATGGTTAACAGAACATCACTTTATGGGATCCAACAAGATGTACCATCCACGGTCTTTTAGCAGAATAGACGCAACGTACCTAGTCGTTCTACTCTGACTTGGTGGGCTTTTGTTTTGCTTGACTGAAGATGAATGTCCAGGTGGGTATGAATGATCTGCGTGTACATGCATCTCCACCAAGCATGCTTGAGACAATTTATGTTTTCGGTTTTCAGTGTACAGGTGCATGTATGTGGACTTGATAGAGAGCTTGTAGATGTACATTAATGCACGACATATATGTATGTATTGTTAGTAACAGTAACAATATGTCTTTGTGTCTGAGTTTGAGTTTGTATGGAGGGATGTACATTTGATTAGTTATCTTATTGTTTGAGCATATTTCAAGGCTATCATTGGGCATCCACCTCAAATTCTAACTGATCATGGTTCTTAGTTGATCCCTAGGGGTCAAATCTTTTGCCTGTTAGGTATTCAGATAGGCTTCGATGTTTTGATGGGTCAGCGAAGGAACTAGGCTCTTTCTAAACTTGATAACAAGTAGAAAGAGCCTAGTTCAAGAAATGAAAGGAAGAGTGTACTCACAAAAGAAAGAGTGTGACAGACTCAAAGTGAGTAGATCAAGAAATGGGTAAACTCACATAGATTAGAAATGAGCTTTCCAAGAGCATGGAGTAGGCTCCTCAAGCTTCTAACCAAGTACAAATGAGGGAGAGGCCCTCTTTATACATTAGGAAAAAAGGTTAACCCTGGATGGGCCTTTTAGCTTAAGGAGTGATTAGTGATAGACCAATCAGAAGAGAGTGGTGGCCATAGTCTATACCTTATAGAATACTAGGCTGAAGGGGGAAGAGGGAACAAGATTCCTCTATGTTCAGGGTTGTCTTCTAGAGAGAGAAGAAATCTCGTAATCAGACTGATCCCAAAAATTCAAAATTTTTAAAAAGTTGTAAAACTCATCATAATACCATTAAATGACCTCCATATCACTTTTCAGAGTCAAAAGTGCTATTTTTGATTTCTAATTCAAAATCAGTGCATGTTTTTGAACTAAAAAAGTGACTTTTTTCAAAATAACTCAAAAAACTCTATTTTTTTTCTTCAAACTCCCATTTTCATACCCAAAATCCAAAAAGTCATATTTTTCACCTCTATTCCCTCCTTACCATACAACAGAAGCGTTGTTTCTCCTCCTACCATTCTCCCAACTTCTGCAGCAATGACAACAACTCTTACTCCCATGGAAAGCTCCAGAGTTCGTAGGAGACCAAAAGACGAAGTTCACACAATGACGTGCTCAACATCAAAACAATGGAAGGAAGTTGGCTACCACAAGAGTTTTGCAAAGATGCATGGGTGTACATGCAGCCATCTCGACTTGGTCCTTATCGTGTTCGAGATCGTGGAAATTGGGATCTTCATTGGAAAGGTAAGCTCTTAGGCTTCAAGCAGCAAACACATGGTGGGATGGTTGGTATCGTACAACATGTCTTCACAGTTTCAACCATGAAGTTAGAAAACTCCAATAGAATTAGATATCCAATCCATTGTGAGTATTTCTATTTTTTCAATGCTTCATGGTGTTAAATGTCTTAATTACTCATTTCATATGTTTTTCATTGCTACAGTCATATTTCCTTCTAGTTTAGTGGAAGAGAAACCACTTCATAGTCTTACAGGAACTTTCAAAGCATTACATGCAGACATTGGGGCATTAGTGTTTCCAGATGTTCCTCCTGCTAAACTTATTCATGAAAGGATCTTCTTTTACATTCACAAGTACATTGTTCCTTCCACAGATGGTCTTCATTGGACTCTACCAATCCATTGCTTTGTTTTCATATTTCAAGGCATTCCTTTTGTAGAAACTCTACAATGTTCCTATGTAGAGATATTACATACGAAGCAGTAGAAGGATTGTTAGGGGAAAATTGGGTTATGTAGAAGGATTGTCAAAAGGGGATAGATATCGTTGTAGAATTGGTGACACAAGTATAGGGTTTCGCTATTTAAAACATCGCACCTCATTCTACATCAGATTTTATTATGATCGTTGGATGTGTAAACTAGGAGAGTGGATAAGTTTGCAAAGCTCGGAGGGATCTTTAGCTTCATTTGAAATTAATGTGAAGTTACCAAACAATGATATGGAGGTGGTTTTAGTTAATCAACATTGAAACTTGGCCAACTTGAGAGAGCACTTACTTATCATGGGATATGATGATCTTCATGATTTCAAATTTCGAATACGAGGGAACAAGGTAAGAGTTGTATTCCATATATACATATATATATATATATATCTTATTCTATCACTATTGTTCATGATTTGAAAATGTTTTACTCTTTTATGAATTGTCCACAGATTGGAAAGAGATTGGAAGATAAAATCAAGGTTCTTGCAGATTGGAGCATGGATGGAACTGAAATTTCATTGTCATAACTCATTTTTGTAAAGATACTGTGAAACCTGTAAACAAACCTATTTTTCCAATGAAAAATTTTTCACATTTGCTTCAACTTGGATATTTTGGCCACATTCTACTTGTATCTGTACATTCTCAAGGTTTTTCTTGAAAGAGCATCCTTATTTTTTATTTTCTTTGATGTGATCTCAAATGTCAAAGTTTTCCTTTCCAAGACTCTCATGTTTTAATTTAAGGAAAAGTCACTTCTATGAAAAAGTGGGACCCATCACTTAAAAATTCTAGAAAAGTTATAAATAGGAGTCCTTTCTCCTCATTTCTCACTTTTGCAACTACATTGAGTGTTAGAGCAGTCTGCATTTGCAAGCTATGGCTTCCACCTCTGTACCTACTAAGAGTGCACGCCACAACTTTCTAGAATTTTGGAGGATTCAGATTATAAAGGTCAACATGACCTATATGATCTTCTCTCCAAGGTTCCTGACCTCCATGGAATCGTGCAAATGAATGCCGATGCTTTGGAGGAGCTACTTCAATACATGCAAGTTCATATATTGCGTTTCTCCATCGAAATACCACCATATGATGGAACCTGGGTTCCATGTGACCTTCTCACCTACATTCACAAAGGTGATGAGGCATTTGCAAAATGATTGAAACAGTTCTAGGTAATTGCAGAGGAAGCAGGGCACCTTCTTGATGAAACTGTGCCACTTATAAGGAGATTGAATAGGAAACGCAAGATGGGTGCAAAATATCTTTCATTCATTGCTGCCACAATTTTCTTTGTGAATGCGGAACGAGAACCAATTCCTCATGAGATCCCTCATCTTCTTACTGGTGGTTTTGTCGATGATAAAAAGGAACCACCTCAAGAACCCCTGAATCTCCTATTAGAGAGAGAAGCTATTGAGAAAACTTATCCTCTTGGTGTGGATGATAAGTTGAAAGAAGTGCCTAAGCCATCCACCTCTTGGGAGCCAGAAGCAACTATTCTAGAGGTGGAGATTAAAACTTTTTTAGTGGTTCTTGTCGAGGGACAAGAGTATTTGTTTTTAAATGATGTAGAGAAGGCATTTGGGCTACAATTGGATGAATGCCTAAGTTTGTTTAGTACTTTGTCAGAGTGTCCTTTGGATAGTACCTCTCACTTGTTGGAGAAAAAGTGTTTGCCATTTGGTGACTCAGTGGCCGACACAATAAAATTGGTTTGCAATGACATACTTACAAGTGAACATCAACATATCACAAAAGAACAATTTAGTAATGCACAAGAAAGGATATTGGAATCAGAAGTTCCCGCCTCACCAGTAATCGAGCAGAGTGGGATGTCCCACTCCAGCATTAATTTACATCTTCAAGGGAGAGGAGAAGAAGAAGATAGAGTTCAAGATGTAAGTATCTTCAATTCATGTCATTCATTCTTACAAACACATGCAGCTACTAATCATAAAACTTTGTGTAGGAGGTGATTGAAGTCGATAAGTTTGCAGCAAGGAGTGGAGGTGATCGAGTGGCTCGTGGAGGTGGCTCATCCCTTGCAAACTACATTGGGAAACTTCCCAAAGAACATTTTGTAATTATCCATAAAGTGTTCAGTCCGCAGGGCCACTTCATCACATGGTGTCTAAAGGCCTTAAGTAAATTGCTTTGTTTATCAACCATTACACAGGGGAGTAATTGTATCTTTTTAGTTAAGAAATCCCTTGTAACTACTGTTGGAGCAAGTCTATGACAAGCCTAAGTATTGGCTTGAGTCTCACAAAGTCTTAGAAGAAGCTTTAAAAAGAAGACTATGTAAAGTTCACTTGTGAACTACCTCTTGTAACTTTTGAAGAGTTTACTTAATGTAAAAGTAAGAGAATCTTAAGTGGTTGAGTCCACTTGATCAAGAATGGAAAGAGGAGCCACGAATTCATGATTTGTGGTAGGTAGAGAATCAAATCAATCATTGATTGATTGGAGAGTGATTGAGGGAAGTTAGCCTCCCAAACTCAACTATAAATAGATGGCA
Source organism: Ceratopteris richardii (assembly GCA_020310875.1). Lineage (NCBI taxonomy): Eukaryota > Viridiplantae > Streptophyta > Polypodiopsida > Polypodiales > Pteridaceae > Ceratopteris > Ceratopteris richardii. Next base: position 31,376,228 of record CM035423.1, read on the forward strand.
GTTTTAGTCGTGATTAGAGAGACCTATGTGAAGACCTCCAAGAGCTGAGCTTTATGCCATATCAAGGTGTGATTACAAGGCACACATATGTATCAGTAAGTCATTGTATTGTAAAAGCAATATACTTTCATTTTCATGATTATTTGAGTTCATCTTTCCATGTTCTTGTGAAGTGTACTACTCACTGCTATTACTCTCAGTTTTCTCAATCAGCTTGCAGAGATGTTTTCTCTGAGCTTGGTGCATCATTTTCAGTGATTTAACTTGGTAAAGTTAGCTCTATAAGTCTACTATATGCTCACAAATGTTCATGTCATTTGAATGTTGCAATCTTCAGTTATGTTCATTTGAAGTCAACAGGGTCTGTTCATCTTCACTTCTCTGTCAGGTACCCGACTCTTTCACTCATCTTGTCAGAGCCATTTCTCAGTGGTTACTTATCCAAATTCATTGATTGAAAGCTTGTTGGATTCAACTTACTGTCTAGTATAACCATACAAATTTTCATAATCATTGGATTTCTACATTTTGAGTTATGTTGATTTTTGTGCTCACTGGTCTATTTCTGTAGCAGCCCGTGAAAATCGGGATGATGTCATCACTTGTTAAAACTCATTCTCAGTGTGTGGTTCATTATTTTTTATGAGATTACTCTTGAAAGTTAGCTCTTTAAGTTGCCTAGAGTTCCCCAAGAGGAAGTGAGCTAATTGCTGCTGTGCTCAGAGAATTACGTAAAACACTGGACAGGTGTATGAACCAAGAATAGCAAGTTTTCACCTCTGAGCTAACTCCAACTTATCTGTTTTGATCTATCTTTTTGAGAGTGATCTTCCAAGGTACATAGGGTGTCTAATACATCCATTGGCAAGCTAAAAGGGCCCACCATATACTTATGGAGTTCATTTGGCTGGTGTAAATCAAGGATTTTGCAACACCTCTTCATCTTCAAGCACATACCTATCCATCTCTTCACAGTGGTATCAGAGCAAGGCAGATGGATTTCCTTCATCAATTGAGAAATTAGACAGAGGTAACTACTCAGCTTGGTCATTAAGAATGGAAGCCTATCTCCAAGGTAGAAGTTTATATGGTTATGTGGCTGGAGATGAAGTTATGCCAAGTTTTAGGAACAAAAGTCAACCAACACAACAAGAGCAAGAAAGATTGAGCACATGGTGCTCCAAGGATGCACTTGCAAGGTCTTATCTCCTCAACTCTATCTTAGATTTTTTGTTGCCTCACATTAGAAGTTGTAAGACATCTCAAGAAGTGTGGGATGCACTTGAAGCTTTCTTTTCTTCAAGTACCAAAGCTAGAAAGCATCAACTATGGCTGGATTTCACAACTCTCAAGAAGGCTCCCAAACAAAATGTGACTGATTTTGTCACAAAGCTCAAGGACATAGCAGATCAGTTGGGAAGCATTGGAGAGGTAATAGATGAAGAGCAAATTGTAAGGCAGGTCATCAATGGCTTGAAGGCAGATGACAAGTGGGAAGCATTCACCACAGCTATGGATTTGTACATGGACATGCATGTACCTGATTTCAACACACTCATTGGACAACTACTTACTCAAGAGGCAAAGCTTATCAAAAATGGAGAAAGCTCTAAAGGTAATCAATCTTCAGCTTTATACACGGATAAAAGCAAGTCTAAAGATAACAAAGGAAAGGCAAAGAAAGTGGATGATGAAGCAGGTACATATCAAGCTAACTATGCAGGTAGAGGAAGACATGGCAGAGGTAGAGGAAGAGGAGGTAGACAAGGCAGGGGGAGATCCCAAGACTCCAACTCATGTTCTATTTGTGGATTAACTAATCATACAACTGAAAATTGCTTTAGGAATTCCAGGAATCAAAGAGGCAGAGGATACAATAGAGGAAGTTATGGCTACTCAAGAGGAAGGTTCAACAACTACCATGGCAACTACAAGAACTACAATCATTCAAACTATCAAGGAGGCTACAAAGGAAGGAGAGACTACAATAACTACACAGAAGACTCAAACAAAGAGGATTCATTATTGATCATGAACATGGCTATGCCACAAGGTAAATCTGATGAGCATGTTTTCTACATAGATTCAGGTTGTTCAAATCATGTGGCAGGAAATGTGGCACTCCTATCAGATTTAGAAGATCCAAGGAATAAGCATGAGGTACAAACAGGAGATGATACAAAACATCCTGTGGAGAAAATAGGCAATGTCAAAGCACCTGATGGAAACATCAACCTACTCAGTAAGGTACTCTATGTCCCTACCATTACAAAGAATTTGATAAGTGTTGGGCAGATAGTAGAGAAAGGGTTGCAAGTCAGGTTCACAAAAGCAGAAGCATTTGTTGAAGATCCAAGTCAAGGGTTCAGAAGAATTGCAAAAGGTGAAAAGACAGGTAGATTGTTCACATTTGAATTACAGGACACTAGAAACATTGCTCTCTTTAATTATGGTAGTCAGACACTCACAGAATTGGAAGTATGGCACAAAAGGTTAGCACATATTGGTGAAAGGTCATTAAAGCAAATCTGCAGGGACCAAAGTGTACTTGGACTCCCTAATTTGTCAAAACAACATATGATTTATAAGTGTAGTGCATGTCAATTTGGAAAGTCTCACAGGTTACCATTCATGAAGAAAGGTTATATGCATGGAGATCTCTTGGAGTTGGTTCATACAGATGTATGGGGACCTAGCAAGGAAGCTTCAATATTTGGATCAAGGTATTATGTTTCCTTTATTGATGATTGCAGCAGATGGACTATCCTATTCTTTATGAAACACAAAGATGAAGTTTTTTCATGTTTCAAAAGATATTTGGCTCTTGTGGAGAATCAAACAGGTAAATCACTAAAAAGGCTAAGGTCAGATGGAGGGGGAGAATACTTCTCCCATGATTTTGATTCTTTTCTTCAAGAAAGAGGAATCAAAAGAGAGGTAACTACAAGGTACACTCCTGAGCAAAATGGAGTGGCAGAAAGGAGGAATAGGACAATTGTTGAAGCTGCAAGGTCTATGTTAAATGAAAAGCATTTACCTAATTACTTATGGGTTGAGGCTGTATCTACAGCCACTTACTTGATTAACAGGTTGCCTTCAAAATCCCTTGATGGGATGACTCCATATGAGGCTTGGAATGGAAGAAGACCAAGCTTAGATCATTGTAAAATTTTTGGATGTATTGCTTTTGCTCATGTTGCTTCACAGGTTAGAGGCAAGATGGATCCAAAGGCAGAAAGGTGTCTATTTATTGGATATGACAACAATCAAAAGGGCTACAGGTTATACAACCCTACCAACAAAGGATTCTTGGTAAGCAGAGATGTAGTTTTTGATGAGAACAATTCATGGTATGAAGATTCATGCAGGAAGATCAATTTACCATATGATCTTGAAGAAGATTTTCCAAAGCTTGGTAGAGAACAATCAAAGATTGAAGAACAAGACACCTTTGAGGATGAAGAAGAATCTCACATGGAAAAGATCAAAGCATGGAAGTCTAAAGGTAAAGCAAAATTGCAGGAACTTGGACATGAGGCAGAATCATCACATCATGGCCTAAGAAGATCTATGAGGGAAAAGAAAAAACCAGAAAGGTATGGGTTTGACACCTCATTAGTAACTAAACATTCTATCTACATAGCACAGGACATAAACCAAGAGGAGCCATCATCATTTGAAGAGGCCAAAGCAAAAACAGAATGGAAGCATGCAATGAAGGAAGAGATTGAAGCACTTGAGGAAAACAACACTTGGGATTTGGTGCCCAAGACTTCATCCATGAAGGTAATAGGCTCAAGATGGGTCTATAAACTCAAGAAGAATTCTGATGGTTCCATTAACAGGTATAAGGCAAGGCTTGTAGCAAAAGGCTTTGCACAAACTCAGGGAATTGATTATGAGGAGACCTTCTCTCCTGTGGCAAAGATGCCTACTATTAGGGTTTTGCTTAGTATTGCCTCTTCCAAGAATTGGAAGATACTTCAACTAGATGTAAAGAATGCATTTTTGAATGGTTGGATAACAGAAGAGGTATATATGGCACAACCACCTGGTTTTGAGAATCAAGTTTATCCTAATTATGTGTGTAAACTTAACAAAGCATTGTATGGTCTCAAGCAAGCTCCAAGAGCTTGGAATTCAGGCTTGTTTCATTCTTGCAGGACAAAGGCTTTCAACCAAGCAAGGCAGATCCTTCACTCTTTATTAAAAAGAGTAATTCCGAGGTCATCTACCTATGTGTATATGTAGATGATATTATATTGACAGGAAATGATGCAGATGGTATGAAGAAGATCAAAGATCAGATGAGAGAAGAGTTCAAGATAAGTGATTTGGGTTCACTTACCTACTTCCTAGGTTTGGAAGTTGTCTACAAAGATCATGGTGTGTTTCTCACTCAAAGAAAGTACATTAAGGACATGTTGGCAAAATTCAAGATGCAAGATTGTAAGATTGCAGGTACTCCAATGGAGGTCAATCACAAATTGAGCTCACATGAAGGTGAACTCATAGAGGACATCACATCATATCAAAGTCTAGTGGGTAGTCTCAACTATGCCACATTGACAAGAGTAGATATATGTTACAGTGTGAGTGTGCTAAGCCAATTTATGCACACACCAAGGAAACCACATATGCATGCTGCCAAAAGGATTCTCAAGTATCTCAAAGGAACCATAAATGAAGGACTTTATTATCCTTATGTATCTGATTTAGGTTTGAAGCTATTTTCTGATGCAGATTGGGCTGGCTCTAAGGAAGATAGAAGGAGCACTTCAGGTTATCTTACCTTTGCAGGTTCAAAGCTTATTTCATGGTCATCCAAGAAGCAACCCATAGTTGCTCTCTCTTCTACTGAAGCTGAATATAGAGGTCTTGCCATAGCTACACAAGAAGCTATGTGGATGAAGACATTATCCAAAGATCTTGGATTGGAGTCTGGAACTCCAACTATTTTTGGTGACAATATGAGTTATATTCACTTGGCTGCAAATCCTATTTTTCATGCAAGGCCTAAACATATTGAAGTTCATTATCACTATGTACGAGAGAAGGTTCTAAGCAAAGAGATTCAAATATCATATGTGTCCACTTATCAACAATGTGCAGATATTCTAACCAAAGCATCGGATGGTACAAAGCTTTGCAAATTCAAGGCTATGATTGGTTTGCAGGTAATCTTGGAAGATTGAAGACCTCAAGCATACTTGGCTTGAGGGGGAGCTGTTGGAGCAAGTCTATGACAAGCCTAAGTATTGGCTTGAGTCTCACAAAGTCTTAGAAGAAGCTTTAAAAAGAAGACTATGTAAAGTTCACTTGTGAACTACCTCTTGTAACTTTTGAAGAGTTTACTTAATGTAAAAGTAAGAGAATCTTAAGTGGTTGAGTACACTTGATCAAGAATGGAAAGAGGAGCCACGAATTCGTGATTTGTGGTAGGTAGAGAATCAAATCAATCATTGATTGATTGGAGAGTGATTGAGGGAAGTTAGCCTCCCAAACTCAACTATAAATAGATGGCAGTTTTAGTCGTGGTTAGAGAGACCTATGTGAAGACCTCCAAGAGCTGAGCTTTATGCCATATCAAGGTGTGATTACAAGGCACACATATGTATCAGTAATTCATTGTATTGTACAAGCAATATATTTATTTTCATGATTATTTGAGTTCATCTTTCCATGTTCTTGTGAAGTGTACTACTCACTGCTATTACTCTCAGTTTTCTCAGTCAGCTTGCAGAGATGTTTTCTCTGAGCTTGGTGCATCATTTTCAGTGATTTAACTTGGTAAGGTTAGCTCTATAAGTCTACTATATGCTCACAAATGTTCATGTCATTTGGATGTTGCAATCTTCAGTTATGTTCATTTGAAGTCAACAGGGTCTGTTCATCTTCACTTCTCTGTCAGGTACCCGACTTTTTCACTCATCTTGTCAGAGCCATTTCTCAGTGGTTACTTATCCAAATTCATTGATTGAAAGCTTGTTGGATTCAGCTTAGTGTCTAGTATAACCATACAAATTTTCATAATCATTGGATATTTACAATTTGAGTTATAGTGATTTTTCTGCTCACTAGTCTATTTCTGTAGCAGCCCGTGAAAATCGGGATGATATCATCACTTGTTAAAACTCATTCTCAGTGTGTGGTTCATTATTTTTGATGAGATTAATCTTGAAAGTTAGCTCTTTAAGTTGCCTAGAGTTCCCCAAGAGGAAGTGAGCTAATTGCTGTTGTGCTCAGAGAATTACGTAAAACACTGGACAGGTGTATGAACCAAGAATCGCAAGTTTTCATCTCTGAGCTAACTCCAACTTATCTGTTTTGATCTATCTTTTTGAGAGTGATCTTCCAAGGTACATAGGGTGTCTAATACATCCATTGGCAAGCTAAAAGGGCCCACCATATACTTTTGGAGTTCATTTGGCTGGTGTAGATCAAGGATTTTGCAACACCTCTTCATCTTCAAGCACATACCTATCCATCTCTTCACAACTACAACCTTAGGTTCCAACTTCCGTGGAAAGGTCTTAGGTCGAATAGGTATATCCCTAGGTCTAGGAGTTAGAAATGTTGATGAAATAGCAACCTCAATTTTGACTTACACCCTACCCATGGCTTTGGAGCGTCGAAAGAGATTCATTGAGAAACTCAAAGCCAATTGATGTAAGCAATTGAATTAATATCAAATTTTCACTTTGCTTTATTTACAATTGTCTCAAGTCTTTCTTTTTGAGTATATTATCTAAAATTCTTTTGGACCTGCATGTGATGTATTGAGGTCGTGTAGGGCATTGGGAGGCATTGGGAGGTTCTTTACTCTCATTCTTTTGGACCTTTCCTCTCCTTTAAGGTCATGTAGGGCATTGGGAGGCCAAATAAAGCCCTGCCATAGAAACGCGGGAGAAGGCCCTGCAAAACGTTTGTAGGGCCTTCTCCCGCATTTCTTTGGCAGGGCTTTATTTGGCCTCCCAATGCCCTATGTGACCTTACATGAGAGTGAAAGTTCACTAGATGGATATTTTCAAGAATGCAAATGTTCTAAGTTTCAAAATGCTTTGCTGATATGTTTCAAAGGTATAGGGAGGTCAAAATTTCTCCATGTTCACTCCTCATGAACTAGCTTTACTCCTCATGATCCTTCTTCACTCTCATTCTTTTGGACCTTCTTACTCTCATTTAAGGTCTTGTAGGCATTGGGAGGCCAAATAAAGCCCTGCCACATAAACGCGGGAGAAGGCCCTGCAAAACGTTTGCAGGGCCTTCTCCCACATTTCTACGGCAGGGCTTTATTTGGCCTCCCAGTGCCCTACATGACCTTAAATGAGAAAGAAATTTCACTAGATGGATATTACCAAGAATGAAAATGCCCTAGGTGACCTTACATGAGAGTGAAACTTCACTAGATGGATATTTTGAAGAATGAAAATGTTCTAAGTTTCAAAATGCTCTGCTCATATGTTTCAAAGGTATAGGGAGGTCAAAATTTGTCCATGTTCACTCCTCATGAACTAGCTTTACTCCTCATGATTCTTCTTTACTCTCATTCTTTTGGACCTTCTTACTCTCATTGAAGGTCTTGTAGGGCATTGGGAGGCCAAATAAAGCCCTGCCACGGAAACGTGGGAGAAGGCCCTGCAAAACGTTTGTAGGGCCTTCTCCCGCATTTCTATGGCAGGGCCTTATTTGGCCTCCCAATGCCCTACATGACCTTAAATGAGAAAGAAATTTCACTAGATGGATATTATCACTAGATTAAAATGAAAAGATAAGAAAACAATCATTGATATATGAGAGATTATCACAAGAAAACACATGGAAATGTATAATGACTGCTCATGTTTCATTCTAAATAATTAGACTATAAAGAGAATAGAGGACAAGTGCTAATGTTTCATTGAAAATGGCAATATTTATAAAAAATCTCTTGTCTGTAGAGATCAGTCACAAAACTTAGCTACTATCACCCCTAATTCTCCTAGCTAACTGTATGTCCTTCGCTTGTATAGTGACTCGCTTAGCATGGATGGCGCACAGGTTGGAATCCTCGAGGATTGATATCAAATATGCTTCAGCTTCCTCTTGTAAAGCTTCTAAAGCTAGAGCTTGGATCCTTAACCCTACACAATACCTTTCTAACTCTTCTTTTACCAATCTTTTACATATCAGAAGCTCAGCTATCTTTTGATAGTGCCTTATCTCTGCAAATGCCTTCATATATCTTCTTCTTCGTTGTTGTGCTCTAGCTTGTGGTGGTGGTGGTCTTCGTTGGACATTTTCTTGTGGTCTTGGTTGGGGTGGTCTACGACGGGGTTGAAAGACTTTCTTCTTACGTTGAACGCATCTTGAGCTTTCTCCTTGTTTAGGATGTTGTTGCTGGCTTTGCTCCCTCTCTTGATCATTTGGTATGGCCCCTTGATTTGTTGGTAGTGTCTTTCCCGCTACAATAACCCTATGATTTGTAGGTATTTCTTCGTTACCCCATGGTGGCAATGTTTGACTCTCCTCACTTGATTCTGAACATTGTTCACTACAACATATCAAGGGCATACCGATGGTCACACCTCGGCGTCGGTATGACCGTTGAAAATGCTTGAAAAACCATGGATGAAATACCGACGGTCATTTAATCGTCGGTATACAGGCATCGGTATGAGCACCGGTATAGGTGTCGGTACTTTACTGTAAATTACCGACGCTTATACCGACGCTCATATTGACACTCATACCGACGCTTATACCGAGGCAATGTTTTAGCCGGGCCCGAGAGCAAAAATTTGACATTTGCTTGCATTTTGAACCAAAGTTTGCTACTGTCGAGTTTGCTATATACCCTTCTCGATCACAATGGGTGATGCCCAATTTACATGTGGATATATTTTCAACCATAACCACAAACAATTTTAAGCACACATGTCAGAATTTTCTTTCAATCTATACACACATGCATGCCTAGAGAATTCATCAATAAATTTCACAAGGTATAGGTAGTTCCCAAATGAAGGTGTGTGCATCAAAGCACAAACATCACTATTAAGAGGCTACAATTTATGAGCAACTCAAACTCAACCATCTTGTGGGAAGGAGGAATATTGCATTTTGCCCAAAATATAGTCTTCATAGACATGCTTACAAAGTGCCTTAAGTTTGGGAAAGAGGAAACCATTTCAAATTTCCAAAAGTAAAGAAGCCTAGCAAAATTTAGATGAACAAAGTGGCTAAGCCAAATCTTCGCTAATGCTAAAATTCACAACATAATTTTCTTGATCATTGGCACATATAAAGCATCTAACAATGTGAAAGAACTTCCATAAGTACTATTTAAAATTCTCTTATAAAATCCCATTACAAAAGATTCGTTAGCACATATGGCAGTATTTCCTGTAGGGGTAAGCTTAAATGAATTGAACAAACTATGTTATGGGGTAATATGTTTGCTTGTCCCACTATCAGAGTGCTAAACATCTAAGTCTACAATAAACATACATTACATATGATAGTATGGCTCATAGCTACAAACTTTAGTAAATGTCCATTCTTCATTTTGAACAAGATTAGGAGGCTCTATTCTAGGTGTAGAGGCCTCACCAAAAACCATTCCAGCGTCTTTCTTCTTTGCCTTTTTTGTAGCTCATTTTAGGATAAATCTTCACGACATGATCACTTGCCTTATAGTACTTGCAAAAATATTTTTCTTTCTCTATTTTAATTTCATCTTTGTCTTCCTCCTTTGAGTGTGTAGCATTTGCAGATTTTTTTCTTATTATTAGATGAGATCCATTTACCTTTGAGCTTCTGACTAGCTAAGAAAGCTTGATATGTAGCATTCATAACTAACATGTTTTGCTTAGACTAATCTTCTTACAAAAGAGAGACTAACTTCTCAAATGTTAAGGCATTTAGATTTCCTTTCATAATCAATAGAAGAGTAGAAGGAAAACTCTGATATGAATCTAGAAGGCCATGAAGAACAATATGCACGTGAACTACCTCGCAATATTTTCTCGTTAAAAATAAACTACTTCAAATCTTTGATCTCTTTTCAAAAAATTGTCCATAGAACCTACTTCTCCTCACTCCATTAGTTTTGGATGTAAGAAACACGAGCCTCATTTCTTACATGGTATAAAGTTATACGATTATCCCAAGCATACTCTGTTGTCTTCCAAGAGTGAATGTGAAAAATAATGGCATGTTTGATACAAAAAGCTATCAATGAATGCGAGTGAGCATCTCTACCATCTCAATGAAGTTGCTTTGAACTAGGTGCAACAAGAATCATAGCACTACTAGAAAATTCAAGATGGTCATCTTCAACACCATCTACATCACCTTGAATAATGGCATCTTGGACTACGACCGGTTTGGATACCCAGATAATAATATTTTTATTTCGTTATCTTTTAGAATTCCCAAGAAACTCAACTCAATAACTCTTTCTTAGTTTATAACCATTTTAAGGAAGCTATAAAGATGCCCCTATGCAAGATAAGCAGAGAATATGTATGCACAAAGAGTGGAGATAGCCAAAATAGAGAAGAGTGAAGTACTTTGTGAATTGGTACTTTGTACCAATTATAGTGAATGCTTTGCACTGTAATCAACATCTAATTTCTTTCTCTGCCATTATCTTCCTTGGAGCATTGTATTGTTCTATGTATTTTTTATATACTTGTGCTATAATTTCAAATAGGGCATAGAAACACTTTGAATCTATTTCAGTAATCCCCATTCCCCAAACCTTTCTTGTTGTATTAACAATTAACAAAAATTTGGTGACCACAATGGGATGAGCTGTCACTAAATAGTGCTAGGTGATGAGGTGTCATACACATTAAGTTCAATTAGGATGGGATTGAAGGATACACATGGCAATGGAGAATGAGCATGCCAACACAGTCACATAAGTGGTTCTGAAAGTATCAAGAGCAACTGGCAATATTTGTAGCACTAGAATCCTCTACCTCACAAAATACTAATAGATTGGGAGGTGTTCTTTCGGGAAGTGTTTGCATATTGGAACAATTGCAAGCTTTGGTAGAGAAAGGGGTGTTACCATACCCATTAGTGACACAACTATTGGATGTGCATGCGACTTTAGAAGCAACAAAGTTGCACTTGTGGGTTGTGCCAGTACACATCCGATAGCATAATTGGAAGCATCCACATGAACATGGAATGGCTTACTCCAATCTAGTGTTATCAGGATTGGTTCTAAACACAATCGTCATTTGAGCTCATTAAAAAGAGTTTTCACACTCTTCATTCCACTCAAAATTGTTCAAAAATTTGTACAAAGGCTTTGCAATTATGGCATAAATGTGGATAAAACATTGGTAATATCCACAATGTCCCATGAAAGATTGTACTTCCTTGAAATGCTTTGGTCTAGGTAGCTCTACAATGGCTCCAACCTTATTTTCAGTTGAAATACCATTGTTTGACACTATGTATCCTAAACTTTTGCCTTGCCTGACCATAAAAACTCACCTTTTTGGATTCAAAGACATGTGATACTCTCTACATTTGTCAAAGATTTGTTTCAATTCAAGGATATACATTTGTGTGATGTTAGAATGAGCACGTAAGTCATCAACATACACCTCTAAGTTTTTCTACAAGAATTCCTTAAACACGTGACACATCAGCCTTTGAAAGGTGGAAGGAGCATTTGTGAGCCCAACAGAGAAATCGCTTTTGTGCTGGTCTTCATGGGAAATGGCTACTTGATTGTAACCAAAGAATCTGTCAAGGAAGTTGTATACTTCCTTACCTACTACTTGTTCTAAAAGATGTTTGGTGATAGGAAGAGGATAACTATCTCTTATGGTGGTTGCATTAACATTTTTCAAGTTAATACACATGGGTAGCTTCCCTTTTTTTGACACAACCACAATGGTGGATACCCATTTGGTATGATCAATTTTGTAGATGAATCCTGCTTCTATCAAGCGATCAATCACTTCTTTGATTTTGACTGCATAATTATCATTATATGTGTAAGGTTTCTACTTGGTAGGCTTGGCTTCTAAGGTTATCAGGATTCTGTGAGAACAGATATCTAGGTCAACTCCCTTCAAGTCCTTGTAACTCCAAGTGAAGATATCTCTATACTCTCTCAACAGATTTATCAACTAACATTCTTCTTTGCCACTTAAATCATGCCCTATGTATGTACATCTTTCTTCACCATCTTCTATGGTTACTACAATTTTCTTGGTTTCCTCTTTGGTTTTTCATAGACTTCTCCTACCACTGCTTCTCTTTTAGGAATTTGTACCATGATCTTCCTTTCTTTTACCTCATACTTCTTGAGGTTATTTGGCACTTCAAATATTGCTTCTTCTTCCACTGACTTGGTGATAGGTTTCTTTCCTTTCTTTTTCTCATTTTGGTCATCCTTTGCTATATTAAAATTCTTTTCTCATTTATATTGTTCATGTTCCTCATTCCTAGCTTCTATTAGGTAAAGGTGCTCTCCTTCAAAGGTGTAGAAAGGTTCCATGATGATGGATTCCTTGTCCTCTTCATTGACTTCCCTGAGTGCAAATGTGCTAGGCTCATATTCCTCTATAACTGAGTTTCACAAGAGTGGTTCTATGGTGAAGACTCGGATATCATAGCTATCTTCATTGCTATGGGGGGTCCAGTGCTCTTCCTTGATAGCTATATTTATCATGGCTAGGATCTCTACCCAGCCATGGGATTCACACTCTTTGTCTGGAAATACCATAGCTTCATAGGCTAGACCTTGAATTGATCTAGGATTTTCATTAGTTCCTATGCTTTTAGAGGTTATTCTCTACTCTTCTTCCATCGCAACTTTATACATCCACAAGTGAGTTTCTTCATGCACCCATGAGCATCATGATCCTATGGAGTGCACTGACTTTGTTTCATCTAATGTTCTATGGATTGGGTTCCATTGCAAGGGTGGTACATCTCGGTGGGAATAATCTTTGAGATTGACTTTAGTTATCACCCCTAGATGTTGTAAATACAAGGACTTGATTCCCCAATCATGCACTTTCTACAACTTTCATCTGAAGGGTCTTCGTAGAATCATCTTAAAGACATGATTCTTACCAAAATCACATATGGAAAATGTATGTTCAAACTCCACATCACAAGTAGTGAGAGTTATCCCTTCTAGTAGCCCTAGGGGTTTCTCAATCTATCTGTCTGCCATTTGCAACTTCATTCTTGTTGGGCCTGATTGTTGGCTTACCTTATCACTTCCATAAGGAAGTGGTAGCAATAGCAACTCCATCCCTTGATTCAAGGATAGCTTTTGTTGTGTAACGCTCATAAATGATAGGCAAATAGGTGTTTCCTTCCTCTCCTTTTCTCATATATACTATCTTATCCAAGGGTATCTCTAGCACTCTTTTGTGTGATCCTATCTGAGATTGTGGCTTAGCTACCTCTAGCACTTGGTCAACTATGTGTATCCACAATTTAGGCTTAATCTTGAGTAGCTCCTCTAAAGTGACATGACACTGCACTTCAATGTTCTTCACTAGTTTTGTGCTCTATGGTAGAATCGATTCATCATTTATGACCATTAATGTGGGGGATCGGGGATCTCATATGAATAGACTTGGACTCCCATGGGCCTATAAAGTGAGACAATTCTTGTAGGGAATTGGATGCAAATTCTAAATGCTCACTTGAGTGTATATCCTCTTGTTCCCCAGTCTTAGGCTTAACTATCAACTTCTCTAACCTGTCTAAGAGTCTTTAAAAGCATAATTGTAACATTGTTGAGTTATTATGATTGAAAAGATAGCCTACATTGAACATCACATAAGCTATTTCCACCATTTTTGCCCAAAGATTAGTTCTCTCAATGTCTTGGTCCACTCTAGGATAACACGTATCTAAATCTTCCATATTTGGCCCTTCTCGAGTTAGACTAGCTTGGTGTGCCTTGAACATCATGTCTAAGTCTTTCGGAGTGGGATCTATTAGGACTGACCTAGCTCTGGGTAGTGGTGGTACTGATGGATGGTTTTGATGAGATGAGCAAGGTGGGTTTGAGAGTGTGTTTGGGATATGATCTCTATCAGTCTCATTTTTCTTTCTATTAGGCTTTCTTCTAATTTACTCATCTTTCTCGCCCATTATCTTCTCATTCTCTCTCGACTATCCTTCCAAGCTCTGGTCCATTTTCTAGTTACACTCTCTAACTCACTGGTCTCTATTTTCTTCTCTTGATCTACTCTTATAGTTGTTGTAGTGCTTGGGCTCTAGTTACTACTTTTACAAGCATTGTGGTGGTCACACTTCCACTAGAATCTACAACCAGGTCGATCACATTAATTGGTGTAATCTTTTGAGTATTGGTTCGATTTTTAGGAGAGTCTCTTAAGAGGTGTTCCTTCCCACAATCACGGCAAAAGCCTTGAATAGTCACTAATTGGGGTTTCCCTTGTGAAGGAAGTAGATAATCAGGAATGAAATAATCCCATTGACACCTAAGACACGGTCCTCTAGGTGCTTGGGGTCTCATCTACCTTTGTTGGGTTGTAGGGTGAGATTGGTATAATCACATTTGAGTGTTCCGGCTTGCAACTTATTTCCATGATTGTTTTGTGGGGGTATACCTAAATATGCTTAGGTGAATACATGTAGTACAATGGTGGACTATCCACATGGATCAAGCCAAATCTCTAAGTATTAGGATCACTTTCTAAAATCAATGAGGGTGTGGGCACTAAGGCTCTATTTAGGTTATCCTCTACCGAAGCATATTTGATTGGGATAACATTCATAAGAGGTGGACATTGTTGTCCTAACACCAATTGTGGTCTCTATTGAGCTTGATAGTAGGTCTGATAAGATTTTTGGGGTCTAAAGTATGGTTGTTGTTGATATTGGTTCCGATACCTCCCTGATTGTTGGTTTGGTTGTTGGTAGACCACTTGTTTGTTGTAAGGGCTCTCTATCATGAAATATTGTTTATTAGGGCTCCCTTAATTCTGATTCATGATGTGGTAAACATTGGTCATGTGGTCTCGGCCACAGTTATAACATCTTTTCAATGAAACCATTATAGGGGTGTGTTTGCTTGAGACTCCTAATTTTTTAGCTATGTTTTTGGCTAGTTCATCAATTGATGTCAAAGATTTTGAAGTGAAACTTGTAGAACTATCTAAATCATTTTTGAAAGTTTTAATTCATCTCCCAAGTTATCCTCGATATCTATACACATTCCCACACATTGATCTATGGTCCTAGCTTCCTTCAAGTACACATATGATCTTAACTTTGCACTTCGCAAGCCATCCAAAAACAATGTCACTTGTTTGGTTGGCATGGGTAACTCTACCATGGGGCATCTGTCAAGGTATTATCTAAACCTATGTTCTGCTAGCCTGACTATTTATTGAGTTGTTTGCTTAACACTATGGATCAAAGATGAAGCATTGTGCCTGATACCACTCTTAGAGAACTCCATGATGAATGCTTCTAGCGACTCATCAATGTCCCAAAATTGACCTTGATGCAAGGGTTGAAACCACACTAGGAATGTATTCTTTAAGGTTAGACCAAAGGCATTGTATTGAGTGAACAAATCCTCAATCTATTCATTTCTTAACACATCTAAATTCAGCTACATGGTCATATGGATCTCTTATTCCATCAAAGTAATTTTTCATTTACTTAACCAATTGAGTAGATCTCAATATCCTGTTCTCTCGATCTAGGCAAAGGAAACTCATCCATGCCTCTTTGGTGCCTTGAGCCTATCTATCTCTCCTATTCCATTATATTAGTCTCTAACCCTTATCTTTCTCTCCCAAAGCTGTTTGCAAAGCTTTCTTCTAGCTGGTCTCTACCTTTATCCTTGCGATGACCTTGAACACAAGAAGATCCCGCTCCATGTTAACTATGTGACACACGAGATCTAGGTGGGGGGAATACCAATTCACTCTTCCATGTAAGAGGCATTTCTTCCATGTTCCATGACTAGAAACACCCTTTCAGAAGAGTTATCTAAGTAGATTACCTTGCCTGGAGCATCTGAGTCTTTGAACTTATAAATTATTATTCCATCTACCTCAATTGGCTTGTCCGAATATCCTTGATAGGATGGACTTTCCACGGGATGTTCTAGGTTCTTTTCCAATATTACCATGGTCCATGGCTCATAGTTGTGACCCAAGAATGTTGATTCCAATTCATCTATCTAATCATGTGAGCTTGTAGCCATGTACATGGTTCCTTGCTTATCAATATAGGATCCCTCTTTGAATTTGACCACTGCGTATTCAATTTCGAAGGGTTGATCAGGGTTTTTAAGTTGTACCAGTGATCGCCTTAAGTCTTCTTTGTAAACGCAAGCACCTAATTTGTTGGTTATTATGTACTCTAACTAAGTTTTGTAGGGACCTTCAGGGGTCTGTAAGTCGACTAGTCATGAACTACATGTGGGTCTTTCCATGCTAAACAACATTTTTGAGTCACTCATCTCTAAGCTCAAAATGTAAGGGTAGTCACTAAGTTGCTAAGCCCATGACCTATCGATGTGATTGACACTAGCTTTAGATGTCCTGATGCTTTTCCTATCCCATCCTAGGTGTCTACCTGACCTAAGTTTCATATGCTTTATTGATTATCCCAATTTTCCCAAGTACAGCTGCATTGTTGGGTCTTTTTGTAGTATTTGCTTGTTCTTTTTAATTTCTTTTGGATGTATTTCTTGTTTCAATAGAGGCATCGTAAGGATCACTTAGGTTTGTCGCAATTGATATTCTTCTCAATCAAATTATGTTCTCTCCCTCTTAGATTATCCTCAATTTATCTTAAATTAGCCTTGGATTTGAGAAATTAAAGGGTCTTCGATTCTTTCATGCCTATCATAGTCCTAAGTTAATCCAATTTGCTAGCCACACTTATCCTAAGCTAGGAAATTGAATGATGGAGTTTAGTGGACTTCCAACCTCAAGTCTGACACTTCTATTGATGCTCCAATGCCCAAGATGCATGCTTCCAAGCATCTCACGAGCAATAAGCTTGCTTTAGCCTTGCCAAGGAGTGCCAAATGCTTGCAAAAGCTCCAAAAATTAGCTCAAAAGTGGCTCAAATTCGAAAACGCTAAAAATTGCCAATTTCTCTTGTCTATTGCAATGGACAGAGCCTATCTGCCGCATTGGATAGGATTGTCCATTGTGAGGTGTCTATCATGATGGACAACTCTATCACGACAGACACATCTATCGCAATAGAGTGCGATGTTTGTTGCAATAGACAAGGGTGTCTATCTCGATGGAAAATGTCTATCATCAAGCCCATCTATCACGATGGGTAGATGTGTCTGTCGTGATCTATCTGTCACGATGGACCTTATCTATCTATCTATTTAAGCGTACATGTAATTATTCATCTTCAAAACTCTAATTGAAAAATACATATATATTGTTTATTTGCATGCAAACACAAGAATTGCATATGATTAAATGAGGGGCATATCAAGTATCGACATAAAGAATTCACATCAATGTATAAAAGAATGATAGAGAGCAAGATAAGAGATTACATAGACTCAATGAGTAAATTTTTTTTGTAAAATTAAGTGTTTTACTCTATATGTATTAAAATGATAAATAAATATAAAAACATGTAGAAAATGCATAAATAAGTTATTAGACTTTAGATCTAGCAAGTTGGGACATCTAAAAAACATCAAAATCTAAGAGAGCAAACACAGTTCCATATTTATTTTAATATCTTTGTAATTATACTTCTAAATTATCTACCATTCTCTCTAATATTGTAATTCTATTCACATTTTTTGTTAGTTTCATTTGTATATTTTAATCAGTCTCCATTTGAAGTTAAAAGAATGCTTCATCTACCACAAAATATAGAAATATATCATGCTTCTCTAGGATCATAGTTAATCGCTTTCGTGGCGGGAGGACATCTCCTTCTTGAAGAACTTCACCTCAACTTTTAGCTAGACCTAGGCCCACCTTTGATTTTGTTTGGCAATTGTGTGACTAGTCATATTGATTCAAACTATGTTATACAAAAATGTTTTGGATAAAATATATTTCGATTTGATTATTCTTCATAAGCTTCTTTCTCTCTATACAAAAAATGAGGTAGCATCCATCTTGACAATTTACAATCTTTTGTGTTGCAAATTCCATAACTTCAATGGTGTTGTATCTTTAATTGTATCTATAATTTGAAACAATACTTCTCAAAAAAGATGGCTCCAACATAATTTTCAAAACTCTTTCATTTGGATTGGCTCTCGATTTGAGTCTTTTGGTTTGATATGCTGGTTAAATATAGTTTCAAAGTCCTCTTGCCCAAGGAATAAACTATGTTCATGTAATATCTTCTCACTTTCTTGAAAATTAAGGTCATTACGGACATCAAGAATAGCTTGCATTGTGCTTTGTAAGCATTTAGTTTGTTGTAGACTTTTATATAGATATATGGGAAGACAATAATATTTCTATGGTTGAAATTTCAAATAGTTTTACAAAACCTCAATTATAAACAACATAACTTAAAATAATGCATATGCTGTTTTTTTCTTAAAGCAATAGTAATGCTCAAGAGTAATGATATATGCATCTATCTAAACTTTGACCATAGTAGGAATCATAATGAATTAGGCACTCATAAAAAAACCTATATAATTTATGTATTTTCTTATTAAATTCGTTTGAGAGTAAGAGTCATCATGAATCAAATAGTCGCAATAGCACCTTCAAGTTTTTTTTTATGTTGAAGAATGAATCCTTTATGTTTGATCTTGTTCCTATTAATTATATGATCCAATGTCAATGCTCTAATAATTCTTGCACATTGGAGATATGTCTTGAAGAGTCTATAGATTTATCTAGGATTTTGCATGCAAAGTATTTGCGAGCCATATTTGTTTTCACACATCTAAACCTTTTCTCTTATCTCATCTTCCAATGCTTTCTCCATTCCAATTGTGGTAATCGTTCTTGTATTATTTAAGATTTTTCCTATTTTCTAGAATTTTATAGTGCTTTCACTCCTAGATAGCATCGTAATCCTTTTGCTTCTATAGGTAATTGTGCCTATTCCTTTCTTAAATTTTAGTAATTTTGTTTCTTCTTCATTTGAAAGTCGGTAACTCATGTGGCAATGTCATACACCATATTTTATATCCCCACTTATATTACAAGAGAACCTAAAGATGGTATACCCATTAATAGTTGTCTCTTACATTCCCAAGTTATTCTTCTTTATCCAACATCTATTCTTCTAATTTTCATATAGTATGATCATATCTATGATTATTTTCCATATGGATTATGGGATGGGTAACATGAATAATAACTAAATCAATAAAGAATTATGGGTTGGATTATTTTCTCATAAACTAAGCCAACAAGATTGACGTCTTAGAATTAATTAATATTAGTATTTACTAGCTAAATTATTGTGAAATTAAGAGTCATTATGAACCATTGAGATTAGGAATCATAATGAACCAAAAAATTAGAATAGTTCCTAACCACTCCCTATGTTATTGTGAGATTAAGAATCGAAGAAATGCTTCAAACTATCACAATAGATCTATTGTCTACACACTCTATACTATCATGAGAGTAAGAATTGATGTAGCAATTCAATGATCACAATAGTTTCTAAACTATATCTACACAACTCTGTAAGTAAGAAACACTTTCATGAATTATAACATGTATCATTTTCATATTTTAAGTGGATCATATAAGAGAAAATTTTGCAAATTAGAAGCTATATGCTACAAGAAAAAAAACAAGAAGAAAATGAACAAAAAGAAAAACAAGACAAGGCACTACATGTACGTGAAGGCTTTTGAGCAATAAGATTGTTTTTCAAAACTTCCCTATATATATATATATATATATATATATATATATATATATATATATATATATATATATATATATATATATATATATATATATATATATATATATATATATATATATATATATATGTATATATATATATGTATGTATGTATGTATGTATGTATATATATATATATATATATATATATATATATATATATATATATATATATATATATATATATATATATATATATATATAGTTTATCTTCCAATTAAAAAATTTTTGACTAGAAGTCTCAATAAAAAATTATGCAAACAACAAAATAATAATTTCTTATTCGAAGATATTCGAAAAATCTCAATTTCTTTTGTATAATTCAGTAAAATCTTATTACAAAACATAATAAATGCCGGATAGCATGTATTACAAGTGATCAGAGACATCAAGTGTTGTCTCTCCCATTTCAATGTTTTTGTGCTCTTATGTGATCTAGGACTCGTATTTTCAATGAAACATTCTTATATCATTATTCTTGATTATCCATCATGTAACCCCATAAATCTTTATTGATAAGATAATTTTTCATTCTAAGATTCAATTGTTGATAACTATTCATGTCAAGCTTCTTGATTCCAACATTCTAACACTTTCAAAAATGTTTCAATTTTTTCATCCAGTTTTGCTCTATTTTGCGCCAAAACACAATGCAATCTCTATAAACTTTTGCTGCTACAAATTTATCCAAATAAAGTCTATATTTTGTATGGAGAGGATGCATAAAATTGGTTGAGTTTTCTAATGAATAGTCTAAAGAAGATGCACAATATGCACTCTTGTGCCATAATTTTACCTATTTGAATTATGGACCCCATGCATCTAACTATAAAATGAAGTTTGAAATGGCCTCCAATGCAAAAATTGAGTGTCATAGGTTAGCTTGCCAATAGATGAATACATGCTTGGTTGAGCTTCAAATTGCACACTAATCTAAAAATATTATTATAGTTGTGTTCTTTACTATTCTTCATCTAGCTTGCATTATTCATTATTCCATAATTTGTTCATGTGAATAATTACCAAATTATATGATGATCCCCTATTATTCCACTAAACTATTTGATGAATCATCAACATATTCAAGCAGTCTTGACTAATTGGAGACCTTTGAATCGAAAGGGTTTTGATAAAAAAGCTTTCAATCAAATTCTAAATTTCCAATCGAAAATTTTCTTTCAATCAAAATGATTTTGATTGAAAACCATTCGATTAAAAAAAAACATAAAAATGTGCAAATCTTTCTTTTTTCTCTCAGATTCATTGATCTTACTTTTTATATAATAAATTCTTTCCTTACATACTATAAGATTGAACTCCTATTAAAGTAAAAACTTTCATTTTATCATGGTTATTAATGTTCATGAATCATTCTTAGTTCCATGCAGATATAAATGATTCATGTGTGTGTATGTGTGTGTGTATGTATGCATGTGTGTGTAATAGACACTTCAATGAAACATAACACACACACATACTAACTATATATATATATATATATATATATATATATATATATATATATATATATATATATATATATATATATATATATATATATATATATATATATATATATATATATATATATATATGTATATGTATGATTTTGAGTTGACTGTTAATTAATGGCAACATTCAAGTTATAATGCATAAAAGCATTTGTTACTCATATAATTGGTTTGAAGTATTATTTGTAACATTAAATATAACATATTAACAAATTTGCAAGTTAAGATTTGTGAAACATTTTATTTTCACACTATAAGGAAAACATGACTTCTTTATGCTTGCAAATTGAACTAAAAATGATAGGTGTTGCTATATGTGTCAAAAAAAATGATCAATGGCAACAACTCATGTGCTCGACAAGTATATGTTTCTATCGATATAGTCATCAATGAAGGCTCTGGTTACATGAAGTTTTTTATTATTTTTTGAGTTTCTATCTACTAACAAGCATCCTAACATGCACACAAATGTGCATAGTCATGTCTATATCAATGTGCATAGCAATGGATTTTTTTGGGGGATTTTTTTTATTTTATATATAATCTAGTTGTATGCACATTGATGTGCATACTAATGGAAACAAATAATGCACGATGTATATATGGACATGCATACTATCTATACTAACAAATAATTTTTATAAAAGAAAACATGCACATTGTGCTTGACATTTCTCGAAAGCATTTTCAAAAGTGCACACACAATGCTAAAGCATGTAACACTATAGTTTTTCTCTTTTACACTTATTTTCATGCATTTTTCTTATCCTCCTTACTCTCTCTCGTTCCCTCACTCCGTATACTCTCTTAATTATTCAAATTCACTATTTTTCTTTCAGCTTTAGATTACTTTAGTCTAATTTGAAGCACATCAAGGGAACTTTGGCTTTTGGGGATTCATATCTATGCAATTTGGCTTAATGAGATTCATCTCTATGCTTACAAAGCTCTAAGTTCACTTATTGTATCAAGTAAGAATTTTCAATTATTTATTTATTTTTTCATTCAATTCTATTAAATATTAATTTTACTTATAAATAAAATTCATGAAAATGGAAATATTTAACATTTTAAAATTAAGTAAAAAATTAATGAATACACACATTCACACACATATACACAAATACATACACAAACATACACATACATACACACTCATACCTACATACACATATACACACATAAACAACATACACACTCATACCTACATATGCATACATAGACATACAAACACACACTACACATGTACACATGCATGCATACATACATACACACACATATGTACATACATACACATACACACACATACATACATACACACATAAACACACACAATGTATACACACGCATATACATACATAGGTATATATACACACATACACATACAAACATGCATGCACACACAAACACATGCATACCTGGACATATACACACACACACACATACATATGTGTTCACACATACATACATACATACACATACACATACACAAACACATATATACACACATGCACCCACACATACACATACACAAACACATATATACACACATGCACCCACACATACACATATACACATACATAGACATATGCATACACACATACAAACACACACATACAGATACACATAAATATACACATGCATACACACACATACAAATAAAATGTTTTTTTCCTATATAGTATGCATTTTTTTTAGATAGAACATGTTTTTTGCAAGTAGAATGCCTTTTACAAGTGGAATGTCTTTTGCAAGTAGAATTTCTATTTGTACCTGGAGCACAATTTTTTGCATGTGGTTTTATAATCCTCATGCCTTTATTAGTTATGCCATGGTTTCCTCATAGAATAATGGCTTGAGTGTCTTATTTTGTTATGGTGTTGATGTCTTATGTTTGTTTTTTCTGAGTTCCCCACTAAGGGATATGCTATCCATTTTCTCCCATATGGTGTAACATACCATATGCATAGCTACATGCATGCATGCATACATACATACATACATACATACATACATACATACATACATACATACATACATACATACATACATAAATACATACATACATACATACATATATACATACATACATATATACATACATAAATACATGCATACATACAAAAAAAGATACATACATAAACACATACATCAATACATATAAATATGACTACAAACATATATAAAAACATACATGCATACTTTTTTGCATACATACATACTCTTACTTACATAGATACATACATGTGAGGAGATGGGTGGATAAAGTCCAAAGATAAGCTGGTGTTGCAAAATTCTTGCTCTACACCTGCATTATTGACTTCATGGATCCTTAGTAGACTCCTTTAGCTTCTCAAATTTGCATTTAAACCCACTGTGTGCTTTGGGACATCATTTCCAAAAGTTTGTATCAAAATAGATAACTTGCACATGGAAGGACTGTGAAGAAAATTGC
Source organism: Ceratopteris richardii (assembly GCA_020310875.1). Classification (NCBI taxonomy): domain Eukaryota; kingdom Viridiplantae; phylum Streptophyta; class Polypodiopsida; order Polypodiales; family Pteridaceae; genus Ceratopteris; species Ceratopteris richardii. The sequence goes on from CM035423.1 coordinate 31,400,089, forward strand.
TATTTTTGGATTTGAACTACTTAGAAATATACGTAGATCTCACTCCCTAATAGAAATTGACCCAATTTGGTCACTTCTACTTCAAGGGCTTAGCTAACTATTCCAAGTTGTTTCATGAATTTATAGTGAGTGTACTCGGAGAAATAAGTTTAAGAACTCAGGGGTGTACACCCAACTTTTCAGGAACAAGGAAGTGTGCAAACACAATAGGCTTGTTTACTTCATAACTCAAGATTCAATGAACCAAATGTTATGAAGTTTGATATACATATAGTAGATTGATCACTCTAACTATATCAAGTTAATGTGAAGCAAATGATGAAGTACATGCAGAGAAATCATTTGTGCAAGATCACTAAAATGAATAGGTTTCTTGTAGAGAACAGAAACCAGAAGTAATAGTGAAATAATGTATCAAATTTTATTTTCTAATGAATGTATGATACAAATGAGATGTACATAAGTGAGCTCAAGATATGCTCAACCATGAGGCTCAATGACGATGTAATCTCTATATGTCCCGTGACTAAAAATCACCATTATATATACACCTTGATTGGGTTTGAAATTTGATTTTCCCTCACCTAAAAGAGTCCTAAACTTTAGGTGATAATTGATTTATTCTCAACCACCAAATGAGTTGTGGTTCCTAGCTTCAAGAAATTCCTCATTTCTTCTTCTTTTACTTTTAAGGTAAAGTTCATAGCTTTTAGAAGAGGTGTTCATAGGCAAGTCATTTTTGAGCCCAATGTAGATGTGAAAAGTCCTGATCGTTTGATCAAGCATCTGGGCTTGCCAAGTGTTCCAACAGCTCCCCCTCAAGGCTAGAATCCTTGAGTCTTCAATTCTTTAGTATCTCTTGCAATCCAATCATAGATTTGAATATGTTTAATTTGCTTCCATCCAATGATTTGGTCATCATATGTGCACATTGCATATGAGGAGATACATATGAGAGTTGTATCTCCTTGCTCACAATTTTTTCCCTAACAAAATGATAATAAATTTATATATGCTTAGTCTTGGCATGAAATATAGGATTAGTAGGTAGATGAAGTGAACTCATATTATCTCCAAATATGTATGGAGTGTCAAAGTCCAACCCTAAATTTGTGTATAGGGTCTTGATCCACATAGCTTCTTGTGTTTCAATTGCTAACCCTCTGTATTCAACTTCAGTTGAGGAAAGGGCAATTGTAGGTTACTTCTTTGAAGACCAAGATATAAGCTTTGTACCTCCAAATGAGAGATATCTTGATGTCCTTCTTCTATCATCTTTGGAACTTGCCCAATCTGCATCAGAGAATACTTTTACATTCAATTCAGATGTCTAAGGCCAATATAAACCTTCATTTAGTGTTCCCTTCGAGTACTTCAATATCCTCTTTGTTGCATCCATGTGAGGCTTCCTTGGGGTGTGCATGAATTGACTGAGCACACTTACTCCAGAGCAAATATCAACCCTAGTTAGTGTAGCATAGTTCAAACTCCCAACTAGGCTTTGATAGCTTGTGATATCTTCAATGGGCTCTCCTTTATGAGCACTTAATTTGTGATTCACCTCCATGGAGGTACCTACAACTTTAGCTTCTTGCATTTTGAACTTTGCAAGCATATCTTTGATATACTTCCTTTGTGTAATACTTCCTTTGTGTAATACTTCCTTTGTGTAAGGAACATCCCTTAATCTGTATAGACTACTTCCAATCCTAGAAAGTAAGTAAGTAATCCAAGATCTCTTATCTTAAACTCCTCCTTCATTTGGGCTTTGATTTTTTTGATCCCATCAGCATCATCACATGTAAGGATTATATCATCTACAAATACACATAAGTATATCACTTCATATTTACTTTTCTTAATAAAAATTGAAGGATCTACTTTGCTTGATTGAAGACCTTAATCCTGCAAGAAAGTGACTAGTCTATGACTCCAAGCTCTAGGAGATTGATTCAATCCATATAGAGGTTTCTTGAGTTTAAACACATACTTAGGATGTGATCCTCAGAGATCCAACCATTCAGAAATGCATTTTTGGCATCCATCTAATAGATGTTCCAATTCTTTGAGGCAGCTACACTCATGAGTACTCTAATTGTAGGCATCTTAGCCATAGGAGAGAAAGTCTCTTCATAATCTATACCTTGGGTTTGAGCAAACCCTTTAACCACAAGCCTTGCTTTATACTTGTTTATTGATCCATCTCAGTTCTTCTTTACTTTGTATATCCACCTAGATCCAATGACCTTCATAGATGGCTTCTTGGGACCAATTCCCAAGTTTGATTCTCTTGAAGAGCTTCTATCTCATCTTCCATTGCTTCTCTCCATTTTGGTTTATTCTTTGATTCTTCAAGTGTTGATGGTTCCTCTGAGTTTAAATCCTGAGCAATGTAAATGGAATGTTGATTGACCAGAGAAGTATCAAATCCATACATGTATGGCTTCCTTTTTTCTCTAGTGGATCTCCTTATTGTTTTTTGAGAAGATTCTACAACATCTATCAACTCCTGTATCTTTGCTTTACCTTTGGTATTCAAAGCATTAATATTTCTTCTTGGTGTCTTCTGATTATCATCATCATCATTGAGTCTTCATGTAAGTGCTCATTCCCTTTTTGCAATGTTGGGAAGTCCCTCTCTAGGTCATAAGGAAGCTACTACAATAATCTTCAAACCAAGATTTGTTCTCATCAAAGAAAACATCTCTACTAATAATAAAACTTTTATTGCTTAGATTATATAACCTGTACCCTTTTTTATTTTGATCATACCCAATGAATACACATTTCTCTGCTTTAGGATCCATTTTGTTGAAAATCAAGTCTCAATCATGCAAAAGGGCTCAACCAGGAGTTTTCCAAGTGGACCAAAAAAAGAGGAACCAAAGTCATGGAATCAAGTTAGAAGCTCCACCAAACTCAATCAAAATCAAATCTCATTAATCAGTCACCAAAACGTGCACCTACACTAATTGGTGCTGGTTACCTAGATTATAGCAAAAGGAAAACTCTATTAAGCATCAACCCACCTTTGTTTCTTGATTTGTATGCATTCCACGAGTTTCCCACTTAGTTTAGTGAATTCATAAAACTTCAAGAAGGCCCCTTGCTTTGCTTACCTCATTTTCTCATGATTTCACTCCTCTCTATCTAGAGGTGTAGTTAGGTTTGTTTTTTATCTGATTGTACCAGATTCCAGAGCATTGTTTGCTCTCTCGTTGTATTCATTTTCATTGATTTCAATCTTCATTGGTCTCTCATACAATGCCATGAACTTTGCCAAAGTTTCAAGTTCTTTGCCTGAGTGAGTTGTGAGAAATCGCCAACTTTGTGAAGGTATATCTCTGCACATAGGTAGAGAGTGTTGCAAACAGGTAGCCTATTTTGCACAGGGTAATTCTCCCAATTGGAATATCTATTTTGGATGATTTAAAGGTTTTTGGGTAGCCCTTAAAGTTTATATAAGTTTTCAAAATTTCATTTTTATTCTCTCTATAGCTACAGAGAAAAGATCAGAATAGTGAGCATATATCATTGCTTGTGGAACTAGTGGAGGGCAGCCATCTTCCATTCTTGCATTGGGATGTTAGAATCATCCCCATTAGTGGTATCAGATCCATCTTGGAGGCTTGGAAACATCATTGGGCATCATATTGAAGACTTAAAGGAATCAAGACGACTTGTGGAAGCACAAGGAGGACTTATCAAAGCAAGAAGACATCAAAAGGGGGCTAAGTCAATTGAGATCTCACCTAGTCGAAGGTTAGCAAGGGAGAATCTATCAAAAGGTAATATGCACATCTTCTAAAGCATACAAGAACTTGAGGAGAAGCTAGAGAAGCATCTTAGAGCTCATTATGGTTGAATATAATGCACAAATAGAAAAGTTATAGAAAGGTAATTATCAACCATGGAAATTTAGAGTTAGCAACTACCTTATGGGCAAAGGATTGTGGGGTTTAGTGAGCAGCACGGAGCCAATGCCTGATGTACATGATCCATCACTTCAAGGGCATATCAAAGCACTTAGTGAATGAATAGAAAGGGATAGGAGATTCATATTCATTCTATCCCAACACATAAGCAATAGCATGATAGGGCATATACAAGACCTAGACACATCCAAGAAGGTTTGGAAGACCTTGGAGGGATTGTACTCTTCATCAACCAAGGCAAGGAAGATTCGACTCAAGAATGAGCTAAATAATCTTATTAAAGCACCAAGTACTAACATAAATGACTACCTTTTGAAGGTTAAGGAGCTTGCAGATGCCCTAGGCTCAATTGGGAGCCCAATCAAAGATGATGATCTTGTCGCATGCACTCTCAATGGCTTGAGAGAGGATGAAAGGTGGAAAGCACTCACCACATCCATTTATGTTAGGGATTCCCTAGTAGAATTTGATCAATTAGTCACATTGATGGTGACCGAGGAGATGAGCCAAGGAGGTTCACAATCAAAGGGTAGCCAAGCCTAAGTCTTCTATGGAGGTAGAGGCAAAGGCAAAAGAGGTGGACAAAACTCCCAAGGTAGAGGGAGAGGAAGGTCAAACTCAAGCTCAAGCAACCAAGAAGGCTCCAACCAAAGCTATGGATCAAGAGGAAGAGGAAGGAGTAGAGGAAGAGGAGGAAGATCACATGGAAGAGAAGCATCCAATGGAGAATTCTACAATTGTGGAAAACCGGGCCATTATGCAAGAGATAGTTGGTCCAAACGAGGAGGCAATCAAAGATACAAAAGGAACCAAGGTAATTCTCCTAGTACTTCAGCAAATTTAGAAAATGAAAACTTTCTTATGATGTATGGGTCAAGTGAAAGAGTCAACTCAGATTTTACATGGTACATTGATAGTGGTAACAACCATATGTATTGGAATCAAGATGTTTTGTTTAATTTAAAATCACCCATCAATCAAGGACATGTAGAGACAAGGGATGACAATGAGCACAAGATTACATATATGGGAGATGTTGCATTGAATGGATCTCAAAGCTCCGAAGTGTTGAAGGATGTGTTGCATGTGCCAACCATCACAAAGAACTTGGTTTCGGTAGGTCAAATGGTTGAAAGAGGTTATGAGGTGAGGTTCAATGATCAATGATGTTTTGTTGAAGACCCCATGCAGGAATACAAGCTCATAGAAAAAGGAAAGAGGCAAGGAAGAGTCTTCACCATGGAGGTAAAGCCATCAATCCTTTACACTGTCTACTTGTCAATTGGAAATAAATAGATTGCAGAAATCGACTTATGTTATAAAGGAATTGGACACATGAACTTACAAAAGATGAAGGAAATGCAAAGGAAGGGCTTGGTTAGTGGTCTACCTGATGTTACGTCTCAGAATATGCAACATTTGTGCCATGCTTGTCAATTAGGGAAACAAAGCAGATTGTCATTCAAGAAGGGAGCACATGTGAGCAATGAAGTGTTGAATCTCATACACACAAATGTACGGGGACCTACAAGGGAGCAAACAATAAAAAATGGAAGAAAAGTTAGGAAGCCTAGAGAAAGAACTTCATGAGGAATACACTAACATTTCTTGAGAAGAACATCCATTGGAGCTAATAGATATTTTTTCACATTTATAGATGATCATTAAAGGTTTTTTTGGATGTATTGCATGAAGTCAAGTCAGAGGTATTTTACCACTTCAAGAGGTTCAAAAACCTAGTGGAGAAGGAAACAAGGAAGTATATAAAGACTCTCAAATCGGAGGAGGGGGAGAGTATTTTGCAAATGAATTTTCAACTTTTTTACATGACCATGGCATCAAAAGGCAATTCACTTGTAGGTATACACCTCAACAAGATGGGGTGGCAAAGAGGAAGAATAGATACACAGCAGAAGTGGCTTGAGATTTGTTAAATGAAATGAATGTTCCTAACTCTTATTGGGTTGATGCAACAAATACAGCCATATACATTATGAATAGGTGTCGAACCTTAGGATTACATGGAGTTACACCTTATGAAGATTGGTGTGGTAAGAAACCCAACCTTTCACATCTCAAAGTATTTGGTTGTGTGTGTTATGTTAGATTGAAGGCAAATAGGTGTATATTTCTTGGATATTGTTCAAAACAAAAGGGTTTTAGACGTTATAATCCTTGTCGGAAAGAGCTTAAGGTGTCTAGGAATGTAATATTGATGAGTTCTTGCCTTGCTACGGTAGCAAAGATGTGTTACAGGTTGATGATGCATATAAAGTCGAGAAGAAGTTCAAAGAGCAATAACAAAGCATGGAGATGAGTGGTCCAACCACTTCAATCACACCATCAGAGGAGAATACTACATCAGCTTGGCATGTAAAGACAAGGAATGAAGATCATTCAAGTGAAGGAAGTATCAAATGAAAGGAAAAGGCAAACGATTAAGATCATCTATGGGTATACATAGAATCTACAAGTGAGGAAGATATGGAAAAATTATAGACTCAAGGATTTAAAGCATCTAAACCAAGGAGGAGGAGATTCCTACCACCTAATGGTGAGGTAAAGTCATCAAATAGGGTTAAATACCCTGTTCAAAGGTTAACTTATGATTCATTCATTGCAAGACAAGTTAACCTTTGAGCAGGGTAGACACTATGTCTACTTGAGTCAAGCTATAACTTGACTCAAGTAGACACTATGTCTACTTGAGTCAAGTTATAGCTTGTGAAGAACCTAACTTTTTTGAAGAAGCTTCAAGTGTTTCTTAGAAATATTTGGTAGGCCAAGCACACTTTGCTCCCTGCACATTTGCTTCAAGTTCCTTTCTCCTATGTGAGCCAATCTCTTGTGCCACATTTCTAATTGTGATAAGGTCAGACTACCATAATTGAATAGAGCTATATTTCTAGTGTCTTGGAGCTCAAATGTAAAGAGTCTTCCTATCTTTTCTCCTTTTTCTATTCTCTTGAATCCTTGTTGTGGATCTTCAACAAAGGATCCATTCCTTGTGAACCTTACTTGCAATCCTTTCTCTACAAGTTTCCCAACACTTATGAGATTTTTTGTTTTGCGAGGTACATATAATACCTTGCTCATTAGGTTCATGTTTCCATGTGAAGTCTTCACATTTCCTATCTTTTGGAGTGAGTGCCTAGTGTCATCTCCTGTTTGAATCTCATGTCTATTCCTCGGATCCTTGCTACATGATTTGAACAACCAGAATCTATATAAAATACATGCTCATCTATTTTACCTTCCTTGCTACATTCCTTGCTACATGATTTGAACAACCAGAATCTATATAAAATACATGCTCATCTATTTTACCTTCCTTGCTACATTCCTTGCTACATGATTTGAACAACCAAAATCTATATAAAATACATGCTCATCTATTTTACCTTCCTTTATAGTCATATTCATCAAGAGAAGTGAATCCTCTTGAGTTTTCTCTTTAGTGTAATTGTTGTAATATCTCCTTCCTCTATATCCTCCTTGATGATTTTTATTGTTGAATTTTTTGTTGTTGTAGCCATTGAAGTTATTTGATCTACCTCTTGCACTTCCATAGCCTCCTCTATTGAAGCCTCTTCCTCTTGGGTTTCTAGGGTTCTTGAAACAATTCTCACTTGTATGATTAGTTAGGCCACATATGGCACATGGAGAGGAGATTTGAAATCTGCTTCTGTCTTGTCTACCTCCTCTGCCTCTTCCTTTTGAAGCTCTACCTCTACTTGCAAAGCTTTCTTGAGAGGTACTACCTTCATCATCATATCTTTTACCTTTGCATTTGCTATCCTTACTCTTGTTCTTATCTGTGTATAGGGCAAAGGATTGATTACCTTTTGAGTTTTCTCCATTCTTCATAAGCTTTGCTTATGGAGATGATTAATCTCCAAAAGACAAGCTACACTTGAGTTTAGAACACCTCTATGTCAAGTATAGCTCAAAATCCTCACCAATTTTGAAATCTTTTACCAAATTATGAACACTCAGCTTCTCTATGAAAACTAGGTTCACTCAGAAAAGTCTGCCTCACAAAATTCATTCATTGACTCATGAAATGATTAAATTTTTTTATGAAAATGATACAACACTTTTCTAGTGTTTGCGCAACTAGTCCAACTTCAAGTTTTCCAAAAGAACTTACAAAACTTTAGATTTACTTCAATAAGTAAACTTGTGTATGAAACAAGCATTTTCTACAGGCAACTTTTACATATGCAACTTTAAACACTTCGTTCTCACAAAATATAACCTGTTTAATGAAATGCTTTTAGACATAGATGGCTTACCTTCCAACTTAGATTTTGACTCCTTATTTGTGTAAACCTTTACACTATGCACTGAGATCTAATCAATTCTTTGATCATCGAGATTTCGCTTGTTTCAGAAGACACTTATCACTTCTTCACATACAAATATTCCTACTTACAATTCTTTCAGGTTGATTACAATTAGACTCTCAAATCTTGAACATAGATGCATTAACTATGGACTTAGACATCTACAAAAGGATTTTTGAAATGATCAAGTATAGAAGGAGAGATGCAGAAAAAATTAGGACACATATTTCAAAAGTTTTCTTCTATTCTCATAAAAAACATCTGATTGATGAACCTCATACATTCATCACATTTTTTCCTCTTCTACTTATCTATTCTTGTTCTATATCTCTTCTCTCATATATGTCCTAACTCTATACAAGTATATATAGAAATATATGTACATACTCGTCATCATTTCAAAAGCATAAGTGAACTAATTACAAGCTTAATGTTTATGTATATACATATCACTATTCTTTGATTCTTCTCTTTCCTTAATGATCCTTTCTTTGTTCTTTTCTTCATCTTCACTCTTCAATCTTCATTGTAATCATCAATTAATGATTTTCCTACTCCAACAACTCCCCCTCAATCTTTGATCGTGATTACTTGCCTTTTCTTTATACCTTCCATTCCTTTAAACCTCTGCAACTTAGGTCCATCCAAACTCTTTGTCAACATATCTGCAACTTGATCTTTTGTAGGAGTGTAAATGATCTCTATCTCTTTGTCAATTACCTTTTCTCTCAGGAAATGATATTAGATCTCAATATGTTTAGTCCTAGCATGAAACACAGGATCGGCTACCAAATATAAAGAACTCGTATTATCTCCAAAAATAATTGGAATACTCTGATTGATGTCAAAACTCTTCATGAGAGTTTTCAACCATATCACTTCCTTTGTAGCTTTAAACATGCCTTTATACTCTGCTTCTGTGGATGATAAAGCAACTGTGTATTGCTTCTTAGAACACCAGGAAATCAATTTATCTCCCACATAACACAAATACCCATGTGTTGATCTTCTATCATTAGAGTTACCTACCAAATCTGCATCACTATAAATCTTGATCCTTTTATCTTATGTGAACCCATAATAAAAACCTTCTTCAAGTGTACCCTTGATATACCTTAGTACCATTTGTCCTGCAATCCAATGTACCTTTCTTGGGCAATGCATGAACTAAGATAAAACTCCAACTACATATGATAGGTTAGGCCTTGTCAATGTAGCATAAATCAAGCTACCCACCAAACTTTGATAAAGCTTCATGTCTTTGAATTCTTCTCCTCCATATCTACTCAATTTGTGATTCACCTCCATTGGAGTTGGTGCTATCCTGCAATCTTCCATTTTAGATTTGATTAGCAAATTCTTCAAATATCTTCTTGAGTTATATATACTCCATGTTGAGTATATAAAATCTCCATTCCTAGGAAATATGACAAATCTCCCAAGTCACTAATCTTGAATTCTTTCTCCATTTGCCTTTTAAGCCTCTGAATGCCTTTGTCATCTATACCATCTTCACTTGCTTTGACTAGCAAGCTACTATCTACCTTTGATGCTTGAAAACCAAGTTCCTTCAAGAACTCTACAAGCCTATAATTCCATGCCCTTGGGGCCTGCTTCAAGCCATACAAAGATCTCTTGAGCTTACACACATGATCTGGATAAAATTGATCTTTAAAACCATCTGGTTGTTCCATGTAAACTTCATCTGAAATGGAACCATTCAAAAATGCATTCTTCACATCTAATTGAGATAATTTCCAACCTTTACAAGTAGCAATAGCTATGAGAGTCCTTATGGTTGTAATCTTTGCAACATGACTATAAGTTTCATCATAGTCCACACCATATGTCTGTGCATATCCTTTCACAACAAGTCTAGATTTGTACCTAAACACACTTCCATCTGCAACTCTTTTTGTTTTGTAAACCCACTTACATCCAATTACCTTCTGATTAATTGGTTTATGTACCAATTCCCAAGTCTCATTTTCAATGAGTGCATCATACTCTTCCTTCATAGTTTTTTCCCAATTCTCCTTTCCTTTGGCTTCATCATATGTGGATGAGTCTTCATCTACTTTTATCATGTAAGCATAATCTTTAGTAGTCAAAAATGAAGTATCATAGCTATACCTTATGGGTTGCCATTTGTGCCTTGATGATCTTTTGAGTTCTCCACTTCTTGAAGTTTCTGGTTCATCACATTCTGGATCAAACCTTGACATTTCTTCATCTTCAACGAGTACTTCATTGTTCTCTTCTTCCTCAAAGATTTGAACCTTTGATTTACCTTTCTTCTGATTCAATGTTTCTTCAAGACCTGCATAAGTATTATTTGTACCTGAGTACCAAGTACTTTGCTCATCAAATGTGACATCCTTTGATACAAGAAATTGCTTTTGTAGATGGACTCCACAACTTGTATCCCATTTGCTTATCATCATAACCAATGAACACACATACTTTTCAGCCTTTGGTTCCAATTTATGCCTTAATTGAGAAGGAACATAAGCATAGGCTAAGCAACCAAAAACTTTGCAATGATCTAATGTAGGGCTCTTACCCCACCAAGCTTCATATGGTGTCATACCCTGCAAAGCTTTACATGGTAGCCTATTAACCAAGTATGTGGCTGTATTTACAGCCTCAGCCCACAAATAATTAGGGCGATTCTTTTCTTTCATCATTGATCTTGCAAACTCAACAAGAGTTCTATTTCTCCTTTCTGCTACACCATTTTGTTGAGGAGAGTACCTGCAAGTAACTTCTCTCTTTATACCTGCATTCCAAAAATAATCACTCAATTCATTTAAAATATACTCTCCCCCTCCATCTGACCTCAATCTCTTCAATTTTTGTCCTATAACTCTTTCTGCATATACATGATAGTGTTTGAATGTATTCAACACTTCTGACTTATCTTTGATCACATAAATAGTGATCCACTTGGTAGCATCATCAACATATATGACATAATATCTTGAACCATTTATGCTAAAGTCCTTTGATTGACCCCACACATCTGTAGGTACCAATTCAAGTCTTTCTGAATACATAAAACCATGCTTGTTGTATGATTGCTTATGAGCCTTACCTAATTGACATGATTCACATCTATATGTCACGTGCTAACCTGCAACATTAAGTAATCCAAGTACTGAACCATTATTAATCATCTCTTTGATACCTCTTTCATTGAAGTGTCCAAGCTTTTGTGCCAAAGATCCAACTCAGATATCTTTTGCTCTCCATATGTGAACAAGGCATGTCCAACATTACCTTGTACCCTCAATGTGAAGAGCCTCCCTTCTTTTTTTCCTGTAACAATTTGCTTATACCCTTGGCTAGGGTCTTCAACATTAACTCCATCATTAGTGAACCTCATTTCATATCCTTTTTCCATAATTTGTCCTACATTAATCAAATTCTTTGGAATTTTAGGAACATACAAAACCTTACTCAAAAGAGTCCTTCCATCCTTGGCTTAAACTGATCCAATAGACTTTACCTTGTGCTTTGTATTATCACCTATTTGAATTGTATGATTAATCACTTTATTCTCCAAATTAGTCATTAAAGCAATGTTACCACTCAGATGATTGTTGCCTCATGAATCAATGTAAAACACTCTTTGATCTTCACTTGGAGCTTCACATGTTGCATTCATGATTAGAGTTGAATCTTCCTTCTGATATGATGCATCATTATAGTAGGTATTGTTGTATGACTGAATTTGAAAGTTTCTTTCTTCATTTCTTCCAAAGAAGCCTCTACTACATCTACCTTTGAAACGTCCTCTCTAATTTTTTCCACCTCTGCCTCTTTGATTATAACTCTGATCAAAGTTACTAACCCTTTGATTGTTATGCCAACATTCATGAGCTAGATGATTAGTCTTACCATATATCCAACAAGCTTTGACATTATCCTTGTTGTTTCTGCCTCTTCCTCTACTTCTGCCACTTCCTCTTCCTCTTAGGAAATTTCATTCGCTTGGAGTACTTTCGTCTTCAACTGATTGTTGCTTTCCTTTGATAACATTATTTTTATGCTTAGAATACATTGCATGATCTGCGCTCTTATCAACACCTCCTTTGATGTCATTCTCAAAAGTTAGCATATGTCCTAACAATTGATTCAAATCAGGAGTGAAATAATCTACTGAAAGTTCAGTTGACAAGATGAAAGGCTTCCACTTCTCATCTCCTCTTAGACTTGTGAGAATTTTTCTTACCATTTTATCTTCTTCAATGTCTTCATCAACTGCACCTAAAGAATCAGCAATGTCGCTCATCTTTGTCACATAATCAGATATTGATTGTGAGGCCTTCTTCTTGAATGTGGTAAACTCTCCCCATAGTGATGCTTTCCTTGACTTTTTTGTATTCTGAAAATGCTCCTCCAAAGCATTCCATATATCACTTGCACTTTCAAGTCCTCTAATGTGAGGAAGCAAGTAATCATTTACTGACATATAGATTATGCTCCTTGTTTGAGCATCCTTCTTCATCCAAACCTTTAAGTGTGCAAGCTCCTCCCTAGTAGGAACACGAGGATCTTTGAATTCTGGCTTTTCTTATTCTCGTGTAATATATCCTATTAGATCTTTGCTCATAAGATGAGCTTCCATCTTCATGGTCCAAGCTGGATAGTTCTCTCTGTCCAAGTTTTCAATTTGGAGACTATCTCCCATCCTTTCTTCACCTGTACTTTCAAAACTTCAACCTTATGAGTAGTGAATGTACCTTAGCTTCGAAATTTACTCCTTCTGATCCTTTTGATTTCTCTCGTGTGTCTCCCTTTAGCTTTTCCTTCACACTTTGTCCTTTTGAATCCTCAAATGTTGAATTTTGTATGTTTGCAATAGTTGGGGTCTTCCTTTGCTTCAACTTTGATCAAATCTGCTCTGATACCACTGATGGAGATGATTAATCTCCAAAAGACAAGCTACACTTGCGTTTAGAACAGATCTATGTCAAGTATAGCTTAAGACCTTCTGACTTCACCAATTTTGAAATCTTTTACCAAATTATGAACACTCACCTTCTCTATGAAAACTAGCTTCACTTAGAAAAGTTAGCCTCGCAAAATTCACTCATTGACTAATGAAATGATAAAATTTTTCTAGGAACATTTGGTACAACACTCTTTTAGTGTTTGTGCAACTAGTCCAAGTTAAAGTTCTCCAAAAGAGCTTACAAAACTTTAGATTTTCTTCAATAAGTAAACCTATGTCTGAAACAAGCATTTTCTAAAGGCAACTTTTACATATGCAACTTTAAACACTTGGTTCTCATAAAATATAACCCGTCTAGTGAAATGCTTTTAGACATAGATGGCTTACCTTCCAACTTAGACTTTGACTCCTTATTTGTGTAAACCTTTACACTATGCACTGAGATCTTATCAATTCTTTGATCATCGAGATTGCGCATGTTTTATAGGCACTTATCACTTCTTCATATACAAATGTTCCTACTTACAATTCTCTCAGCCTGATTACAATTAGACTCTCAAATCTTTACCATACATGCATTAACTATGGACTTAGACATTTACAAAAGGATTTCTGAAATGATCAAGTATAGAAGGAGAGATGGAGGAAAAATCACGACACAGATTTCTGAAGTTTTCTTCTATTCTCATAAAAAACATCGGATTGATGAATCTCATACATTCATCACACTTTTTCCTCTTCTACTCATCTATTCTTGTTCTATATCTCTTTTCTTGAGAAGAATGCTTCAAGAGCATTCCAGGTCTCTTGTGAAGTCTTGTGGCTCCGGATATGTGGAAGTAAAAAAATTAGAGATTCAGTTAAGAATGTATTACCTGGCTAGAGCATCCTTTG